>CM077470.1:15962579-16339597 GCA_039654755.1 Calcarius lapponicus | reverse complement strand
AAGTAAATGAGATTGTTTAGGAGGACTACCCTGCTAACTTTTCCCTTTCCAAAGTTCTTTCAAGCATCTGTAAATTTATAAAAGTTCATTTATGACTACTTCCATGTCATAGATTAAAATATTTAATAACTTGGGTCCACTAGAAGAAATCCACTAGAAACAAACTGAGTGATGATTTCCTATTGTCAGCTTCTTCAGGAGATCTTTATTTTGCCAGCTATAACTCCTCCTAAATCAATGTCATTTATATAGTAATTAATGATTAATTATATAGCATTAACCAAAATCAGAATGATGTGATTTATCACAAAAAATTCAGTAAGGGTTAAGAAATTACCTTTGCACAGGTACATTTGCTGGTTAAATGTCCAATGTTGTGAATCATGAAAGTAGGTTTCTGACATTGTTTTCCTTAAAACTCTATCAATTATCAATAATTACATTTGACATTTTTTTCTTCTCTGAAATTCATATGGCTTTTTTCACTGTTTTTTTTCTATTGTCATTGTAACTGTAGTCAATATTTTCCTGGTCAATCCACTTCTTATTTTTAAACATGACTGTGACACTAGCACGCATTTGAACTTGCCCAGACAATTTGAGATTTATTAGAAAATTAGCTCTATAAGCCAATGAGTTCCTTAAAAAATTATTATGTCTCCTAGCACAATTTCTCACAGACCAGTGTTTATTAATATTACCTAAATATTCCACAGTACTTTCTTATACCATGGGATACAAATGAGACATAAACTTGAGTCTGCATCATGGACGGGAATCAGGAGGTTGGCCAACTAGATGCCACTGTGGGGAATGAGACTAAGGAGCTGTTTTTTGTTGGTTTGTGTATTTGTTTTATATCTGAGGTTGACTTTCTGGGGAGTTTCATGGAAAGAATGCAGAAGCCTAGAGATATTTGAAACTGTCTTGCACTATTTTTGAGTAAGTCAGAGAACCCTTTAATAGCTCAAAATTCAAGAGAAAGTCTCTGTGTATCTAAACCAGAGCCTCCAGTAACGTATCAGCTTTTGTGGCTGTTAAAGTCTTTTCTAGAGCTGCACCAGTCCCAATGTCTAAGTGCTAGATTCCAGTATTCATGTTTATTCCAATCCTGTACTTTGTGACAATGTTTAAGGTTCATCCATGGCCTGCTTCCTAAAAACAATAGAGGGTTGGGGTGACAAAATATATAGCAAGCATTTTTAGCTGACTGGGATTTGTGAAGTGCCAGGATTTCAGAATACCCAACTGGAGTAACCAGTCTGGACTTCCGAGCAGTTCTGAGAAAATAAGCTTCTTTCAGGTCATGATGGGGTTTGCAGAGAAAATACCAAATACTTAATTGAAAGACATTTGGCCTTCTAGCCTCGGGAATTGACTGTAGCTCTAGATCACAGAACATAGGCCTGGTTGGGAAGTTTCCTGTCTTTATGAAATCTCATCAAGTTTTGCCTGGGTTTCAGTGGTTTGGGTTTTTTTTCCTGGTTTTCCATGAAAATGAGGTTTCGATAACCATGCTCCCTCAGCCTCCCCATATACTACTGATCCAACCTGGCCAAATCTTTCTGATCCACTGGCCAGTTTCATACCAAGTCCTAGTAGTCAACAGTTTCATGAATACTCATGGCTATATAAAGGAAAGTAACCCAAATTATCTCATTTTCCCTTCACTCCTCCATTGAAGACTGCTACTATTGTATCTGGTGGCAGTAAGAAGCCCAGCAATCCCCGTGTGTTTTGCATTTGCTGTTCCTGTGGAGTTCCTGGGGAGAAAGAAGTGGAGGAAAATAGGATGCAGATTATTTCTTCTAGGAGGTGGGAGTTGGGAGGAAAAAGGACATGGCCCTTGAAAAAAAGTGCATTTCCTTCACCCTCTTTCTCTCAAAATAACTTCATTAAATGAGTGTTGAGGAGTGACCTGTGTCACATTAGTCTTCAGTGAGCTGAGGAAGTGCTTTTGAGCAGGTAGAAAACTCCTGCAGAAGCTAAAGTAAATTCTGCATTGTTCCAGTCCCTTAATGATTCAGTTATTCTTACAGGTTCTTTTCCTGAAGTAAAGTGGCCAGAGGTCTCCTTCACCTGTATGTGTCTTTGTTCCATAGTTTATGGGTTTTTGTAATAGCATCTTTAGGTTTCAATGTGCAATCTTTTCTAATCATGTTACATAGATTTATATAAATTCTTAGACTGGAAGTTATCTTTGGCTTGGTCTCCAAATGTCTCTTTAAACAGCAGAGACATGTGAATTTATATTTGCTAGATGCCTGCAAGAATACTTCTCTAATGTCTCTCCTCCATTTGGAATGGAACTGCAGCTCGTGACATTTTTGGCTTCAGCCTGACTCATGGAAAAGCGTTGCCTCAGGGAGGGCACGTGGATTTCCTTTTCACCCTGTGGTTGGCTGAGCACAGCCCATGTGAGTGAGGGGTCAGTGCTCCTCTTCTAAGACAGTTTTCACATCATTTCTCAGGGGAAAATAGTCATTATTTAGAACTGCTTGATTTTGTGGAGGATGATAAAGAGGAGAAAAAATATTTTTTTTATTTTTAAAAAACACACACGGATGTGTGTTTTTGGCAAACCAGATTTGTTGGAAACCATTTGAATTTTTTCTTGAATAATGACATCCATGTTTAAAATGAGAGAAAAATATGAATGCCAAGAGCATAATTGCCATGTGCAAATGGAGTTCATCTCCAAAGATAACCAGTAAACTCCCAAAGTTCTTCAGATGGAGGGGAGTTCTTTTGCAGGTCCTTTTCATGGACTAGTAGCACCTGTGTCTGTGCCATCTCCCACATCACAGGGGATGCATTTGATGGGGAGCCTGGGGTTGAGCACTGTGGGAGTCTTCCAGTTACCACAGAAAGGTGATGGGAAATTTCCTTACATCTCAGGAAACAGGATAAACATCTGAAAAAAAAATCAATCTCTTCAGTTCTTTAATTAAGAATGACTGTGAGAAAGTCAAACACGGGAAGGGGGAAGGTTTTACTGCAGCTGAGGTAATTGGAGGATGGAGGTGTTCTGGACAGGCCAACAGCAATGGGCAGAATTGCACAAGGCCTCAGGCTGTGTTTAGGGGACAGACCCAGCTTTCCAATGAAGAAGGAGAAAGCAACCCCACACTTCACCCTCACTTAATAAGAGATATTTGGAAGGGGACAGTGTGGAGCATTTTAACTGGGGTTCACCCTGGGGGGGAAAGCATTTCATTGTTCCAGGCAATGCAAGTGAAAGTAAGGGACAAGATTCTTCTTCCTCATCCCTCATCTACTGGGAACAACTTCTATTTTGGGTCACAGAGTTTTCATTTTTAAGAGGAAATGTATTTCCCTTGGGTCATACCAAGCTTCCCTTGGTAAATAACAAGCTTATGTCGCATCCTGTGTCTGCAAACCCAATTAAGTCAAATTTTATGGTTTTGTTTGGGAAGAAATGAATTTGTTGCAGAGATAAATTTGATTGCCACTAATATATTGGACTTTCTAATGGATGTTTTACAGGCAGTTATTCATTAGGCAATTTAAGCAAAAAGAAAATGTCTTTCAGTTGAGTTTTTAAACTTAGGCACTGAGCTGAAGTTCTGCTCTTATACACGTGAATGCTCAAGAGAGTGCTAGAGACAAGGCTGAATCAAAACTTTGATAATGGGCATTGGACAGTAACTCTCTTATTTACAGTCCTACACTTATGAGCAGTTTTGGAAAAAAGTCCCCCGAGTGAGGACTTCTGATCTCTGCTGTAAGACAAGAAGAGCAGCAGAGGTGCTGCTCTGGGTCTTCTCTGCCTTTAGCAACCAGTTCAGGGTGCAGGGACTACTTGGAGTATCCAAGAAAAGTAATAAGATTCAATTTTTTATTTACTTACCATTAATAAGGCTCCAATAAGGTTTCATTTTTAAGGACAGTTTTTTCTAGCAGAAAAGATCACCTGTAGTGGTGATAGAAGGACTGGCTCATTCGACACCTTCTGCTCCTTACTAGCACTGAGTTTTTTGTGAGCTGCAGCCTAACATGCATTTGCTCTCTCCCTCCTCTGTGCAGGGACACTCTGCTCACTGACCATTGAGAAGGCCATGCCTGAAGATGGGGGCGAGTACAAGTGCATAGCTGAGAACCCTGCAGGGAAAGCTGAATGTGCTTGCAAGGTGGTGGTAGAAGGTGAGTACTGTGCTGAAAACCCTTCCTTAGAACTTCCTCCTTTCCAGCTTATTTCCCAAGAATGACCTTTAGGGACTACTTACATACACACGCACACAAAAAGAACTCTACCCCCTTCCCTTCTGCTCTTTTTGGTCTATAGGTAATTCAGTATCTACGATAAAGGAGCATGAGCAGAGAGACAGTACAGAACCAAGGGCTCTGGATACTTTGTGGAATAATTTGTATTCACCTGCTGCCCACTGTATTTCTAGAAGGTTTTTAGAGCAGTTAGCTGAACTCGTAAGATGTGTTACTGAGCTGTGTGCATCCTTTGAGAGCCAGTGAGAATTGCCTGTGTGAATCTGGGTGTCAGTCTGCCTCAGGACTGCGTGTGGCACATTTCTCACTCTACTCCCCAGTTATTTGCATTCACAGATGTTTGGTTGTTTGATTTTCTAGTGTAAGTGAGAAAAAATAAATTAGCAGCTCAATCACCCTTGTGTTCCATAGTCTTAGAACAATTTAGAGACTGAGGTACTTGTTTTCAGCCATGGTTGTGCTGATGACACTGTACTCTTGTTAATTAGTCTTGGCCTTGGGCAAGGTCTAGGTGAGGCTGTGTGACAGACTTCTAAAGCTGCCATAGAGTTGAAATTACTTAAGGGGTTTTAAGTAACCAAATGTCCTTCTTATCAATTCGCCTTCTGGTGAATTTATTTGTGAATACTCTGATACTTTCCATTGTGATTTAAAATGAACAGAAAACTACACAACAAGCCTAATAACCGAACTTGGGTACTGAACCATCACTGCTGTGTTGCAGATGTGGTTTTTGTGGCAGGAGATCCAGAAAGGAAACTATTATTTTTTTCTAATGTTACATGACACAAGGTAAGACTGTGATTCTGTAACTCCTCACTAAAGGTCGGTCTTCTTGTAACTGGAAAATTAATTGATTAAATATTGATTACAACAAATATACCTGTACCTTCTGTGATACTATAGTCACAGTGTAATCTGTCTTAGATATTTGATAAGCTATTTTTATGGTTCTGTAATTTAAAGTAATAAATTTTATCAGTGCTGAAGTCCAAAGAATAGGCTTTAAGCAAAATCTAGTCCCTGAAACACCTTAACCACCACAGATCCAGAGTGTTGAAGGATCAGATCATCAAAAGCTTAGCATACAGTATTTCTCTAGAGCTGCCCTAGCAACTTTTAAATATCTCAGTCACTTATGTGTTTTTCCTCTGTCTTCTGATCTCCTTCAAGTAGTTCATTTTCTTCCTGAAGCTTCCCTTAGCCTGTTTCCCACTTCAAGTTTCCTGCTGGACAATGCATGCTCTAGGAGGCTGCAGGTAGAGTTTGGGTTGCAAAGTCTTGTTCCTGGGAGACTGTGAGCTGCTGGCCTGGTGATGTGAATGTCATTACCTCAGCTGTCTGGCTTTCTGTAGTGGTGGCAGCCACGGCTGTAGGATCTCACTGCTCACATCATGTTGGGCACCAGGGTGACCACATTCCTTACCTCCATTCTGGCTGCCTCCTCTGCCTTTTTCATCCTCCACTGGCATGCTATGAGAAGAGGTTTTTGTACCACAGCAAACTCCGGCTATTTAGGAAAGACGCCATCTGATATCCCATGTCTGAGACTGGCAGAGGGGATGACTGTTATTTTTAAATTAGAATTGTGATCTAAAACAAGAGTTCAGATTTCTCCCTTCTTCAGTCCCCTGTCAGGATCCCGGATGCTGATTTTTAGACTAAGTAACCACAATCATTATATTTCTTTTGACATCAGGGACTCAGGATTGGGGGAATGCTTGAATTCAGTTGGCAGATCTGTAGAATCTGAGTGTCTGAACTCTCACACACCTTTCTGCTCTGAATTATTTACTACGAGATTCTTGCTTCCTTGTTAGGGAGGAAACTTAGTAGAATTTTCACACACTGGCACCTGGAAGAAGGTGACTAAAACAGCTGTTTCCATAACATTTATGTCATCTTTTTTCTTTGTAGCTAACAGCTCTCTCCCTCACAAGTACTCTGAAAGCTGAATATTTGAAGGCTGTAAAGTGATACAGCCATTGCTGAGATCATAATCTATAATCATACTCTTTCTTCCAAAGATGAATGTCAGTATAAAACAATGTAGCAAGCAGAGCTTGCTAGGATTTGCATTTTAGGTCACAGAATCCTAGAATAGTTTGTCTTGGAAGGGACCTTAAAGATCATTTTGTTCCAACCCCTACAATGGCCAGGGACTACTTCCCACAGATCAGGTTGCTCAAAGCCCCATCCAGCCTGCTCTTGAACACCCCCAGGGATGGGAAGTCCACAACCTCTTTGGGCAACCTCTGCCAGTGCCTCCTGACCCTCACAGAGAAGAATTTCTTCCTAATACCTAATCTAAATTTTGCCTCCTTCAGCTTAAAGCCATTCCTGCTTGATGTGGCACTACAGATCCTTGTGAAAAGTCCCTCCCAGCTCTCTTGGAGCTGGTTTAGGTTCTAGAAGGGGCTCTAAGGTCCCCCAAAGCCCTTTTCTCCTCAGGCTGAACTGCCCCAGCTCCCTCAGCCTGTCTTCATAGGAGAGGTGCTCCGGCCCTGTGATCATGCTCAGCTTGGAATAACCTTAAAAAAAAGTTGCACCTTTTATTTATATCTCATGTGGGATACACATGGAAAGGAGCTTTATTGACTCCTAGCTGTTGGTGTAGCCTGCAGTGATGAGCAGTTTCTGGATAAGAGCTGTGCAATTGTGAAAATAGTAGAATCCATCCAATTTCAGTCCTGTGGTGTCCCTTTTGCTGTTTCTATTTAGGAAAAAACAAATGGCCAAGAATATCTTCTTGGAAAGATTTACACAGATGGAGGAAATGTTACTCTTCAAGATGGGTTAATCTGAATTGATCACATAGGCAATGGAACAGAAGAATTAATTTACATGAATTCTTTTGAATGAAATTATGTTTTGATATGGCTTTGTTTCCCCTTTCTCTGCACAGCCTAACACAGCTTTGTGCACATTATATTTGGTCTATTCAGCTAAAATACCTGTCAGCTTAGATGGGACCTCTTGTCTAGCTGCTTACTTGGCTTGGATTCTTAGTGCAGCTGCTTTTGTAGAGGGTTTTTCCCTCTCTGCTCCCTCTTCCTTTCAGAATGTGACAGCAAATCTCCAGCAAATCTGTGTAGAAAATTCTTCTTAAAACCCTAAAGGACAGCAATTTCCTCTAACTTTGCAGAAGGATCCAAAATAAACCTTTTATTAGACAGCTTTGTCATTATTGATTTTCAAATAGGATTTGTATTTTATTATTTGTTTTGATTGCAGATGCCTCAAAGACCTCAAAGCCTACTGAGAAGAAGACCAAGAAGCCTAAGACCACACTTCCCCCAGTGCTTCCAACAGAGGGTAAGTGACTGTGATTTGATTTGCTTTATTTCCAGTGGAAACAAAAGAGTGCTTTGGGATTCTGTGGTCATCCCCTTCTGTTTGCAGACATAGGATCAGAAGCCTGCGCTGTTTCTTTAGCCCTTGCAATTAAGTCATGTGAAATGGGTTTTTGCCATGTGGGGATTAGAAGTAAGAGACCAAACTGCGAGCTCAGGCCTCGCCCCTCCACTCTCTGTTTTTCATAATGGTGCAATAAACTTGTGACACAGATTTATTTTTGGCTGCCTCTCAAAGAGCACAGAAATACTCGAGTAGTTTGCTTCAATTTGTGCTCTGTCCTGTGTAGACAATACGAAGTTTTACTATTGGTAAGCAAAGCATCTTGACTGAAATGCCCTGTAGAATTATCTGTCCTTTTTTGGCATGACCATGAAGAGTGGTTTTGCAAATTTTGCATTCTTTGTTTTAAGTCTAAATGCTTAACTTGCTTCCAGTGCTTTCAGAAATAATAAATTATAAATTCCCATGTTTGCTACTCAGCATACATGCGTTTGGTTAAGAGGAAACTTTAAATGGTAAAGGCAACACAATAATGTCAGTTTAGGAATTCCTAACACCAGTACTACTTATGAAATTAAGGTATACAAATGTCTCTTAAATCAAAACTGGACTTTGAAAATTGTTTATCTAAGATGTCCACCATGTGAGTTCCTAAAAAGATGTAAAGACGTGGTTTAATGGAAATATGGAATATTTTATCCAGCTCTCTCAAAAAATAAAAAACAAATAAACTCAGATCTGGTCTTCCAGCAAGAACATTTTTAGCTGCTTTCAGCAGGACTCAGAGCAGTTTTATAGTGATTGATGATCACAGGTAATAATTGTGCTTCTGGAAATGTGACTTACATAAATCTATGCCCTGGGCTGCAGCTATTTCTGAGTTGCTGGCTGAGCATTGTAACTCTCTCTCCAGCTTCTCTTTGGGGATGTGGGAAGAGTCACACTGACATGCTGCACCTCTGCACCTGAGCTTCAAGTGCCATAAATAATAACAATTAAGAGCAATCATTTTGTTATGGAACATCAATAGAAAAGAAAATTTTAAAGCCATTTTAAATCTCCATGAAACAGTGTTTTGAATTGTGCTTTCTATGCACACAACACACATTTCCTCTGATCCTCCCAGCAGTGTTATCAATTGCAGCTTTCCCAGGAGAAAGTGTGAGTTGGGAACTAAGTCTAAATATGGAGATGTATGACCTGATCCACATCCTGCTTCTTTTGCTTCTGGTTTTAGTGGAAGTTAAAATAGATAGCAAAACAACAGTTACCAACTCTGGCTGCAGAAATATTTGGGAAAAGAAAGTTGAAATAACGGGGAATGGTTTTTCTACATGGCATATTATTTCAGTGTTTCAAGCTCTTGAACTTCTCATAAGCTCTTTTTTCCAAAGTACCTTTAACACATCTTTACTGCTGCACAGCAAACATCAAGGAAACCAGAGAGAATGTTAGGAAGCTGGGCTTTGAAAGGGTTTTTGGAAAAGCTTTGAAAAATACATATTCAATTTTAAAAGGATTTGGCTGCAGAGATTTCACAGGTGTTTTTTTAACATCTGAGTCTCTGAGGAATGTGAGTATTTGGTCCGAAATAAGTTTTTATTTGTGTGTTTGTCGAGGCAAAATATACAAAACAGATCCAGTGAACTACACAGTTCCAATCTACACTGAAATTCTTATCAGATACAGAGACTATAAAATTCCTTATCTGAGAGAGAAGAGGCTTTACGAGTCAGATGTTTGTCTGTCTTTACTGTATATCTCTTGTAAAGAAGGGTAATAGAGAATAACTGTGAATTAAAATGTCTCACTCTAATAAGGAGATATATTTTTACTCTTACATTTTCTGGTCTTTTTTGCCACATTGAGTTACCAACAGTTCTAAGGGCAAGTAGAATGTACAGATTGATACTGAAGAAAGAGAGCAAAAATTCCTAATAATGTGATTAGAATTATTAATTAATAGAGTCTGAATTTTGAATAGTGAATTCAGTCACAGCAGTATATACTCTATATAGATATAGACAGAGATAGAGAGACTATATATTCTCTGTACTTTTTAGAAGTACTTTTCAGGGAAAAGATCCCTATTTTTCACATTCTGTAAAGAAGTGCAAGTCAAATTTCATGGTTAGCAGCTATGTCATTCTTTTCTCCCTTTAGATAAATTAGAAGTTATCCTTGGTTTTTTTGCCCTAGTAAACTTTCAGGAAAGTAATTAACTTTAAGTTCCTGAAAGCAAAGATCAATACATTTCTTTTTGTGGAAAAGAGTGGATGTTGTCTGCATGTTAACCTGTAGAATTTGTCTCACTGTGAGCTGCTTACTCAGGTCATTTGGCTGCTCATTCTGACAATGTTATTTAATTACTGGAAGCTTGGGGTTTGTAAGCTACAGAAGACCAACAGTAAGCAGAATTTGGGCCATTGCTTCCTTTGATATGCAATACATACTGGATTCTGGTGTAGAAAAAGAAGAACATCTTGAAGGGAGTTGTGTGTCACTCAGTGATTAACAACATCTCTGAATGGATGCTTGCAGTGTTTACTGCGGAAAGATTGCTCCCATGCTGGCAAATTACAAAACTTACAATGTATTTCCTTTTGCTTAGAATTAATATTGTGTCACCAGAATTTAGTAATAATTATGCAACCCTCTAAGGATAAATAGAATAAATAATAGCGTTTCTGAGAATAAGAAACAGATTCACCTTTGAATCTGGGTGAAATAAAAGGGAGAAGAGAGGAAGGGCATTTCTGGAACTGCTTCTTTACTGACTTGGGCTTTGTCATTTGGGTCTTTGCTCAGTGGATGTCAGATGTTACTGAGTTAAAATAGTAGAGTGTTATGTTTCTTCTAAAAGAGGCAGTGGAAAATTGGACCCTTTCATTATTTATCATGCTGCACACTGTGTGCTGTGCCAGAACAATCAGTGGGTAATGTAAGGGTCCTCCTAGCTTGACAGAGCCCTGTAGCAGAAGCGCTAAGCCAAAAATTTCATCACTTGAACATTTCTCTAGAAAGCTTTGAAACTGCCGTGAGGGGATTTAGGCACCCAGTTCCCTTTGAAATTAAAACTTATTTCAAATTAAGCTTAAAGGGAATTGCTTATTTCAATTACCAAAGCCACTTGGAAAATCTTAAGGGCCTATTAAATAAATGTTTTTGTCGCAACAGACTGTGGAAAAATTAAAGTTCTGCTTGAGATTTTTTAAGAGTAAATAAAGATTCGAATGTTTACAAATAAATATTCCTTTTTTTAAAAAATATATATTATTACTCCACACTTGTAAATATTTTGTTGTCCTTAAGCAGAGGACCAAAATATATTGAAGGACTTAGCCCAAGACAAGGCAGATTTCTTTGCAAGTCTAGAACGCAGATTTCTTGATCCTCAGTCTCAGGATTAATTTGCATGCAGCATTGAGGATAGTATAGATTTTTTTAACTGGCATCACAATAGTTTACATAAAACATGAGTTTTCCAAAAGGACTTTTTTTCAAAGGATTTTTTCAAGATTTGCTGATGAAAGAGGAGTATTACAGCAGTTAGATTCTATTTTTTTAAACTTCACTATGGCTGAGCTGTGCAACATAACTTTACTATAGTAGGAAGAAACTGTATCCCCCTTATTGCTACTGAGAGAAAAAAATACTTTAATGCTTTAGAAAATAACACTCATAAATCTTAAGCATTGGATTAAAGTGTTCGGAAAGAAATGCCCAATGTTTTTGTAGGGCTAACTCACAGCACTACTTCCAGTAAATATTAAGAAATTGCAATTATCACCTGTCACAATTATTGTTATGATAACCTGACAGGATATCCCAGATTCCCTCATCTGAGTAATACTTCTTAAACCCAGTGTTCTCATATCTAGACCACATACATTGAAGTGCTGACCCAGAATAGAGTTTGATTGCACAAATGTAAGTTCTTCTACTCAGTTAAAAATGAAGTTGCATCAAAGAAAACAACTTTTTCTACACACCTGCAAATTATTTAGCAGTATTTGGTAGCTTCTGATAGAAATCTTTTATCTATGCTACTGTATAGAACATTTGATTTCATGTCAAACACAGTTTTGGCTAGGTAGCTGTATAATAATACAGCTGTAATACAGGTAGCTGTATTCTCTTGCTGATGGTTGTTAATAAATATCATCACTGGCACTGTCCAGATCAAATCCTCCAGAAGGTTTCACTGTCACCTTCCCAGATCTGAATTTTTAATATTATTGGTACTTAAATGCAAGGCTGAGCAGTGACATCTCTGGAATAATGCACCATTAAAGTAAATATGCTAAGCAGGACCCTTATTATGTTAATATATTCTTGTCCATAGTAGGGAGAATTCTAAGTGTTAATCACCATGGAAAAATTATGAGTCAGTGGCCAAGTGATTGGCATGCAGTTCTGTTATTTACTCTTCAATAAACAATCTTGTCAGAGAATCCAAGTCTGCAAGCACCATTTTAAGAAAATGTTATTAAAGCATTAAGCTTGATGTGTCCAATTTAGTTAGTATGTCATTAAATCAGTAAACACTTCAGGTTTTCTATTGATTTCTGTTCTATGAAAATAATATGAAACATGGCTTAGATGAATATGAAATGTTCAAAATCTTCATTTCATGACAGATTGTTTTGCCCTAAGTGTAAAACTTGCCACTTTCTAAGAGAAGAACTCAATTACTAAGGAAGTTACTGTTCTGGTCAGAGATGTTCTTTTCATTGCAGAAGTGTGGGCACTGGGTAGCAGCTGTGCTCTGTGGCTGCTGCTGACCTCTTTGGTGGCTGGGATAGTCTGGGATGCTCTTGAGGGTCAATGAGGCTGTCCAAGCCAGTTCCTTCAGTCCCATTCATTTCCCTGAAGGCTCATGCTGCTTTTCTCCTGGCTGTTGTGAGATCCAAGACATTTTCTGCGCAGTGAGGGCAAGTACTTGGTGTGTTGGAACAATATGAATTACATTGTCAGAGAAGCCTCTAACCAAACTTTTCAAGGAAAAATTAATCTTTTTTCCTAAGCTGAAAATTCCATTCTTAGTACATGTAAATCAAACTGCCATTAGCTGTTTCTAAGACCTAAATAGGATTTCTCTGAAACTCTAAATTATGAAAGGTGCTGCCTATATTCCTGAGGCTCGAGGGTCCAAAGGTGCATAGCTGTGCCACAAGGCCTGACAGACAAGTTGGGCTGAGGTAAACAGGCAGTGCAGGATTTAACCTGGTGACTCTGAAGGTTGGTTGCTTCCACAGATGAAAAATAAATCTGTTACTTCAGTATAAAATGAGCAATGGAGAAACACTAATTTGTTGTCCAAATCCCTTCTCCTGAGTGCCCAGTTCAGCACTGTTTCTCTAATGCTGGGCATGCATTTTGACCCTCTGCCAAGTTACTCTACAGTTCTTATTGTACTGACATTTTCTGAGTTAATATTGGCACGGAACAGTATTTTCCACGTGTATTTCATGGAGTCCATCCTACATATCTGTATGTTGACAGAAGAAGACAGAAATGTTTATTGACTGTCTTACAGAGAGAAAAATGAATAGTTTTTGCAATGTGGCCTTGAACTGAAGAGGTGTCATGCTTCATTAATTTACAGTTAAGTTGTTGGCTAGAAATTGCACATCTGAGGCATATAATAGAAGCATTAAGTTTCTTCTCTATAAAACAGGGAACTAATTCCATTGGCTTAATTAAAGTCCAAAAGCAAATATCACCTAGCTTTTCCCACTGAAACCATTTGGAACTCCTGAATGTCCAGAAGACCTGGCAGTGTTTTCCTATGGAACAGACTGGGTAGCAGGGTAGTAACCCACCTTAGACTCCTGTCCCTACACACTTGGGCACAGCCTTTTGGTGTCTGATTGTAGATGTTCCCCCAGGACATAAAAAAGGTGAAAATTGAACTTATACTTAAGAAACTCACCTTGCTGACTTGTTCCCAGCTGAGCTCTTAGAGCATTTTACATGGCCTGGGTTGTTTGTGAGCTCTGTTTGATACTGGATCTCTTCTGCACTGCTCAGATTTGCTTTAATTGTAGAAGTTGCTCAAGAACGGTGCTACTAAACTGCAACGGAATTGTTTATTCCTTCAGCTGAGCTGTTTTCAAATACTGAGTTATTTTCAGTGTACCAGATCGTATTATTGAAGCTCTGAGTGTGGTGGTATATCCTAGCTCTCGTGACTGCAAAAGTGAGTATTTCCTGGGTTTTATTTTTGTTTTCAGAAGGCAGAGGCTGTATATTTCTCAATTAGAGGACAATCTCTGCATGATTTAGAAATTGAATATGGGATGTTGCAACAAAATGACAGTTGTTTTTAATGAAAAAAAAGCCTTAAAAAAACCGTTATGAAGCACACAAACTCAAGTAACTGACTTGCATGGAATTAAGTTCTCTAATTTATGCTTGTCATCAAATTTAAGCCAGAGAGAGTTGCTTTCTGGTTTATTGTATTTAGATACTAAACAGTTATTTGGAAACACTATGAGAAATTTGCTCTCTGACATGCAATGAAATGAAACTGTTTAAACTTCCAAACCTTGATGAAGTTTTCAAGCTACTGAAAACTCTGTGTTCAGTGCAGTGTTTGACATTTTCCTCTCTAGCAATTAGCGCAGGTTCATGAATGTATGAATAAACTTTCTGCTACACTTGTAGCCATCATTTTTCTCCTGTTTCGTCTTGTCTGTGCTAAAATCTGTATTGAGTTTTTGTACCATCAACTAGGTCTGTGCCAGAAGCAAGGACAAAACAGAATAATTGACTACTTTGAACACAAGGCCAAGTGTTTCCTTTTTTTCTGGACTTCTAGCTCTCCGTCATTCCACGCTTTCTGGCAAAGCGGGCAGTAGTGAAGGTTGATGGAGAGCAGTCACTTTTGATTCAAACCCAGATATCTGCACCCAGAAGGGTCTGAAGGAGGTTACACTGGGATTCATTTACATGGGGGAGAGAGAGACCTCATGATCTCACATCCCACAAGCCTGAAGGATCCAAGTGAGATGGGGAAGAAGGAGCAGATACTTGAATCTGGGCTTTCCATAAATTTTCCATAAATACTCTTCTTATCATGGTGTCTGACACATTACAGACATGACTTCTTTTTTCAGTTTCTCTTGAACTCTGAAAACGCTGAAAAAAACCCAATTTAGTTCAAGATGAAATCTTGGCATGTTTTGCATGAGGGGAGAATGTTTTTTTATGTGCTTGTCGTATGAGGGTACGTCATTAACCCTTCTTCTCTCCTGAGCTAAAATGAGGCTGTTCCACAAGCAGACAGAAGTAGGGATAGGTCTTGTTCCTTATGCTAATGGAGTTAGGTATTAACTGTACTTGTTTACCAGGTGCTGAAATCCATCACTACAGAAGACATGCACATAATTTTAGGTATGTCGCTCAGGGAAGACAGTAGGAATTACGGATTGGTTGGAAATACTATCTTGAGTACTGATGTTTTTTTCAGATCCTAAGAGTTTTCCTTCATGCTTTATGAAAGCAAGTTGTGCAGAGAGCCATTTCAGGGGAGGGCTATTCCTATTTTTAGTAAAATTCCAAAAAAGGGAAGCAGAAAAGAAAGACGGAGGCTTCTGAGCATATCTGCTCTCACGACTGCACCATCAGGGAAAGGGAGAGCACAACCAAATGTTTGGCAGCTACCAGCCTGGTGGGTTTTTCCCCTTTTTGCTTAATGTCCCCCCACTCAAAAACAAGCCCTGTAAGAGGTAAACCTGCCTTGTAATGTTTATCTTGTTTCTAGAAGGCAGATTCATTTAAGGGGGAAATATTAGTCCTTTCACTTCCAGGCTGATTTTCAGCATTGGCCTGTTTCAATGTAAATACCAAAAGAAAGACAAACCATCTTTAAGAAAAAAAAAATGCATCAGAAGCAGACTTGAACTAACATTTCCAAGAGGCTCAAATATTTTAATGAAAACAATCATTTGACCTTGTCAACTTTGAGTAATCTTACTAGATGTTTTTTTCACTAACTGTCTCCAGCAGCCTTTAAAAAAAATAAGTTGCATTTCAAAGAGATGCATAAGATGAGCTGGTATTTTTAAGGAAGATCTAAGAACAGTGGGGTGTACAATATTAGGCAAAGAAGCCAGCTACATAGAGCCAGAGACCTGTCCTTGTACTCTTCCTCTTCCACCCTGCCCCAGCCTTTCATTTCTGCTCAGGGATATTTGTGTCTGCAAAACAGGATATTCAGCCAGACCTTCCAGCAACCCTTGGCAATCTGCATGGTTTGATGAAGTCCAGTGACAGTCTGTATATCCTCAGTTCAGTGAATATAATGTCCTGGTGGGTAAAAATTAAAATTTAAACAAAAAAAACTGTACCTACATATAAAAAGCAGTTCCCTAGCTGAATGAAGTGATGAGTTCATGTTCTCTGCTTTGCTGTTATGGAAGTCTTCACTGAGATGAGAGTCTTTTAAACTGGCTTAAGCATAGTTGTTCTAGTATGCATGCACCTTGCCTATTAACTAAGGTACTGTAGCTGTGTACACAACACTGTGTATTGGTCAAGAGGTGATCTCTGAGTGACTATCATGCTGGATTCAAGAATTTGCTTTTTTTTTCTGAAAAATAGCAACAGTATCTGCAGCCCGAGATGGCAGTGGACAAATGGTGTTTTTTCTTCATTCTTGTTGCTCTTTGTTCATATCAGGCTTAATGGAGTGTGGAAGCAATCAAACTCCTGTCATTGTGGCTTTTCTTAAAGGCCATTGCAGCTCTGAAGAGAGACTCAAGAGCTATTCCATTTCAGTTTAGAGAAAAGCAGAGTCTGATGTTGAATACAGTACGCGCACAAACAAAAATGTTTACGTGTTTCTAAACCACGTAACTGAGTGAGTTTACATGGGGCTATGCATCTAATGAGTAACTAATGGGTTATTTCCATTAATAGGGATGTTTAAGGGCAGATGAGAGGCCAGACTCTACAGACCTTCCAGCTGGCACCTGATTATATACATAACTCCAACCTGAAATAAGAGTTTCAGCTCAGGGTGTGACCACACCAGGACAAAGAGGAAAGCTGCTCTGAAAACACCACTTGCTGTCTTGGCTTGTACAACTCAGGCAGGAACGAGGATGTAGAAATAAATTTGCTGTCACCACAGCAGCCAGGGTGCATGTCACTCTGTTGGTGGCCCAAAAAGTAATGTGTCCCTTTAATGAGTAGTTGTGCTCTTTGAAGGTCTCAGTTTAAAGAGGGCTAAGTCCCCATGGAAGATGTGGCAGGACGGATCTCTTGCTTACAGCCTGGTAGTCCAGTAATACTGGGATAAACACCTCACAAGTACTCATCTAAACCTTTAACTAGATCTGTTGGGCTGGCACTTGTCACAGAAAGGCTTCTTTGGGAAAAACCCAACTATTCTTTTTTGTCTCAGCCATAAGTACTGTGAGAATATCCTACCTCTCCATTTCTGTGCTTCTGGTTGGTACAAAATCAATAAATTCAGATCATATAAAAGCCAAGCATACTTTTAGGGAAAATTACTAAAAATGGAAAGAAGGTGGAAAAAACTTTTCTGTATTCACTGCATAAAGTTTTTCAGAACTGAATAAACACTGCTGTTGAAAGCTAAGCCATTAGATATTTTTAAGTAGTTTGGTCTTTTCACATCCTATACCATATCACTTACTATCTCCAATTACTCCAAAAATCAGTCTGTCTGTTGTTTGAGCTATAGCATTAGGCTCCCACAGTGGTTTTGCAGCTCATGGCTCCTGAGTTTCATGAAGCACCACATGATGTGTTCCAGGGTATCATGCACAGCTTGTAGTTTGTTGCAGCCAAAAGGCTTAAAATCAAAAACGTGGTTTTATTGGTCTGGTGAAATTGGGGGATATTTTGCTGCTCAGTGTCTTTCTAATTTGAAATAACTAAATAAAGCAAAGAAAAGAATGGGCCAAAAAAAAATTCAAAACTTTTGCATCTGTTATGACTGTCACTAGGCACCTCTGTATAGTCTGCCAGATACTCAAAAGCGCTTAGCACATGCTGCTTCCGTTGGAGGCAATAACATCCTAAAAGCCAGACTACTTCAATCATGCTGCCTAGTTGAGCATAAGAAAATAAGAAATGTTCTTTCACAGCAGAGACCATTCTCTGATCAGGATGCTTAGAATAGCAGGCAGAAAGAGAGTGCTGTAAAAGGAATGAACTCCTTCACTTCTGGAATTCAGTGGTTTGAAGGCATCCAGACTGTTGCATTTAATGGCCGCCACTATACATAACTCCTATGAATTTGTCCTTTTGAACCTGTTTGTGTTTCTGTATTGTAAAACGTTTCTTGTTTGTGAAGGTGGGTTATGGATGTTATATTTAACTTTTCTATTATGCCTGCTGTCTGGTAATTTAATTGGGTAGCCTCTAGTTCTTGTTTTGTGAAAAATAGTTAACAGCCATTTTCTACCTACGTTTTCTCTATTGTTCTTCTACTTACCCTGCACAATTTGTAGAATATTGTCTTCCAAAAATTTATGGATCCAGATTTCCAGTTCTAAGCCATATTTTTGAAGCTATGACATTTTCTTTTGAGAATATAGCAAAAAGTTGTCCCTGCTTAAGGAAGAGGCTGAGGCAAAGGGGTGGTACTAATACTTACTTTTGGTATATAGCTGTTTCTTTGTGAGCTCACAAGTGGTATGAGAGGCAACACATGGTGTTAACTACTCTACTTTTAACTGAGATCATTCAGCATTGATTAGCTGGAAATCTGAGCAGAAATTCAGTATGAGATGGGTCTTGGCCCAGTATTTTCACCTGCTAAACTGCTGTAAGGAGTGGATGATGACAGACTGTGGGAGAAGTGTAGAAGATTTTTTTGATTCTTTTAAAAGTTCCGTCTTCAACTCTGAATATTCTGAGGATCATCCAGGATAATAAAAGTGGTTTTTAAAGGTATATTAAATTCTTTAGTTTAATATGCTGGAAGAACATATTTTATTTTCAACTGCCAACAAAGCATTGCTATGGATGTTTGTGGTTAGTCTGGTTCCTTGCAGAGCTCAACTTTGAATTCACGTGGCTTGTTGTTTGTTTCTTTTTAACTAGGTGAAGCAACAGTGAAGAAGAAACCAGCTCCAAAGACTCCTCCAAAAGCAGGTAATTTGTTGCATGTGTCTCCCACATTTACCAGTGCAACTGTTTGCCTACTAAGTTTGTTTGTATGTGTGATCAAATGGTAGGTAAGTCCAACTTGTTAACACTGTACTAAGAATTAAATGATGAGCATCAAAAGAAGTTATATGGACTTTAACAAGATCCTAAAAAGTGTCAGTAGTGTGTAACTTAGGCCCTTTCGCATACTCACAATAAACCTTGGCTTTCTGTGAAAGAAATTTTTCTGTGTATCACAGAATCCTCTGCATGAGTAGCTACCACAGAGAAGGTGATAGATTCTACTTTTCCTCATCACTGGCATTATGGTAACCTGTTTGTGTGTTTGCAGTCTCTGAGGCAAAGCTATCTATATTTAAAGTTAAAAGGAAATTTCCCCTATAGGAACCTCTTTTCAGTGTCTTAAAACTTCACCAGACTTTTAAACTGTTCAGGCTGCTTTCTATGCCAGATATACACCTCAGCCTAGCTTCCTTCAGATATTTTCAAAACAAAACACTTCTAAAAGGTCAAGTCTAGAGTGGGGGGAACCACTTTATTTTAATTACTTTGAAAAGCAAAAGAAACCACTTTTTTCATGCCCAGTAGCCCTGTGCTTTGTAAAGAATGTTTCATTTGGCAGTGAGGTCATTGTAATACTAGGGAATGCCTCTTACCATTTCTGTCAATATGTCCTCAAGTCTTCCCCCTTCAATACACACACAAAAGAATAATTTTTCTATCATGCTGCTTTTATAAGCAACAGTATAGGTTTCCCCCTGGAGTTGTCCAGCCTATGATATTTCTGGCCTCTGTGCTTAGCAGCTACCAGGGGTCTGACACTCAGCAGCACAGCTGAGAGCCAGGAAGGAGCACTGTTAGCAGGAGACGTTCTGCCATCTATTGATACTCAGGCAGTGAGAGGGAACAGAAAGAGGAATGCCTGATTCATGAACAGAGGGGAATGAATGGGACTGCAAGGTTTAAAAGAAGCACTGTGATACAAAAAAGATCATTGCTCATGGCAAAATTTATTCTGATGGAGAAAGACATCAATTTCCTTCCTTGTCTCTCATGATGTTTCTGTGCCACATAATGTTTATCTGGCTGCTGAGATAACTATAGGCAGATCTTGAGTCTTAAATTTTCTGAATTCTGTTGATGACATCAGGGAGCAGGTTTGCAGACGCCCTCAGCACATGCAAATTGATAAGAAGGTAGCTGGAGCCATTCTTCAAAAATACAAAGTTCAAAAGAAAAAGAAGATTTTCTGAAAAACCCACAAGAAAATTTCATAAACTGTATATTTGGAATTGGTGGTGGGTGTTAATGTTTTTTGTCTTTTGGATCTCTGTACCTTGGTCTTGCATGAGCAAACTTTGGATGGGTAAATTGTTATTGCTTCACTCCTCTAGAATTACCAAATCCACGGAATTTTTTTTCATTGCAAGCAACAGGTAACTGCTAATCTGAATTTCAAATGCTGCTCTGAAACAGCTGAGCTGAGAAATGTATGTGTTTTGAATTTTAAGAAAACTTAGGGTCATTTAAAGAGTTATTGAATTTATGTTGTTTTTTCCCTTCAGCTGCTCCTCCTCAGATTACTCAGTTCCCAGAAGACAGAAAAGTCCGTGCAGGTGAATCAGTGGAATTGTTTGCCAAGGTAGTGGGAACAGCACCCATAACTTGCACCTGGATGAAATTCCGTAAGCAGGTAAATTGTTTTCTGGTCTCTTTTAACAACCATTGAAAAAACAGAGCTGGAAAGGAACACCAATGACTATCTCCCATTTTTCCATCTTCCTGAGGAGCTGGCAAAGTCCATCTTGTTTCTGCAGATGTTCTCCTCACCTCTACTGAAAACATTTCACTGATGAAGATTTCACAAGCTCCATTGGCAAATTATTGCAGTGTTTATATAACCATAGGGTTAGAATTTTTTTCCTAATGCCAAACCTAAATCTTTCTTGCTGCAGTTTGGACTCTTTGCTGCCTGTCCCCTCCTTTAACAAATGATAGTTTCTTTGTGAAAAGTCTTAGACCATGAATTAAACGATAACTGATGGGAAAGATACAGGTGTCTGAAAAGTATCTGTCACAGGGGACATTTCTCTCTTTTGAAAATGACTCCTTCTTTGTTGATGTTGGGTTTAAAGTTATGTCAGAGGGGCAAAATACCATACAAAAAACTTGAGTGAATTGTCTTGCAACACAAATGTCACAATAGAGGACACAAGAAAAATCCATGCCATGAGTGCTCTCACTCCCTAGTTTTAAAGTTCCTTCTACTTGAATGAATATCTTTAAACTATATCACATGTCCATAAGGGCAGTGTCTAAGGAGAGTTGCTTTAACAAAGCTATTTAAAATCACTTTAAATCAAATAACCCAATATGCAAGTTCAGACTGGAAGATGAAGTGTCACGCTAGGACAGAGCAAATATAAATATCTGCTGTAGCTGCTGTTGTGTTTATTTCGTTCTGAACTTGTCATGCACTCTATAGAACACAAATAAAAACATCTCCTCCTAGAAGGAAGTTTAGACTCTAAATCCAGACATGTCAGCATTTAATTGAAAGAATTCAAAACAGTTTGTTAGTGCAAAGGGTATTCCAGAGTCCATCCTTGCTAACTCCAAATGACCTCTTATTTTAGGGGAAAGGGTAGTTTTTTTTCCTGAACTCTTATATTTCCTTAAATTTCTTTGGCTTCAAGACTGGAATTAATCACTGCTTTCCACAAAAAATAGATTTCAGAAGCTTCAGTGACATTCAGTGTTTGATTTTGCTAAGCTCTGTCTTAACGTTTAGGTAAAATGTGCCCCTCAAAACTGAGTTTCTGGTTTGTGCAGAATTCTGAGTTCATTGTTGAATACAACAATCCTATTTACCTGGATTTTAAGGCCTTTTTATATGCACAATTTATGTGATAACAGCAGCTAATATGTGATGATTAGCATCTCCTAATGCCCATATCAGATCCATAACCTGAGATTCAGAGTATTTTTCTCCTTTGTAAAATGCTATTTTTGCCATCCTTATACTTTCTTCTTTAGTTATCCACTATGAGACAAAGTGAAGTATTGCAAAATCATAAATTAAAATGACAAAAAAAATTTAAATTATTCATTCTGGTGAATGAGGTACAAAAAAAAAAAAAAAAACTTCAGGAAGGATACCAAACACTGTAGGACAACAAGTGAGGGCAGCAGTCTCTCATTTATTAATTTAAAAGGGGAGCCACTTACTGTGTCCTGTGCTGCACCATAATTTTGCTTTATTTTTTCACTTACACTTCATCACATATTGTTTATGCTTGGATTTCTTCCTTTTCTATAACTGTGGTTGATTTCAACTCTGTTCCATTCCCAGTCCTAAAAGTGAAAACCAGCCAATTGTTTTGACAGTTTACTGGGAGCTATTTGTAGTTGTTATTTGAGCTGATCCAGCAAGTGGTGAGCTGTGATTCCAGCCCTGCTCCTGTTTGCTGCAGGTTCCTCTCCGTGGTTCTTCCTCACATCCCCTCAGGTGCAGGAGAGCCACAGTGGCCTTTCTCAGTGGCCTCTCTATCTCTTTTGCATATTCTAAGAGAGTATCTTTTGCTTGTAGAAAGGGAATGTCATGAATCTGTGACCCATACTGTTGTATGCCATGGCAGTGCAGTGGAGGGGCTCTGGAACTGTGCTGAGCTAAAGAGGAGAAAGCCTTGGAAAGCCTCTTCATCAGCTGAGTCCATCACTGAATGCTGCCAGCTGTTGAAGCTTCTCAACTACAAGGAGTGAATTTCTCTCAGGATCCCAAAGATCCAGCCCATGTTCCCCACAACCACTGCAAACCACTGAGCATCCTTTCAGGGCTGTCTCTGCATCCTTTCAGGGCTGTCTCTGCATTCTTTCAAGGATTTCTCTGCATCCCTTCAGGGCTTTCCCTGTATCCTTTTTGGGCTTTCTTTGAATAATGCAGATCTAGTTCTACTATCACCCATTGACTAATTTTAAGGAAGCATAAAGGAACAGTTTAGAATCTCAGAGGTATGTTGGCAAGGTGGAACAATTTTCAGTAGAGTTTAACCCTACATAATCCCATTTGCTAACTTCCCATTTGAGTTATTGTAGGAAAATCTTTCTAAAGTTACTTTTGGGCAGATAGCAGTGCCTGTTTTGCCTCAGTTGAGGAAAGTGCAGGGAAATTCCAGTTCTTAAACTTTTGATTTCTTCTTCTCTGAATATATGGGACAAGATAAGGCAAATTAAATAGCCTTCATTTTTAATTAAACTCTGAGAATGGCTTGGAAGAGTTACTTATCTAAGAAGGAAGTGGTGGGAGGAAGAAGGGCATTGACATTATGTTGTCTGTTTCATAAGAACACAGTGTACAGCTTCTGTAATTGCAGGGTAGCATTATGAGGTTTTTAAAGAACTGTCATGTCTCAAGCTAATGCAGATTAAAATCTAAGTCACCTTGGCCATTTATGCTATGATAGCTCTGTTTAAATTAAAAACTAGTTTATAATATGCCTATGGTATTCAGCAGAGATTTGGATTTTTGCTTCTCCAGAAAATTAAAATGCTATGGGAAAGCTCAATATGCTCTTTGAATGTCTCTCTGTACAGCTGTAGTGTTGTGTCTCCATTTCATACAACATTGTCCTCAATTGTTCAAACCCAAAAAAACTGCTCTCTGGTTTGTGTGGAAGTTACAGAATGAAGCTGGTTAAAACAAATGGGCAGAAGTCCCATCTGGGGATGGAGGCAGGTTGGGACTCTGAGGGGGATGGCAAATGAACTAAGGCTAAACCCTTGTTCCACTGTGATTTCTCTGAGATAGGTGAGACCTAACTTTGCTCTTCTGACAGTTGCAGTTTGCACTTTCAGCCTGTCAAAGTTAAAAAGTGACACTCGTGTTCCTTAGTGGGGTTCCAGCAACACCAGTGCTCCCTGTGGCCTTTGCAGGACTGGAGCCCTTATAATGTTCCACTGCATTTCTAGGTGATTTGTGTGGATTACACAGTTTATCAGCTGGACATACTTCTGTAATAGAGTTATCTGCAAATAACACTGATATGATAACATTGTATTGTGCTTTGAACTCTTTCAGATACGAAGAACTCTATCACATAATTTTTCTTTTAATTTGGCAGATTCAAGAAAATGAATATATTAAAATTGAGAATGATGAAAACAGCAGCAAGCTAACAATATCATCAACAAAGCAGGAACACTGTGGATGTTACACTCTAGTTGTAGAGAACAAACTTGGCAGCAGACAAGCACAAGTCAACCTTACAGTTGTTGGTAAGTCCAAATTAATATTTTATTTATATACTTTTTCTTCAGACATCAGTCTACATTTACATTTTATATAATGATATGCAAGAGGTTAAATAAAATAAATGGTTAAATTAAGAAGACTGAAATAAGAACTAGTATTTCAAAAAATGGATAGTGACATTGTAATAAGGACCATAAGTTAAGATCTGTAGGGCTATACTGTGTTTATTTGGAAAAATTCCTAATTCCATGGTGATGAAGGTATAAAACAGATAAAATAGCTCATGCTTAAAAAGAAATCCCCCACAAGATAAAAACAGCTCATGTCTCCATTTCAAATTCCTACCATGGTCTGTTGTTTCACAGGGACAGAAAGCAGTGAATAAAGATAGTCTGTTTTAAATATTTTGGAACCCTTCATCTGTGGGCTTTTACACAGGTATCTTAAAGCTTCAAACACCTTGTCAGGTGACACTCCCAGGCCATCAGGTTTGTTGCAGCGGACTCTGGACAGCTGCACAGAAATGCAGACTAACAGACAGTTGAACTTTATTTGCAGATAAAACTGCAGCCTAGTGAGGTTCAGCCAAAATCTAGATCTGTGACATTTGGCTCTGAAAGGGCTAATTGAACCCACCTCAGTGTGGATGCTTCAGGGAAATCCAGGGAAGTTCTACAAGTCAAGATGTGATTTGGCTAAAACATCAGTCTGTGGGATGGGTCTGCTTCTGGGCTCTGTTATCTGCAGAGGGGTTATCACATAAGGTGGTGCCCTCACAGCCACGAGGGTGTGAGCAAGGCAAGAAATGTGGATCCAAGGGCAAAGATAAATGTCTTACTCCAGTGAAACCAATGGCAAAATACCCTTAACCCAAGTGGGACTGGAGATTCATTCCAGCAATCCAGTGAATACCATACGAGGTTTAATGAGTACAATCACATTTTGAGATACAACATCCACTCAAGCAGACTGAATGTGACTCAGTTGCATGTTGCTCTACATATTGTCATTAGAGGCTTCCTGATTATTTAAATTAATTCCTTTAATCCAGTCTGTGGCTTTAATTGTAGTTAAAAGATAACTGGATGAATGAGTATAAATATCAAGTGGATTCCAGCAACATGCTAGAGATTTCAAGAACAGAAGAAAATAGAATCAGTATTTTTTCCCATGATGCATAGATAAATTGTACTACCCCTTCCAACAGTGGGTTGTACAGGTCAGAAGTACAGCTAGGTTAAAAATGAACACCAGTGGTCCTTGAATAAACATATACATTGCTCTGGGTATAGGTTTTGGCTGCAAAACCCCAACACAGCTGATAGCAGCTGGAAGGATGGCAGGAGATTAATTGCTCTTTATATTTCCCTCCTTTTCACTCTTTCCTAGGCAACTGCTGCAGGCAGATAATTGTAGCAGGTTATTGGGCAAAATGGATTTTTTTTAGCGGCACAAGGCTGACAATTCCTATTATCTTGTTACTGTGTGAGCCTTGACTCATTATTATATAAGTCACTGGTTTATATCCTTTGGAGTTAATTGGTTTGAAAGTCTTTGAATTCTATAACCTTATAAAGCTACAACTCAGCCTCCTGCTCTGCTCTTCCCTAAGAAATGTGCCAGAGAACCGTGGGATTCCCAGAGATGCTTTTGGGAGAGTTGGGTGAAGAATCCCTACAATGTGCAGGAGTTTGCCATGTGTTTTGGCTGATGACAAGCTCTCTGTTTCCAACTAAAAAGAGTAAATTCCATCTTGTACAATTGCCAAGCTGTTCACTGAGACATCTCGCTGATGTCAGCACTGCTGAAGGCGTGACAAGGCCTCCTAGCTCGCTGCACATGCATTTTAAGGCCAGATTCTTCCATCTGGGCACTCAAAAATGTGGGAAAAGGGAGCAAAAATGTCTTCCTTATAGGAAGGAGGTTAGAATCTCACTATGAGATAAAATCCTCCACACTGTTTGCACCTTTAAAGGTGTCAAATGTTCACTGAAGTTGGAAGGTACTTTTCTCTAAAGCCTGTCAGTCAAAATAGGGAAGCTGTGTTTCTCTGAATATGCAAAACCTGGCACTTCTGAGCCTACCAAAGCTCATCCTTAGTCCTAAATTCCTGCCTGTCCATTGTCTCTGCACCATCCCAAGTACTGGGAAGGAACTTGCTCTCCCTGCCCTGACCCCACTTTCATAATACGCATTGGTGGAAAAACTCCTGGTGCTAGAGATCAGCTCTGTTTGACTCAGCCCTTCATAATAAGACTCTAAATTCTGTGTGAGCTGCCTCCCTGTGAGTTTACTGAGAAAAG
Organism: Calcarius lapponicus; assembly: GCA_039654755.1. Classification (NCBI taxonomy): domain Eukaryota; kingdom Metazoa; phylum Chordata; class Aves; order Passeriformes; family Fringillidae; genus Calcarius; species Calcarius lapponicus. Next base: position 16,313,293 of record CM077470.1, on the reverse strand, counting down.
GCACATCCATGTGTGTGTGTTGTGTGCTCAAAGCACTGCTGCCTGACCACACTGCTCAACTGAGCCTTGAATGTGTTGAAACTGCAAACACAGAACATTTGCTTTCTGGAGGAGCGTGTCTGAGCAGACCCAGAGCTGCATTTCTCAAAGGACTAGCTAACAGGCTTGGCTCTTCCGAATTTTAGCAAATCAAAGACATTTGTTAAAATATAATATATATTAATTTCATTATTAACCTGCAAATAAAGATGTATTTAATTATTATTACCTCTTTAATATTAATAATTATTACCTATTTTAATTTATTATTACCTCTTACAACCATGTAGGTTTCAAAGGCTTCATGCTGTTGGGCAAGTTTCTTATGTGAAAGACTCCAATAAACATTTCTCAAAGTTAATTTGGACTGTAACACATGTCAAGGAGCAGGTTGCCCAGCAAAGTTGTGCAGTCTCCATCCCTGGAGGTATTCAAGTTCAGACTGGATAAGCATCTGAACAATCTGGTCTGACCTTATAGCTGATCCTGCTTTGAACAGAAGGCCTAAAGACCTTCCTGAGGATATTTAAGACCATCCTGGATCCTGGTTTTATACTTGCAGTTGTCAAAGACCTTTCTTCACAAAAAAAAATAACATTATTGACTTAAACTCCAATCAGAGGACAAAGGATTGAGCTTATCAGCCAGGATTGAAATCAGAAATGATCCTGCTATGATTTGAACTCTGAGTCCTAGATTGCAAACTCTATCTAAGTACAATTTGTAGAAATGATTTTTAATAATGACGTTTAGGGAAACAAAGATACTTTGCATTCCTTTGAATTCAGCTCCCAAAGTCTTAAATTTAACTGTCAGACTCAGGCCTCAACTACAGTCTTAATTAAACTGTGCAAGGTTTCTGACACCTAAAGCATTTAAATAATTTATGATTTGATGCTGTTTGGGTCATGGGAAAGATGCTCTTGAAAGAAGCCCAGCTTCATCCTATGGGGTTTTGTGACGGTGGTCACAAGGGATTTCAGGGTGAAGGAGAGACAAGAACGTTGACTCTATTATCAGAAGGCTTGATTTATTATATTATGATATAGCTATATTATAACTATACTAAAAAGACATGGAAAGAAAGAAGCTCTTCAGAAAGGCTAAAGCTAAGAATAGAATAGAAAGAATGTTCAACAACTCAGCTCTCTCGGACTGTGTCCGAGAAAGCTTCGTCTTTGATTGGCTATTAATTATAAACATGAAAGATGGGCCAATCGCAGGTGGACCTGTTACATTCTACAGCAGCTGATAACAACTGTTTACATCTTGTTGCTGAAACTTCTCAGCTTCAGCTAGAAAAATCCTAATGAAAGAATTTTTATGAAGAGATGTCGGCAACAGGGTTTTATTTCCTTTAATGAAATAAAAATGAACAAAATGTCCATTACAGTGTGCAGTCCACACAGCAAATGCACTGATACATAAACAAGTTAGAGGAGACTTTTTAAATAATGGTGTGGTGCTGAGCACAGAGCCTTCAGCCACAAGGACTGAGCCTTGTGATTCATTGTGTAACTCTGTACAAGCCCTAATAATACTGGGAGACCTGCAAGTCTGTGAGACATCCAAGTTAAGCAGTATCTTCTTTTAAAGGGTTGGCTGGTCCCAAAATGTCCATGTTGAGCTCTTCTCTATTGTTATGATCAGCTCTCTTAAATAAGCCATTTCCTTAGCTGACTGATCTCTCTGGGGAGACTTTGTCACATGTTTCTGCTCCAAAATCAAGACAGCCTGATGTGAGATTGAACTAATGATTTATAGCAGACAGTGTGTCAGATGGAAGTGGACATGTGTTGCCAAAGCTGTTAAATGAGCCAATGATGAGCTTAGTGTAAAATATGACTGATTTAGGCAAGGTAGAGCCCTCAGTTTACAGTGACAGCAAGGAATGTGCATTCCTTTTGTGCCATTTATTGGATGTACTTGATATATTTATCAAAATTATGATTCTGAACATTTTAGCTGTGTGATAGCCCTGGGTCTGTAACCACCTTTGAAAAAGAAACTTGGTTTTCCTACTGGCTAAAGCTGGGTACTATGACAGTGTCCAAAGAATAACACAGAATTCAACAAGGGTATCTGGCACTAGAGAAATAGTCTGTTCTGCAGCTATGCCACAAACCTGCCACATGCTTTTGGGCTTATTGCTTCACGCTTCCATGCCTACTACTCAGGAGCTTTTTGATGATCAGTGTTTAGTGAATACTTTGTTTATCAGTGCTGTCTTTTAGATTTTTTTTAAGACAGGACTAGAAACACACATACTACCTAACTGGGGCCTGATTTTGACCAACCTTGTTTGTCTTTTATAAGTCCTTTGGGATCTTTACTGTTCCTGATGTGGTATTTTGTGTTTATACACATTTATCTATTTATGTATATATATTGTACAAACACACACACATAAGTATCATGGTGATTAGTAAGCTCTATGGCAGATATATGCAAAAGAATAAGAGCAATGTCATTAGACCCTGAGAGGCCTAAAGTTAAAAGTTATGGCGGTTCTATTACTCTCAGTGTTGGTGCATGTACTGTGATTTGCAGCCTTCTCCGCTGTTGGAAAGTGATAAACCAAGTACTCAAGGACACACACAGATATATGTAAGCATGTTGCACGCAGGCATGCAAGTAATACAGCATGAATTCACTAATATCTGCTCCTCTGCTCCATTCCATACTTGACTTGGGGTGGGGAAGTTACTTTCTGTGAGGAAGGTGTTACTTCTATGCCTGTAGCAGAATCTGTGTGAGCCCAGTCCTTCCAAGCACAAATGAGAAAATACAAGTTTACTTGAGAACAAGGTCTGATCATCACTAACTCCAAGAGTCATTGAATTTAATGGTAGGATTATTAATTGCTGCTATGAAGGGCTTGGTTCTGCTTCCACAAGTCACATATATGCAAGCTTAGAATTTTTTTTCTCCCTCAAAACTCTGTTACAAAGGAACATGGTAGCAAAACCAGCAGTGCACAGTGACCCTTTCAGCACTGTGAATGCATTGTGGGAGATCCTGAGAAATCTGGCTCAGTGCTCACCACTCAGAGAAGACCCAGTGGTCAATGTTCTGTGCTCCCTCTCTGGAAAAGTTAAGTGCAGACATCTGGGAAGCAGACAGTGAAGCGAGACATCCATAGACATTTTGACACTGAATATTGCAGCTCAGAAGTGCAAATATGAATTACTCTGAAGCTCTTCTTTTGAAAAAGCATCAGATTATATCTTGCAGTATCCATGTGATTCCCTGTTTACACTCAGGTCAAGAATGCAGTGAATTTCATAAGAATATGTGGGTGGACTCGCTCTGTAACCTTCAACCTTTCAAATTCCTCTGGATTGCTGGAGTATTTTTGTCACTGGTTTTATGGTTAAAGGGCAACTACACTGGCAGTTAAGGAAGAGATGTCTTGTGTTGCTGCTGTTGTAGTTCAAGAGTATAGTAACCTCCACTGTCAGCTTCCCTCTAATGCATAGTGGCTCTCCAGCTGTACCAAAACTAAATTTTCAGAGAAAGATAAAAATGTGTAGAGGAAAACCAGCTTACTCTGCTCTGTGTATCAGTGCTGGCACACTAATCCAGGTTTATCCCTTGAATGGCCATGTAGTTTCAATGTCATTTCTGTTAGAAGAAATCTCAGTAGAACTCCATGCATAGTTGCTTTTTCCTGATTCTTCCTTTCAGCTTGTTTTTGAAGAAGAAAATAAATATCTTGACAGTTGCAACAAAATTCCTATATTTTACCTAGTTACTCAAAAATGATTAATCAAAACTCTTTCACACAAACATGGGGTTCCTAAGACCCAAACTCACTCCAGTGGAGACTAATCCACAGATAGTCCTACTAGGGAGACTCCTAAAATTTATTGTGCTTTTCAATGGGGAGGTTTGGGAGCTCTAATTCAATCAGTTATCAAAGCAGATACCTAACGTGCGACACATGAGTAATCCGAACAGCTTGTTGATTCAGGCTCAGGAGCAGATGGTTTAGAAAAAGGCTCCTGAGAATGCATTATATATTTGTTTGTTCCATTAGGCCTGTGGCAGAAGGAGATGTTCTTGTGCTGAGGGCATTTGCGTGGGAGTGGTGAGCTCTGGTTTTGTTCCCAGCTCTATTCTCCTGTGTGTCCTTGGGCAAGGTCATTTTACACTTCTATGCCTCAGTTACCCCAAGAGCACCAAGTGATGCTCTGGGCCACCAGTATTTGTGAGCTGCTTTATCCACAGGTGTCAAAAGGGCAGTTTTTAAATAACTTCATTTTCTGTCAGAGTTGTCAGGAGGAGCAATCTGGTGAGAGTATTCTGTAGTGTATTTTACAGGGGAGGTGTAAATTTCAAAGTCTGGACTAACAAATCTTTACCATGGGATCCTTGCCTCTGCCGTTTTTTAGGAGAAAACTCATGTTCATTTCAGTTTCTCTTGAGTTGCTTTGCAGGAAAATGCAGGCATTTTTTAATTTAACTTTATGCTAAACCTGTGGTACACTAACATACAGGGTGTACATTAATTACAGGAGTTCAGGGGTAATATCTCTACTTGTAGCACTCCTCTCCCTTGGAAAAAGAGCTGCAGGGCATAGTTTTCCAAGCACAGCAGTGAGATCTGCCATGACCCTGGGCCCTGTCAGCAATAGTGCCGAGTTCAGTTATGACCTTTTATGGTTTCGCTTTTCTCCTGCTGATGGATTTCAAATGAAAGCTTTGCCAGTGCTGTCGGCATGGACAGTGTTCAACTGGCTGTTGCAGCATATTAAATACCTTCCCTGGCTAAACAGCTTGTGGAATGGAATTAAATTGTTTCTTTCTGTCTGTTCTTCATCTGGCAGACAAATATCACAATAGCTAATAATAGTATTATACAGTAATATGATAACTGGATTTAGAAAGAAAACAAACCAATTTTGAGAACAGATAAAGAAAACTACTTCAGAGACATTGCTTCAGTGCTGTCTCTGTTAATAAAAGAAAGGAAAAAAGAACTTTTCAGAGGCTGTGGTTATACTGCTCTCAGTTTTCAGGGGCTTTCTGCTGGAGCAATATCTCTGCTTAAGAGCCAGGGCCGTGCGAGCTCTTAATGCACAGCAAACTCCATTGCCTCGCCTTGGCTCAGCCTGACCCTCACAGCAAGTAGCAGAACAATTTCCATTTCCCTGCACTCAGTTAGATAAGGAGATTGCTGCCTTTTTTGGTCTCTTGGAATGGTTCTTGTGTTCTGAGGGCTCTGTAAACTGAGCCATGTGGAGAAAGCAGTGAGGTCTCGATAGCACAGTCTCATGTCACGTGGGTGTCCTGCATGAGCTCTGGGTTTGCCGCCACTGCAGAGAGAGAAAAAGTCCCTGTGCTTATGTAGAAACACAGAATATTCTGAGTTGGAAGGGACCCACAAAGATCATCGGGTCCAACCCTTAAGTGAAGGGCTTGTACAGGGACTGAACTCACAACCGTGGTGTTATTAGCAACATGCTCTAACCAATGTGCCACTGGAAAAAAAGACAATCACATCAAGTCATGTTTGTCTGATAAACAGCAATTATTTAAAGGCCAAGCATGCTTATGTTTTATGCTTCTCAGAGTGCACAAATACAAATTAATTAAAGTTTACTTCAGGCTGTATATCAAAACCTGTTTACCAAAATATTTCTGAGAACTTATCCGAGGAAGGAGAGCAGCTGAATTCAGTTTGAGAGTAAATAACAAGTGTGTGTTTCAGTGCTGGTATGGTCTTAAAAGTGGCTTAAACATTTCATGTGGGGCCAGCTCATCACATTAGCATTTGCCCTAAGGAATACATGCCACAAAGAATGAACTGGAATCTGACCACATTTCTTTTGGGGTAGTGGTAATTTACACCTCCCTTTGTTGAGAAGCAGGGGGTTTTAATCTGTGCCTGGTTTGCTGGAGCACAAAGGGCTAAAAAGCTCCTTCATATCACCTCCAGCCTCCTCTTAGTCCTCTCTGCTTGGCTTATGGCTCACAGCACACAGGAGTCACTCCTGCTGCTTCCTCTGTGCTGCTGGTGTCAGCAACTCAATGCAGCCTCTGTGCTGCTGTGCAAACAGTCCCTGAGCCAGGTTTGAGGCCAAATTAGCTGCTCCTTTGCCTGCCACAAGGCCTTGGAAGCCAGCTTGGGGCAACTCAACTCATATTCCTAGAGAGATTTACGTGCGAAGGCATTGGAGTTTGTAGGATTCTGACCAGGTTCAACAGGACTGAGTGAATACAGCCAGTCTGACCATGATCATCTAGAATATCGTAAGACTTGATTTAGGGGTTATGTAGGTGCTCTAAGGTAACCAAGGCTGGAGTACCCCTAATTTCATATGGTTAAGGTACCCTATGGTGGCTTTCTTTTTTTGCATGTAACAGTGAAATTGAAGTTAGAGCTCAATATTTTAAATTAGTTCTTTCTCCTACAGAAATGTGTACAAGTGCACTTTTGGATGCCCTGCCTTTGTTCTAGTTCACATATTGGATTTAGTTATGGATTGCTCCAGAAGAGGAAGAAAAAACTTGTGTCCATTAAAGCAAATGTAAAGCCCTCATAACATAAGCCAAAGTATGAAACATAATTGTGCATGTCAAAAACTGCACGTGACATGCAGCAGAATATTGGAGTCAGGCAGCTCAGGGACATGAGTGGTGTAGTAAACACTAAAACAGAAGGACAAAATAGAGAACTGTGCTTGTCTTCCCCACTCCTTCTCAGCTTATGGGATGTTTTTATTGGAAGCAGTTAATTGTGCTGATAGAGATTTCATATTCCAGAAGGGAATGTAGTTTGGCAAAATATTCTAGCTTTCAATACAGACAGATGAATACAGGGTAACCTTTAAAATCCCCATAGAATAAACTATTGAGAAAGAAAACAGACACATGGAGAGACCATCTGCAGGTTCTCTGAATGTGCAGAGCTGTAGAATACCATCCAGTCTGATATCAAGTCATTTTTAAGCATGTTAAAATGGTACATATACATCTGTCATATTAAAAAAGAGCAAAGATTAGGCTTTCATTCCTGTTTAGGATCTCCCATAGCAGCTACTACAGTATTTATACACTGAACAGATCTGCAAGCAGCAGCACAAGATAGACTTCAAACAGAAATGTGCATCTTTCTGGCTCAGTAGGGTCCAGCCAAGGTTGCAGGTTTTCATCTGTGCCTATTGAGAAAAATGCCTTAGGAATATAGAAATGTTCCCAAGGCTGGCAGATACTAGTCCAAGGCCATGTGGCATTTCCTTTGCCACTGCTATCCCCTTGGCCATGAATGCTTTTTCTGCAGTGCTGACATACCTAAGCCTTGCTTCTGTAAACCATGCAGGCCAGAGGGACTCCAGTTGTCTAGGTGAGTCATGGAAAGAGAGCTTACTGAGGGAACTGGGGCCTAGGAAACTGATAAATTGTGCCCAGAGTTTCATCTGGAAACAGAAGTGTGTTGAAAGTCAGCAATGAGAGTGTATTTTCATGCCCTGCACAGGAAGCAGGCTACTGTGCTCTGCAAATGCTGAAACATTGAACACTTTCTCCAGATCAATTCAGTGCAGAGCAGCAAAGCAACCTAACACTTTATTTATAAAGTAACATACGTCCAGGTCTGGCTGTGTGCATAGCAGATGTCAGAGAATCTGCACCGCTTTGAAAAACTTCAGCAGCTGCCACTGTAAGGTGATGGACTACTGGCTTGGCTTTTTCTTCAAAGTGTTTTCCTCCTGCTATCTGCAACTGCTCTGTTCTGTTGGGATTTAGGATAAATCAGCTGTTGCTTACTCCAGCTCTATCTGCATTTTGAAATGATGCAATGATGGTTACATAGGAGGAAAACAAGACACAGGGCTGAATATTCCACTCCTGTAAAGATTTTGAGAAGGACAGAGAATCATTCCCAGCAAGGTCTGCATGGATAACAAGCTGTAGTGGAAAGAAGATGCTGCTGCCACTGTCTGACTAAAATCATCCAATCCATGTGTGCCATGCCAGCAGCTCTCTGATGGCTGCTATGGGTATGGTACAAACAGGCTGATACTGCAAATGGTGTGGGCACTGAATGCTCACTTCTTGCAGCTCCAGGGAGGCTGGGACAGGACCAGTACAGGGAAGAGGGGTGCTGCTGTTTGGCCATCAGGAGATCAAGACTCAGTCCTCATCTTTGCTACAATCTCTCTTTCTAAGCTTAGACAAATCATGTAAGCCCTCTGTGATTCAGTTCATTATATATCTACTCTATAAATTCATGCTTGTTAATAGCCCCTTCCATTCTGTCAGAAAATGAGGTGAGTAAAATGTGACCACTAAGAAGGACAATCAGCTGTTCCAGAGGTTAAGGACATCTGGTCTCTGACATGTGTTTAACAAACATGTGCTGTATAATGATGACTCCTAGTGGAATGGTGTTTTAAGTGTTGCCAAAATGAACAAAGATAATCTTGATTCTGGCAGTCACTTTTTCTTCCACCTGGGGGTTCTCATACTGAATGCAGTGGCATACTCAGTGTCTACCTTCCTTCCTCCCTCTCTTTTCTTCTATGTCCCTCTCATACTTGAAAATTTCTATTTATATATCTTCTAATATGTTTAAGTTGTGGAGAGAGATGGATTTTTCATCACAACTGAATTAATTTTTTTTTCACGGAAGTCACTAAGCAATGAAATTTGCACTCTTCCAAAAAGTGAACTGATACTTAACTATCTTGATCAGATTAGACTGTCCTAATTTCCCTCTCTATGAGTTAAACCACAGGAGTCAAAGGAGAGGTTCGTCTGTCCAAGAACCAAAGGCATGTTTCTGACAAACTGTGGCTATTTCTGTCTGCTCAGTAATTTTCCTAGGAATGATAATTTGAGTATGGAGGGATATAGTCTGTCACAGTGAGGCTTTGATCAAAGTCTGCAACAGCTTCCCCCAGCATTTGGATGTTTTTATTTCTGAGAAAGTGGCAGTATTTTTTGGCTGCTTTGTCAGCTCTGCCTTTCCTACAGAGCAAGTGATAATATCCGTTAGCAGCTTGAACAAGCAAACTTGGATGGGATTTTATCAGTCCATGTTCAGTGTAACCATTGTTTGTAGCATCTCACACTTTCTATCTTTTTTGTTTTCCTCTTCTCTCATTTATCCCATCCTTTGATTCCTCTTTCAGCCTTTGGCCACGAGTTCATCCACATCAACATCATCATTATTTTGTAGGTTTTGCTAGATTATTTCTGAGAGGATTATTTCCAGAGAAGCTATTTGTTCCCTTAAAAGTCTTTTGAAGGGCTTAAATTCCACAGTTATTTTCTAGCAATTTATTTTAAAAGCCATCATTTTTCTGTCTTAGAAGAACACTAATTTCAATAATTAATCATTAGACTAAATCTTGAAAAAGTCATCTAACTGCAAGGCTGTTGTATTTTCTCAGGTGTTTGCATAGTTGGCAGCACATCTGCACACCAGGTTCTGGTGATACTGGTTCTACTCATCTAAATAAGGACTCAGTAGCAATCTTCTAACTGAGGAAATACAGAAGTTCCTATCTTCCACCTCCTCAACAATTTCCGAAATGCATATGAGATTTAAAAAATCTATTTAAATTATATATTCTAAATTGAACTCCTTCTTCCCAAAAAGTGCACTAGATTTCCAAAAACTGCACATAGATGAATTTGTTCACTAAATTGTTGGCAGATAAACTTGTTACCCTTCAAGGCCTTGTTTCCATGCCAGCAAAATGGTTCCAGTATTTCTGCTACCCAGGTGTATTTGGATGAGTGGCACTTTCTGAGGCTGTGAAAGGTGAGCAGTGGCCCTGAAGTGTGGAAGCAGATGAAGGGAGCTGAAGGAAGCACATCACAGCAATGGGACTGTTACAGGGTGATACTCTAAGGACGATCACCAAGGAGTGGTTTGCACCATTGTGAGAGATTGCAGGCATAGCTAGGACTGGTTTTAGTCTCCACAGTTTCTATAATGATAGCCGTGAAGCAGAGCAATGGAATGGGAAGAGAAGGGCCAGCAATACCCTGATGAAGTTCTGTGTGACCCTCACGGTGTGCGTTGTGTGCGTTTCTGCAGATAAACCAGACCCACCTGCCGGCACTCCTTGTGCGTCGGACATCCGGAGCTCCTCCCTCACGCTCTCCTGGTACGGCTCCTCCTACGACGGCGGCAGCGCCGTGCAGTCCTACACCGTGGAGATCTGGAACTCGGTGGACAGCAAATGGACAGACCTCACCACCTGCCGCAGCACCTCCTTCAACGTGCAGGACCTGCAGCCCGACCGCGAGTACAAATTCCGCGTGCGAGCTGCCAACGTCTACGGCATCAGCGAGCCCAGCCAGGAGTCTGAGCTGGTAAAGGCTGGAGAGAAACCAGAAGGTAAGTTCTTACAAGGAAAAAAACATGTCAATTCAACTGATCTCTTCCTTAAGAGTTCCTTAGCAAAGCCAGAGAGCTGCATGCCCTCCTTCCCACATGTCTCTGTGGCTGTAACTGTGCTCAGGTCCTACACAGACTTCATTTGAGGGTCTGAGCACATCAGTTGTGCTTACTTGCAGTGTGGAAACTTGGCTTCAGGGATCCCAAATCCCTGCCTTGTGAAAGCAAGCACTAATTCTCATTCTGGCTTGCTGGGTGAGTGCTGGCTGAAAGAATTCTGCAGTTGAGTGCACAGGTAATGTGAAATTAAACCTTTCACAGATGTTATACATTCAGTCCATGCCCAGTTGGAAAATGATGATTGGTAGCTTACCTGAAATATGCCAATGGATTCATTATAGTTTATACTGGACACACCGTGGAAAAACAAACCATAAACACTATCCCAAATTTGCTTTTGGAAATAATGAATGTGCTTGCTGCTAGCCAAGCGCAGAATATGCAGCAGAAAATAAATTGGCACCTTGCAGCTGGATGTATTTCTTATGCTTTCAATCCCAGCATGATGGTGTACCTCAGTCCTGTGTCCCCTAGTACACCCAGCCTGTGAATTCAAGGCTATCATACTTCGCATGTTGGTTTTGCAGCATTATAGGTGCCAAAATATGTTTAGGGTTTTTGGTTAGAGTTGCATGTACTTTTAAAAATATTTTTCTGTATTTTTTACTTCTTAATTTTTGTTTAAGATCTTCTCAAAGGGCTAATAGGGAGAGTTCGATTGTTGTAGAAATTATTCAGGAACTGGTACAAAACTTGAAACACACAAATTCCACTTTATTTTTCAAAACCAGAAAGTGACTACATCTTTTTGTGCACACCTCCATTTACCTACAGTGCAAGGATGACGTTGTTAGTCGCCTTACCAAAAAGCCCACACCAGGAATAACAAATTCTACCATTTTTCCTGTCTTTGAGGAGTGCACTGTGTGTTGTATCTCTCCGTCTTCATTTATGTGTGCAGGGCTTTGGAGCTTGAAGTGTTCCACATAACCCTTGTGACGTTATCTTTTATTGCTAAAGGAAGACAAAATGATAGCAAAGTGATGCAGCATCACACAACTGTGTAAGCCTCTCAAGCAAAAGTAAATCATATTTCTCTTCAAGTGCTAAATTGGATGCATGCTGAGGAAACACTTCCCTCTATTTGCAAGATTTAAAATCAATCTAAATCAAGATGCACCTTCTCTTCAAAGAGAGGAAAATAACATTAGGAGTAGCAATAAAATTGAAAGGAAGCTAGATTTTATTGGCTCTTTATTATAAAATTCCCTCTTTCTTGAATGCCCTCTTTCTTTAGTTGCAGGACAAACAGCTTCTAGGGCTGAAGACCTGACTCTTCTCTATGTTTTTCCTAGAGCAACCACTGCCTATACTGGACCAAAGCAAACAAGTTATTTTTCCATTTAAGTCTGAGAATTTTCTTACATAGAGTTAGTACAAAAGGCTATAAAGTGTATGAGTCATTGCAATACACATTAAAAAAAAAGCAACAAAAAAGTGGTTTTGAGCAAAAAGAAAATGTGTTTTGTTTGCAGGAGGGGGGAGGTTATCCTTGTGCTCTCAATTCTAGGGCTTATTGATTTCAATTCTTGATATTGCAGATAGTGTGGAAAAAGAGCAAATCATTTAAAGTGTGATTTTTCAAGTGTGAGGCTAAAACTGGTGCTTTAATTAAAGGCAGTGGAAAATGCATGTGTTCAGCACCTGTCAAAGTCAGGACTTTAAGCTGCCATCTTTGTGAACACTTAGCTGAGCAACTCAGGATTTTCTTGGCTGCCAGGAAGCCTGATTACTGATTTTCATACTGAGATGGCCAGCACATATTAGCAATGTCAGTATGATCTTAGTGAAGAAAGGCATAGCTAAATTTTTGCAGTGCATTTGAAGAAAACTAAAATAAGGTTGTAAGTCTCAACAATTAAAGCGTGCATTGCCATGTTTGAGGAAAATTTGGTACTGTTGACTCACTTCTGAGAAAGGTTTTAGCACAGCTGCTCAGCACTTACCCAGATCAGATATGTACCACTTAGATAATTTAGGCTTCCACTGGTGGACCAAACTGTTCCTATTCTGTGGCTTCGATGCAGTGTGGCTGCAGAACCGGGCACTGACTCCTTGTCTAAGCAGTATTTGGCAGACATTACCTACTGGCAGCCTGGCTGGGAGCAGCTCCCTTACACAGCCCTTAAAAGGGGAGGAAAATGTTATGTGCTCTGTGCAGGAGTGGTTTGTAGCTGAGGAAGGTCTGAGAACAGCTACCCCGGGTGGGGAAGGCTCCTTTCTCTCCCTGCTCTTCTGGTAGATCTCTGCAAGCCAACTCTTCTGTGTAGGAATATGCAAGGGTTGCAGCTCCAGACAAAACAGAGAGGAAGGCTTTAGCAACAGGCTTTATCCACTTGATTGGCTTTGCTACCAGCACACAGATGCAGCATTTTGTGTAGGATGTGAAAGGGTGATGCCTCAGACCAGATATCTGCTCCCCCTGCATCCTTTATTTCTGTTGTTTACTGCTCATCCTTTGCATCTAACTCTGTGCTCTGAGGCACCTAACAGCACCCAGAGTACAGCATTAATTTAATAACACAGATCTGCTGACACAGGAGGGATAAATCCCTTGGTTAGGCTTGCACCCCACGATGGCAATGTGCAGCTTCAGCAGCTACAGGAGAATTAACTATGTAAAAAACAGCCTTTGCAGTTTTTCAAATCACTGGTCACGGCCACAGATCTTAGGAGCAAGCCCAAGTGGTGTAAGTAATGTATAACAACATCCCAGCTATAGCCCCTTTCCCCTCTTACCCACGGGCAAAAAGCAGTGCTACAGGCAGTTCGTGTACATGAAAATTAGAAATGAAAATCAGGACACTCAGGCCAGCTTTTACTCCGACTTAGGTCACTGGGTTCTCCTGTCTGAGTCTGCCTGCAGAACTGAGGGTCCTTTTGAACCTCCATGATCACAGAATTCAGCCATGCTCAGGGGAATGCTTGCTGTTCAGATTTTTTCAGCATCTTGAGTCGGAAAACTTTGTCTGGATGCTTTGCAGGGAATCTTTTCATGTACGTACTTGCCTAACTTTTGGCTTCACGATTCAAAAAATGCACATCAAAGCCAAGAAAAAATTGTCATGGAACAAGAAGTGTTATTGATTTTAATATTTTTTATTTGTTTTCTATTTCCCTGAGGCATTCTAAAGGCATTTCTTAGATTACTTTGAACTGATGCAGTATGCTGATGTTTATAGTAGGCAGGTATAATTGACAAGTACTGCAAACCACAGGAATGTGATTTATTCAGAAATGGTTACTAGATTGTGACTGGGTAGTCAATAGTGATGAAGAAGTGGTGAAGAGATTTTAATTATGAAGTTAATGCACAAACTCCCTCACTGCTTTTTGCTGTTTTGCCATAGGGTCTATCAATTGTCCATGTCACGTTGAATATCTTATATGAGTGAATATAGTTATATAAGTATATATGCCATATAAAAAGCTATTCATATCTTTTTATTTTCATCACAGAACCTAAAGAGGATGAAGCAGAGCTATCTGACGATGGTAAGAAGTGCATGTTTTAAGCAGGACAAATACAAATCTGTGTCCTTCATTCACATCTTCTGGAGGTTTGTAATCATGGTCCTTAATGTTATTTGTAGAGGAGAAGGAAACAGAGGTGGAATATCGGACAGTTACAATCAACACTGAACAGAAGGTGTCAGATGTCTACAACATCGAAGAAAGGCTGGGATCGTAAGTACTGGGCTGTGCTTTTGAAGACACAGTTTTCAAGGCTACCAACCAGTTATGAAGAACATGTGCATTTATTCTTTGACTGTCTTGCACTTTCAACATCCCAGTTGGGCTCCTTTGTTGCAGTAAAAATAGTTTTCAATGTATTTTGGCTTCCACTCCATAAAGATCCTTTGCTTCTGTTAGCTGATAATTTTAAATAGGCACTACATGTATTTCTGGCAAATGGAGCCCACATATGAACAAAGCTAGAGGATTAATTCGTTTTTCGGTGTCCTAAAAGCTGTCTGAAAAAAAAAAAAAGGTACACATTGTGTACTTGCATTTCCATTATATCCATTAGTGGTAATGAGATTATCCTGCCCACGGGCTGGAATCTCTGTTGACAGCGGCCATAATCCCAAGAGCATCAATACTATTGCTGAGAGAAGGTCAGCGATTAGCCTGGCTGTGTTTCTCAGGGCCCCAGCTCGTGCTGGTGTGAACTGCAGGCCATGATAATCCTTCAGTGATCGGTGCTGAAGGCCAGGGTATCCTCTGTGCTGCCATGAACAAATCCTGGGAAGTATAACACAGAAGTAGAATTGTACATTACAGCAAATGGAAACAATAGTACTGAAGCCTTGAGCATTCAGATTCTGATTTCACCTAAATCCTGTACCTGAGGTGTCCCATCTTCAGAGGTGTATGACCTATAGAAAACTGTGTGCAGCAAGACCTGAATTAAAGCCTGGTAGGAGTCCAAATTTTTGAACTCTTCTATGTAAGACTTGTTAACTGGAATGGCAGAGTAACTCTAAAAATGGTATTCATTCAAAAGGTCTTGCAGATAAGTGCAGAATAATACTTGATACTAAGACATTTTGATTTCAGAATGGAATGGTTGTGCCGGAATATTTAGTAGATTGTGCTAGAATGTTTAGTAAATTGTTGCTATTTGTGATGGCTCATATATTGCAAAAACATTTTATGGAAATTGTTATATATTTTCAGGGGAAAATTTGGACAAGTCTTCAGGCTTGTTGAAAAGAAGAATGGAAAAGTTTGGGCAGGAAAATTTTTCAAAGCATATTCTGCTAAGGAAAAAGAAAACATAAGGGAAGAAATCAGCATCATGAACTGCCTACATCATCCAAAACTTGTCCAATGTGTAGATGCCTTTGAAGAAAAAGCCAACATCGTTATGGTTTTGGAAATGTAAGTATAAAGCAGAGCACACTGACGAAGTTAATAATGTTGAAAATAGTTGTGTGTACAAAAGTAGCAACTTATAGACACAAGACTGTCAAACTCTTCAGAATTTGCAGAGCCTGGGTGGTTTTCAGATCTTGCAAGTTTTTCCAATTATTTATCCAACTTGTTTAAACTGTGTTAGTGAATCTGTGTAAGTATTTTAAAAACCAGTCAAAATCTGCTGTAACAGTTGTTACTGTCTAGTTTGCTTGTTTCTTAAAGTACATGCGGTGGGTTTTTGCAGCTTTACTCTTATTGCGTACTTGGGAGAGGTGAGAACAAAGTTATCTGCATTTTGGGCTTTCATTTAGAACCTAAAATGTGTTTAAGGAGAAGAACTTCTTTTACTTTAGGCAGCTCTAAATATGTGCTGAACAGTCTTCACAAACAATAATGACCAGCATGAGCAATATTTATATCATACATAATGCACCTGCTTAGTGTGAATCCCATACTTGTGGCAGTACCAACTGGAAAGAAAATTAAATCCTGATCTGTGCTGATGTTTTTCCCAAAAAGTTACTTCAGTTACAGTTCTACTGCCACATCGACTTCATGTGCTCTCTGATGCAAGGAGAAACAGGTTTTTTTTTTGCTGGCTGGAAGTTCTAAGTAAGATATAAATTGTTTGAGGCAAAAGAGACTATATGTCTATTTTGCTTCCTTGGCACTTGCTTAGATTATGTGCAAACTACTACTGCACTGGCATATTTCAGAGATGGGATTTTACAACCCTGGAACTTATGTGCAGGAAGGTTTTTATTTTTAAATTGAGCAGTTGAGCAAACTGCCGATGGTAAGGGAAGGGAACCCTACTTAGCTTGGAACTGAGAGCTGGCAGACCTAATGGAAAACAGGGAGATGTAGAAAGAGTCTGGAATAGCATATGGCTTTACATTCCATTAGTCCCCCTCCTGACAGCAAAGGGGCTTACTCTTTAAAAATGTAGAAAACTGCAATCAAATTTAAAGTAGTTTTGTCACCCAGCTTCAGTAGGATGTGGTTTTAGTTTGGGGTGAACACCTTCTCTGGTTTTTGAGCCCCCCCAACATTTCCACTGTGTGGAGCAGCAGCAGAGCAGGTCTGGGCAGTGAGGAGCTGTGTGGCACCTCGTGTCAGGTGACCTGGTAGCCTCTCTATTGTCATGTTACCCAGCTGCCACAATGCCAGCCCAGCAGCTGCACCTGTATTGATAAAGAGCCTCCAAGAGATCATTTCTGCTGTAGCTATCAGTATAATATTTCTTTGCATATCAAAGAAGTTGTGGGAAATAGCTTTAAAAGTTCTTACAATGGAAGCTGTTTGTGTCATTTCCATCAGAGTTAAATGCATGGATTTCAAATAAATCAAGCTCACTTGCTATCAGTCTGCTTTAAATCAGATTTTAGTAGTGACTGGCATTTAGGAACTCCCATTCTACTCAAACTGATGAGAAGCACCCTTTGATTTTTCTTCCTGTTATTTATTCTAAATTGTTCATTTTAATTTTATTCCCATACCTTTCCTGGAACCTTTTAAACTTCATACTCTCTGCTTTTGATATTTCTCATTACACTATTTTATATGGTTTGATTTCATATTCAAAATAAAATCAGATTTTTTTATTATTACTTTTAAATTAAACTCTATAATGATGTGCTCTTGCCTGGAAACCATTCCATCTAACATTTACTGGAAGTCAGAGGCAAATCTCAGGCATTTCCTTTTCAAATATAGGAACATATTGGTTCTACCATAAAAATCTCAGTGGAAAAAGTAAATCTGAAAATAGTAGCATGTTGTCACTTTAATTCAGCACTGGGGGCTATGTGCTTCAAAGTTTTATATACTTCAGATAGTGAGGTTATTTTGACATAGAACATAAGGAGATTATTTTATTGCAAATTAAGATTATTGGAGCAAAATGTCAGCACTTGGTTCTATCATTTGATGTGATTTAAGCTAGTACAAGTTAATTGAGTTTTTATTTTTTTCTAAGGTAGATTTTTTTTAAATGCACTTGGGTATTTGCCTGGGCAACTCCAAGGTAGATTCTTCTCACTGTTCCTGCTGGACCAAAACCTTAGATGAGTATTCTGTGATTCCATAGATAAGAATATTTTCCTATATGACTCATGTAGAGAAGACTGAAAAGAGGAAAATCCAGGAAAAATAGAGATTTGGATTCTGAACTAGTTGTAACTGAACAAAGCCAACCTCTCCTCGCGTGTATGTGTAGAATCTCATTCACACTGATTTTATTCAGCTTCTTAACCTGGCAAAAATCAAACTGGATTTGGCTCCTGATATAAATGCAAGAGTGTTCATCCCATAAATGCATTGCAGTTTAATCTACCAATGCTACCAGGGTTTTGAGAGTTCCCATGGTAAAAACAGCAGGCAGGTGTATTAACAGTGGTTTATTTACAAAAATATACTAAAAAGTGGGGCTTGAGAGAATGGTACAATTTCTGAAAAGTGTTCCCTTTAGGGATCTGGGAAGGGTGGCACTTTTATAGCACAAGTAAGTCGTCACTATCTGCATTAAACAGTCAGAAACAACTGGTGCATTTTAGTAAGAGGATGATTATCATTTGGAGTTGCAGAGTACTCCACATACAAACATTTTGCCCGCAGATGTTTTCATAAACACCCATACTGGTTAATGTCTTAGCAAAGCAACAACACACTAAATCCCCTGCATGTTTATTCAACAGGTTTGGCAATACTATTGCTTTATGTTACAAATGTGCTCTAATCCAACATAACCTCTCAGTTTGTCAAGCACATGCTCTTCTTACTATTTTCATATTCATAGGAAACCACAATAGCATTTCTAATTACATATTTTCTGAAATTTTATAGCCAAAGCAAGAAATGCATCCAGAACTTCAGATGTTTCAAATTCAGTTTGGTTCATGAGGGATATAATCATGTATCTGGCAACCTGCAAACATGGCAAGGCCGCCTTTCAGCTGTGTGTTTTCCTTCTGTAACTGCAATGTGCAATTGCATTTGGCAATAACCGTGAACCCTGCAAAATATTAAACCATATAAAGACCATGGTGTGTTTAATTTCTAAAAGCAAAGCTGCTCTTCAATGTGTGCTCCTTTCTTTATGGGTCATTCACCCACAGAAAGAAAAAAGTATTTCCCATCTTTGGATGCAAGCAGATAAACTGTTGAGTGATTAATCAAAATTTAAAAAAAACAAAATAAAATCAACAAAAAAATCCCAAAGAAACAAAACAAAACACAAACTCAAACAAAATCAGAATGAAAAAACCTACCAAACCCAATAAGCCACAATTTAAATTATGCTTTATTAAATCTAGGTTAAAAATGTCCCAGTTCAGTTGCAGGAACAGTTCAATCCAGGAGATGCTACCCTGGAAAGGACAATTATTTCACATCCTAAATTAGCATTAAAATGGAATTGACCTACAAGGAGTGTGATCAGGGCTCAGCTAAAAATACCAACATAGAAAGTGTTGTGGGTTATATCCTTCTCCTGTCATGGCTGAGGAGGAAATTCCCTCTCAGCTCACTTGGGTCAGTAATTTACCCTTTGAGCTTTGCATTCCAGTTAACCATACCATCGGAATTCTTCCTCCTTCAGCCTTAGTCACTCTCAATCTCTCTTCTTCCTGAATTTTTCCTCATCTGCTTGCAATTTTGTCTTCTTTCCCTGGGACCTATTCCATGTATTTTAGTTTTATTTCTAAATTATGTTATCTGGACTTGAGCACTGCTGGATCACAGGAGGGAAGGGAGAATGGGAAGTGTGTGCTTGGAGTTGGGAGCAGTGCTAGGAGCACATGTCTGCAGGGTGGCAGTCAGTCACTGAGCACACACTCCACTGTCAGCTGCAGGTGACACAGTCCTAGAGGCAGGAGGCAAACCCCTCCTGCCTGGAATAACATTGGTGTTTAACAGTCCTCACCTGCAACACAGATTCAGAACAGAAAACATCTATTGATTTATACCACACAAAGAGGGGATTCTTCCCACGTGACCCTTGTGTCTATGGAAAATGAGAATCTATGAAACACAGATTGCATTCTGAAGTGCCTGCTGCAAGCTGGAACTCTCTGTATTGCTGTAAAAAGAAAGCCTGATTATTCCCCAAATGAACATGTTACAGAAGTCTCTTTTTATTCTGTCTTTCATAGGGTTTCTGGAGGAGAACTCTTTGAACGGATCATTGATGAAGACTTTGAACTGACAGAGAGAGAGTGCATTAAATACATGAAGCAGATTTCAGAAGGAGTTCAATACATTCATAAGCAGGGTATTGTCCACTTGGATCTGAAGCCAGAAAATATTATGTGCGTCAACAAGACTGGTACCAGCATCAAACTCATTGACTTTGGTCTCGCAAGGAGATTAGGTAATGGATTCTCTGCCTATTTCAGTATCACAAGGGAAAGGGCAGGACAAGAAGTAATTTATGCTTCCTATTATATAGAGAGTAAATACATGTTTCCTATAAATATTTCTGGGTTTAGGAAAAAATAGAAAAGGGAAAAAGAAGACATTCAAGAATGAGAGTAGGGCACCTCATCTTTAAGAGGAGTTTGCAGTGGGTTGTACAGAATCTGTTTCCACAGCAGGATATCCCTGTAGATTCCACCTAAAATACGCAGTAATGCTAATATTAAAAAATATTTACATTTGGTACCATAAAGCACTAACTCTCTAACTAAATACTTCATGAATACTACAAATCCTAGACACTTTTTTAACAGCAGAAATTAAGGCGATGCTCTAGAAGCCTTTCAGATAATTACAGTAATTTTACATTTTCCTGTCAGTTTTATAATTTCTTATCTTAAACAGCAGGATATTGTCATACATGTTAAACATAAGAGGAATTTTATAAAGAGCTGTGTAATAGCTGTACTTAAAAATAATGCGACAAGGGGAAATTCCATTTGACAAGCCCTTCCTCTTCCTACGCTGCTTTTTAGCTGCTTTCCATCATTCATTTTGGTCTAAGCTTCTAACATGATCTGCAGCTTGAAAGTCAAAGACCTTCAGAGATTCTTGTCTTCCTATTGTTCAGCTCTAAAAAGCAGCCCTTCAGTTGTATTTTCACTGTTAAACAATACCAACATCCCACACTGATCTTTTTTCATCTTGTATTTTCTCAAAAGAAATAAAAATCATTGCAGGAATTAGAAGGAAGAAAAATAGTTTATGAACCTGTTACACTGGGAGAGCTGAGATTTGTGGCTGTCCTGACATTAATTGATTGGGACAACTTACATGAATTCCTACTCTCGATGTAATGGGGTCCACAGCTGGATTCTTGCTTGAAATCTTTTGCCTTCCCTCTTTGAAAAGTATTAATTTAAAAATGTTTAATACTTATTTAAAAGTAAATAATGTTTTTTGAGAGAGTACAAGTAAAATACTACCACCTACCTTTTGTTATCTGCCTAAATGCAGCTCATCCTACTTCTTTTAACACTTAAGTAACAGACTACTGCATTCCCAAGAATATAGTTTTACTAAAACAAACTAGGAATGGTTTGTTCAATGAATAAGGGAAAAGAAGTCTGCTTTGAAGAATTTTAGATGATGTTCTGCTCCAAAAGTGTATTAAATGAATCTTGGTCAAGATCACTGCCATTTCCTTCACCAATATAGAGCCAGTAGTGTTCTGGGAACATGAACTGATTTAGTTCTTGTTCAGGAAACAGATGAACTGTTAACTAAGTTCCAGTGCTGGTATTTTTGTGTGAGAGGTGTGGGAAAGACTTCAGCCCATGATGTTCCAGCTGTCAGCTTGAAAACTGTACATTTACTCCTGCACTGAGTGGATTTCATCAACAAGAGATATAAAGTAAACATGAAATGGCCTTTTTATAGAAACTTCTTCAGCTACCTTTTTAACTTCAGACCACAGTTGAACCCACATTTAGCAAACAGAAGATCTTGTTTTCAGCAGCCTGTTCACATCCACCAGCTTTCCCACTTTTCTGGTAATCTTGTGGCATCACAACGCGGCCATGGCTGACAGCAGCTTGTGAGCTGCTCCAGTCATGCCATAGGTAGGAAAACTCTAAACTCCAGATGATTTCTCTCAATGTAGAAGGATGACAGCTGTGGGCACTAATGCTGATTCTGATTTTACAGTACTGTACTTTCATTTGGCTTAATATGTTGCTAATTCTTGCCAGGTTCCTTTGTAGATATTTGCTATTCATCAGCCTGCCATTCTGGGTAACTCCATCGTGGGTGGCATTCCCTAGGAAGAGAAAGGTCCTTTCCATTCAAAGCCCAGCAACCATAAGCCATTTTAATTGCAAAAAACAATTGTAACATTTCAGTTCCAAGAGCAAAAAGCAACTTTTACTCTTTCATTAACTTACAAAAATAGCTAGAAACACTTCACTAATGCCTGCTTCTTGCCAGTTGTCTTATGTGGTGTACCAAGGGCACATTCCTCCTCCTTGTGTTCCTTCAAGCTTTGTGACTTTGAAATTGGCTGTCAAATTCACTTTGACACTGACAGATGTGGGATTGGAGCCCTCATCCTACAGACCTGACCCTGACTGAGCAGAAACTGCTCAGCCAGGGGATTGCTGAAGGGAGCAATGGCTGATTCTGCACTTCAACTTCTGAGATTTAACTTTTTGTAACTAATGCAAACTAGTGCCTCTAAATATTCATTGTTTTGATCAGCTTTAAAGATACTAGGATCAGCTCCTTCTGCAGTCATCTTCTGCAGCTAATTAGTTCCCTTGCACTGTTAGGAAATACCAAAGCTGCAGTGGGATATTTTCCTGACCTTTTTTGGTGTGCTGAGGAACACATGTAGAAAATTGTTTAAGATAAACTTCTTAAGGAGAAAGAGAATGGTTTTTGAGTACCGTAAAGATATATTTTTTAATCAGTTGATTATATACAGTGTCAGCAACAATTTCCAGCTAGCTTGTCAGCTTTCTATCTGAACTAAGGGATATCCAAACACAGATCTTACTTGTGTACTAAGCTTGTAAACAACTGGGTAAAGACTTGACATATTACTGCATGGAAAGGGTCTTACTCCTTTCCTTTCTTTTTTCTTTTATACACAGAAAATGCTGTGTCAGTTGTTTCACACTGTATGCTTGCACTCAAATGCCATGTTTTCAAAGAAACCCCACATTTCTCTGACCTGTGGGCAGCACATTTTATACACCAGCCTTTTGCATACACAGTTGCTCATGGTAGTTTACACAGTGCACAGAAAAGCCTCCAAACTTGGATGTGAAAATCCGAGCCTGAGATTTAGATTATCGTGATGAAGCTTTTACAAAATAGATTCATTGTGATAAATTTCAGTAATTTCTTTTAAGGACAGTTTGAAAAAAAAATCTAAGTGTTGATTTTAAAATGAAGGCAGATGGGAAAATGGGATTTTAGGCTTCCTGTTGGCACTTCAAAAGGGAAGGTGATCTCTCACTCCTCATTGCCACTGTGGAGAACACACTGCCCTTCTTTTAGGCTAAGTTATTTTAGATGCCATGTTAGAAAAAGTACACTTTGGAGTAAAAAAACTCTGGTTATGTCACTGTAGGGATATTGTGGAATATTTTTGAATGTGCTTTTTAAAGGATAGTCAGAAAGCAGGAGGGTCTTGATGTTGGTGAATTTGCAAGGAAGGATCTGGGTAATTTCTTTCAGCTGCCCCCAGGCATCCTTCTCTCTGTTTCTGTCTCTAAAAATGGTGGGAGCAGGGAAAATGTGTGAAAATCAGGTTTCTGCAAATAATTTACTATAACCATACCTGACCAGAGCAAAAAAGGGTGTCACAGCATTTAAAATGGGAAACTGGCACAACTGCAAATGAATTGTTGTGGTTGTGCTCAAAAGTTGCCTCAAGCATGGTGTGCAATCATTAGGCAAGTTATTAACCCCATAGATGTTTCAGATTCCATGTGGTAAGCTGGGGATTTGGGTGCCTCAAAAGAGCACTAGCTCAGGTGTTTGATTGCATTTCATGAAATGCCTTAAGAGCTTTTAATGGAGTTAAGTTTGGGAGTGGAGTCTGTAATGGAAATTTATGTTGCAAAACTTGGTAAATTAAGTTCTGGTAAATAAAAATACTCTGTTCAGATTCAGTGTTGTGGATAGGTTGCTTCTTTTGTAGACTCCTCAAAACTTTGATTTGCTGTTGTTTGAGGATTTTCTAGCTTTTCTCTTGATTGCAGAGCTGCAGATCCCTGTACTCCTGGTAACCTTAACAGGAGCAGGACTGGAATGTGTTACATCTGTTTGCCTTCCCATCCATATCTGTTTTGTTTAGATGGTAATCTCTTTAGGAGAGCAATGGTTCCTCACTAGGACATTCTGCTGTGCCTGATGTGGGTGCTGCTCTTGCACAAAAGATAAACCTAATGCAATCTCACTTAAGGCATACACTGATGGTTCAGGCAGACTGTTTCAAGTCAGACACAACTTATATTCTGACCTTTTTATATTTTTACCATACAATTCTATTGCTGGAATGTGGGGGTTTTTTTCCCCCCAGTCCCTAAACTATTCCTTAGTTTTCTTTTTTCCTGACCTTGCTTATTCGTTTCTTATTCCCATCAGATTTAGAACAAGCACTGATAAAAATGAGCCCACTGATATTTGCCTAATAATTTCTAGCTTAATGACTGTGTTTCACGCCATTCTAGAGGGTAGACACGTCACTCACTTGCACACTGGAGGCATAATTTGGCAGCACTTGGTTATGAACAGGTTTTTCTCTTACCTCCATCACTGTATTTTCCAGCAGGGCAATGCTGGTGGGTCAACAAAAGAAGAATGTCAAGCCAGTTCACGTCTCATGACCTCATTCTTTCAGTTCATATTGGAAGCAGTAGCTTCACTGTAGATCATGTTAAAAGTATCCACAGAGTGTTTAAGCAGAGCAAATCTAGAATACCTGTGCTACAGGCCAGCTGAACAAGAGTTTGGAGCAGCTGGTGACTGACAGCTGGTGATTTGTGCTTCCCCTTGACCACAGCTGTGCTTGTAGGCAGCCTGGTTTTGACAGCATGCCCAAGTCCAGTTTGACCTGTGAGGTAATGATCGGACTGGTGCACATCATCTGCCCCTTCTTTTGTTTCACTGCTGGCTTCACTTCAAATTTAAAAGGCATGCAACCCACTATTGATTTTCTTTCCTGCTTACACTAGAAAAAAATATATTGTATTGAAATCGTTATTTCCTACTGTTACAATTCTATCATGACTGGTTCTTTTTACCACAACATGCAGAGCCCCAAGCTTTGATAAATGTTCAATAATTTGTGAAAACTGTAGTTTCTTTCTGACACTGGAGTCTTGCAGTTCTCTTGTGCAATTGCTAAAGGGATGGAGGCTCAAACACTTTTTTACTTCAGGATACACAAATCTGAATTAAGTACTGATGGCTCTCCTTTTTCATGGATTT
This sequence comes from Calcarius lapponicus, assembly GCA_039654755.1. Lineage (NCBI taxonomy): Eukaryota > Metazoa > Chordata > Aves > Passeriformes > Fringillidae > Calcarius > Calcarius lapponicus. The sequence goes on along the minus strand of CM077470.1, from coordinate 16,288,449 downwards.
GGTCTTGTGGAAGCTCCTTGCAATAGGAACCTTCCTAGGTGCCTTATACAGTGCTGTATTTGCTTGAGGATGCTTAATAAATAATTCTTTATTGCTAGACATATATCAGCTAAGAAAATAGCAATCCAGGCATCATTTATTTCTTCTGATATGGATCTTTAATGAAACCACAAATATTAGGACAAATCTGGTTTTCCAGTTACTGGGCAATAACTGGTTTTTGAAAATCTCCATGCAGCAGTTAATGGTTTTCTCTTTCATTCTTCACAGAAAATGCAGGCTCTCTGAAAGTTCTCTTTGGGACACCTGAGTTTGTGGCTCCAGAAGTTATAAACTATGAACCTATTGGATATGAAACAGATATGTGGAGTATAGGAGTTATCTGCTACATTTTGTGAGTACTTTTCTATTCTTAAATTCACAAATCCTGTCAGTTGCTGAACATACAAAATTTTCATCAACTTCTGAAGTTTTCAGGCCTTTTTTGTTCTAATTAGCAGATCCAGCATGTTTAATAAAACTTTGCTGCTCTCTGAAGGGTGCAATTGGTAAACTGTAGAACTGGCAGTTCTGGAAATTCAACTATTTGGTGTCGTATCTCTTACATCATAAACCAGCAGCGCTCCATCTCAATTAAAAAGAAAATGTGACTGTTTTATTATTAACTTTGAACTATTTTTCCTTTCCAGATGTTAAGAGAAATATTTGAGCATGCACTAATAACCAATAAATTCCGTTATTTTATTCCATGAGAGAAAACTTTTGCAAAATTTTGGGGTCTCGTGGGATACACTGAAGTATCCCAGCACTGCCATATCTGTTCACAGTGTGTTTTAATTTATTACCTAGCACAAGCCACTGTATAAATGCATTTTCTAAGCAACATGAATTAAGTTCGTGGAAACACTTTAGCAGATGGTTGGCTGCAGCTCTTGGATACATATTTGAGTATTAGATTTGATTTTTATATATTATTTGATACAGCATGTTTATAAACATCAGTGAATCTAGAGAAATGTATATGGAAATAGTATCTCCATGCCTAGACCAGCAAGTGGTTTTCTTCCAGCAGTGATTTTACACATTCAATGCCATCTAAACATTGTGAAAAGAGAAGCTTTGTTTGGAATATGGTTCCTTCTCCCTTGTTCCAGCTTCAGTAGTAAGTCAGTGGCAGATCTGCTTTGCATTGGTTCTTTTAAAAGACTCCTCTCAGTGCCTTTCTTCCTTTATTAAAGAGCAGCTATCCCGCTCCTTGACCTGGCAATGCACAGTTGTTTGCCTCGCTTTTTACTCAGTTGCTCTCTACTCCTGCTTTTCTCACGAGCCTGCACTTGTTCATGCTCTTCTCATTCCCAAACCAAGCAACACAATTTCCTTACTTGGCCTATGCAAAAGCAACTACATCAACTCCCTCTTGCTCCCAGCAAAGCCTCGGAATATTTCTGTTATCTTCAATTTCAGATGTGAAGTGTACTCCACGCTTCAAGGTCGCTTTGCTCTGCCAGTTTATTTACAGGACTTCTATTTTCCATTCACTCCCAAGCACTTCTTTCTAGATCTGGAAAGCTGCTTGGGAAGGTTCCGTAGCTCCGGTCAGGCAGCCCACCCAGGCAGCAGCGCGGTGGCAACGCCCGTGCCCCGGGCCGGGAGCGGGCTGGCGGCGCCGGGACTCGCTCGGGGCCGGCCCCGGGAATCGCTCGGTGCTGCAGCGCCGCCTGCAGCCCGCCCGGCCCCGCCCGCATTTCGGGGAGCCGCTCGTCCTTCGGGGCCGCTCGGTGTTATTTCTCAGCGCCCCTGGCGGGTTCCCGTGTGCTCCCGGTGTGAGCAGCGAGGCACACGCCGGGGCTGGCACCGAGCGTTCGGGGAATGCAGCCAGGGCTGCCGCTGCAGGGCGGCGCTGCTGGGGAGCAGCGGCATCCGCTGCGAAGGAACAGTGGGGAAAAGGATGGATACCTATCCTGCCAAAGACAGCCTGCTTCTTCCCAGTTTCTCTGTGCCAAGCAGGGTATTTGGATGCTGCACCATTCAGCCGATGGGGATGGGTGGTGTTACACTCATTCGGCTGATTGGATATGCCTTGTGAAATATGTTATGAAATTACTTGTTTGCTAAGGTATATTTAAAATCATTTAACCCGTGATGAGAGAAAATCTGCATTACCCAAACACAGTGAAAAATATTTCTTCTGATGCATTGCTATTGCCACAATAATGATTAGCAGTGATAATCAGCTTTTGTCTTTCTTGCCATAAGAATAAGGTAATAGAAGTTAGGGAAGACCCATGAGTCATCACTTGGACTTTACCTCTCCACCCCAGACTGTTCCCAGTCTCTTAACTTTCTTACAGCCCAGCTATTTTCACAGACTCACAACTACGGGCCATTATCCAAAATGAACTATCATGTCATCATTGCAGAATGCAAATGAAAGTCAATGAGAACTGCATCTCTCTTTAGTTGCAGCTCTGATTTCCAATTTTGACTGTAAGCTTAGAACTACCAAATCTCACGTCTGAAGTGCAAGACACACTCACTTGGTGTCTGTCTCACACACCATCACCGTGCCCATCACCTGGGCATGTGCATCCCCTCTCCCCTGCTGTGGGAGTGGGGCCATGCAGGCAGAGGAGAGCACTGGATGTAAGGGCAGCTTTGCTAGAGGCAGCTGATGGCCCAGAGCTGTTGTGCCCACCCTCTGTCCCAAGGGAAACAGCAGGGAGCACGCGACAGCATCACTTGATAAAACACCTGCCTGGAAAGTGACTGCCATGGAAAGTGTTTCCATGATGTGCTGCACAACAATGAATACAAACTGGCTTTAGCAGAGTGCTACTAAAGTATCTCTGTGAGTGAAGGGTCTTCCCCTATACTCCCTGCAGAGGTATAAATGGTAATCTTAAGTAGGAAGCAGGGTGACAGCACTCCTCCAAAACGCTGCAGCAAAATCTCTCCCCAGCCCTCTGCTATGCAGATGTAAGTACAGATACTGCACTCCCTGCTGGGATACTGCATCTGTCTTCCTTATGGCAAGACTGATTTAATTCCATCCTACAGTTCATAGGTTCCCTTTCCACATTTCTAAACTACATATTAAATCCTTTTTATCTTCCTGGATAACTTATTCAGTCCTGTCTCTTCATCTGTCTTTGTTCTTCCTTAAATTTCCGTTTGTATTCTCCACCTCATGTTTTTTATCTTCCACTTTTATCTTGTACTCTGTCCTGTTCTGCATCACAGTGCTGTTCCACATACTTAAGTTGATCTATTGCCTTTGAAATAACAGGCCACAAATATTATAGCTTGTGTATATCATCTCCATTTATGTCTATTTCAATGTTTCTTTCTGCATTTACAATAATCTGTATCTAATGAAGGTTAAACCTCCTGAATTCTTTCCAGCTCTTTCTGTTCCATTTATTCTTGTGGGCATTGCTGAATTTACATGGGGTTTTTTTTATTTCTAGTTTTTTTTTTTTTTTTTTTTCTGATGATCAATTTGGATAGTCATTGTTCTGAATATTTAGTAATCTAAACAATTTCTAGTTTTTGTTTCAAACCAATTTTAAGTCTAAGGTTTCAGCACTGCATGGGTGTACATTGAATGTGAGTTGCCCTTTTCCTTCTGGCACCAAAGGATCCAAGTAGTTTCAGGGAGGAATTGTCTGATTCAAACCCCTGCTTGTGTTCCAGTGTGTCTCCTTGCTTTATCAGTGCCAGGCTGTGTTTATCTTTTCAGCATAGTGGATTTCTGTCAATTAATATTTTTTAATATACTTTATCTTAGGCTGTGTTTTAATATCACATTTGATCTTGCTGCATACTCTTTCCTTTCAGCACCTTCCTAACAGCACACACCCTGATTCTTCAAACATTCCCTTTCCCTTTTATCCATCATGTCGTTCATCACTGCTCTTCCCCCTCCCTTGTTTAGCAGTTTGGGTTGGTTGAAAGAACTTTCAGCAACGTTCATCTTTTGGGTGTGCTGGCTTGGAACCTGGATAAAGCAAGGCTGACACTCGGCTCTATGTCATGTTAAAAATTTATACCTCTTTATATTGAAGATGGGAGACCACTCCTTGTTCTTTCCTTAAACCAAGTTAGGAAGGCTTTAATGTCAGACTGTACCACTCAAAAGAAAATGGTTTATTTTGTTCAGTGGCACTGTGGTTCCTCATTAATCTACGGGGCATGTGAAACAAGGAGGAGAACAGCAATAACACCTTTGCTTCAGCAATGAGCTGTATTCCTTTACATGGGCTCAGTGATCTGCTTCTTCCAGACAGGACCAGTGTGGGCTAAGTGTCCCATGGATGTGTGTCCCTGACAAAGTATCCTCAGACTATTTATTTGCTGTAGTTCACTTGGAAAAGAATTAATTCTCTATATGATCTCCAGGGTGCAGGTGTCGTCCTCACATGCTTATTTGACATGCCCTGCACAGGTTTATCAGAAGTGCCAGCAGTCCCAGGGAGTTGGTGCTGCAAGCAATGCTTGGAGAGGAATGCTCACAGTCTGACCCTTCAGACAAGCAGCAAAGCCATCTTCCCTGGATTAGTGGGAGTCTTAATGCAGAGATTTCCAGTTGAAATGCTGTGCTGTTTTTTACATAGGCAATGAGATTTGCATCCACATTGGACCCTTTCCATCGTAACATATCTAAGTCTGCACTCAGAGCTTTGTTAGAACAGACCAATAAATGTAAAGGAACTCCTAGAGGATAAAATATATTTCTTCTTTATTTAGAAGTGGAAACTGTGAAAGACTTTCTAAACAAATGGTTCTTAACATGCCAGGAAGATGCCTGGTAAAGTAACTGGAAAAATGTTTTCAGTAAACAGCCTGCTGCTGTCTAAGAGTAACTTCGTAGTGTAAGCTCAGAGTTAATTTTCTGGAGCAGTAGCTCATCTTTATCACTTCAGCATTCCAAAAAGAAATTGTTTCCATTATCTGTCAAGAGAGTTGCTGGACCATTATTACTTTAAATGGCTATTAAGAAATGAACAGCCAAGACTCGGTCAGTAAAATCTGTGCTAGAGATAAAAATTGCCGGCTATAATCTACACTAGTTGCTGGATTTTGTTTTCTGACTAGACAAGGATCTAGTTCTCCTTAGAAGTATTTCCACAACAAGCAACTGATTCACAGTGTAAAACTGTAGTAGAGAGAGAAAATTATTTTAGCTTTGTAAATCTGCAACAGCACATTCAGAAATACGAAAATAGGTTCATTGAAATATGAAAATAGGTTCATTGAAATGTTTGAATGGGCACTGTTACACTGGTGTACAGAAATGACAAAGTGAGTCGAGGCTTAAGAGAGATCCACCTGGTAACTTAACAAATGCAAGGGATAGAGCAATCCTACCATATAATTTAAAATTTTATCAGATAATTCTGTAGTACCATTCTAAAATATTTTTTAAAAATACACAAAAACTAAAACAACAACTAAAGGTTTTTTTTCCTTCTCAAATCTTCTCACCCTTTAATTTATCCTTACCCTTCAAAAGCTGTGTGGGACATGCAGTACAAGCCTGCTTCTTACAGCCCCACAGAGCAGTGGTGTTTCCACATGAAGCAATGTCCCTGTACCTAAAGCAGGTTTTTTAGTATGCATATGATCTCTCACTTCTGCAGCTTTAACCTCTGGAAATAGGCCAAAATCTTGTCCAATGTGGTGCAAGAGCTGCACAGCACTATTTGTGGTAATACTGTGCAGAGGTCACCTCAGACATACTTTGATCAAGTATTGAAGGGAAATGCAATTTTTATTGCTCCAGCTGCCCAAGTGGAGCTTAACTGGATGAAGAGAAAATGTACATCCCCTCTTTTGACAATAAGCTAAAGGAATACTTCACAGACCTGTCATCGTATGAGCTGCTGGCTTGGCTGAGACTGTTGTTCTTACCACAGGTAAAAAGGAGACAAACCAGCAGTCAGTGTGTGGAACCCCAAATCAGAACTGCGGTCTGTAGAGATTTTTTCACTTGCTAAAACACGATGGAGAACACTGACATTGTCGTAACTGAGCAAATGTTCAGATGTTGGAGAGGAGGTGGGTTTAAGGCCCTGCAGGAATGCTCTGTGACTCCAGGACAGAGATTCCCGTGCCTCCTGGCTGTGAGGGCTGTGGGGGGTGCGGGCAGAGCAGAGCCCACGCTGCCCGCAGCCGTGCCAGCTCTGCAGTGCTGTCCTGCCAGGCACAAACCTGCTCTCCTCCAGTAAAGCAAGGCAGACACAGGGAACAGTCGTGTAAAAAGGCTTTGTGGAGGCATTTCTGGTACCTTCAACTTTCAGATTTTGGTAACTTGTCCTGTTATATCTTCATAAATGGGTTTATGCCACCTTTCCCATCTACAAAGTCAGGATTCACTGCTGCATTCGAGTGCACCACATATAATGGAAAGTAAGACAGCAAATACATTCTGTTCTGATTTACCTTGTTCTGCCTGAGAATAAACAAACCTTTTATCTTCAGCTCATGTATTACTACTAAGAAGCTTCTGAAGTACACACATAAGATTCTAGAGTCTGCTGTACTGCACACAACTTCCAGAAATGGTAAAAGATTTAGTGTCTGCTCTGTGTGAGACTTCAAAGAGTGTGCGTTTCTGCTTTGCTTATAAAATAAAATGCTTAGGAACAAATCAGATTTTGAATGTAATAAGAGCCTAAAAAGAAGCAAAATAAGTTTGAAGGAGATCATTCTCTTATTAATCTAATAGCTCACTTTATTTGACCCCAATCTTTTTTTACCAGTATGTTCTGTGATATTCACTGGCAGCATGATAATAATATAGTATTACTTCCATGTAGTGTTTTCAAAACCCTAATAAGTTACAGTTATTTTTCTATATTTAAAAGAATGGAGTAGTACTGGTTAACACAATTGTGCAGAGAAATCAAATAAAGTCTGTAAAAAGTTGTGAAGAATAAGTTATTCTGTAAATTGCATGCCAGGAAGACCTGGAAAACTGAATAACTTGTAGTTCTAGGGGATAAGCAACCTTTCACCTCTAAGTTTTTACTGAAAGTGTGATATATACAGGCAGCAAAAATATCCAGATGCATAGTGTAATAAAGGATAATGCTCGACTGGAGAAAGAGACTGCAAAAATGACACCATGATGTTCCATAATTGCCTTTCACTGGCAATTTATCAGTTATATTGTATAAAAAGCCTTGGAAGCTCAACTAAGGTTATAGGAGAGTGTTATTTCCATTTCACGCATCATCGTGACTGATGGAGAACATAAAGACCAAATTACTTCTGCATGCATCTGCATAACTCCACAGCCTGCAGTGATGCAGCATTGCTTTATCTGTCTGTATAAGTCAGGGTGGGTTGGTTTACAAAATAGCCTTGTGGATTTCATGATTTCATTATGCATCTTTCTTCTTGAGGTCTCTTTGCAGGAGTAAATGAAATAAAATGTACAAACCGCCCCCCCCTCCGATTTGACAGTAAAGGCTGCAAAATCACCCTGAAACTAGATGATCTCCAGAAGTCCCTTTAAACCCTAACAATTCTGTGATTCTGAGGAAATGTCAGGAGGAAAAAAAAGATATTCCACCAAATTTGGTGTGAAAAATCCAATATTAGTTATACAGAACTAGACAAGTCATTTAACAAACTCCTTTGCTCCACTTTCACCTAATTCTAATTCTCCTCAAAAATGTCTTGGGAAAAGAGAAGGAAACTAAAAAAACGTGCCTTTCAGTTTTGCTGGCAGCACCTTCTAGTTTCCTTCCCATAAGACTATCTGTAGTTAGTTTTGAGTCCTTTTAAATTTAACTTAGTTTTTAAAGCAAGTGTAAAGAAGTAAAGAAGTGCAGAACACGGGAGATGTCACACTCAATTTTAACTCACTCCTCTGGTAATTTGCAAATTGACGCGGTTCGTTCTGTGTCTGTGTCTGCTCCGTCCCCAGGGTCAGTGGACTCTCTCCTTTCATGGGAGACAACGACAACGAAACCCTTGCCAATGTCACCTCAGCAACGTGGGACTTCGATGATGAGGCTTTCGATGAAATTTCTGACGATGCCAAGGACTTTATCAGCAATCTACTGAAGAAAGACATGAAGTAAAGCTGGATTTACTTGCTGCACTGTGTGTGTTTGCATTGAGCCGGAGTTGCCTCTCATGTTTCCCCGCTGTGCATCTCCCCAGGGCTGCAGCACCTCTGGCCATACTTTATAAGGAGCTGTGCGTGCCCGTGTGCAGCTCTGGATTTCACTCGCAGGGTGCAGGGGCTGAATGGAGCTTTGGAGCTCTTTGTGCTCTTCCCTCCCCTCGGGCGAGGTGCACCCGGGGCTTTTGTGTGGCCACTCTGATCCCTCTCTTGTGTGACAAACATTCCTGCGTGACACGTCCTGTCTTGTCTGAATGGGTTGCAGTTCTGCCTTGTGTCGCTTTTAAGTGTGGTACCTCTAAGTAGGCAGCTTCCCTATAAATGTAGTAATTGGGCAAGAAAAAAAAAATCAGACTTGGAAACTGCAGAAGTGTCTGAATGAACCAGTGAAAGGAAACATACTTCTTCCAATGAATTTGCAAGTGGATGGATGGAGAACAGAGGGTTGTTTACATGTGCACCCTGAGCAAAGTGAAGAATAGGTGTGGCGAGAGATTTGGACATTTCTGTTCTGTGAGTTGTTCAGGAGGCTGTTAAGTGGTGGGATGGGGGAATCTCTGTAAGTGAAGGAAAGGAGATCTGGTACAGGGCTCTGGCAGCATGAAGAAGCTGAATCACTGCCATTGTGGCTCTGCTGTATGTGTTCCATGCCTAAAACATACAGCTTTTCCTGCTTTGTTTTATAATGTTTGATTAACACTTAAAAATGCAAGGTTTTCTCTCAAAAAGATCTACAGAAATTGTGAAAGTGAGTTTAAGAAGTTAAAATGGCTGGGAAAGCAAAACCATGTGATCTTTGTTGCTAAATTTAGGAAACAGAAAAATCTGCTCCCAGCAAAGAGAGCACAAAAATGTTACAGCAGGTAGGTTCCTCTCTTTTAATTGCCAACACTGACTGGTCTTTTTATACAAAAACAGGAGTCGCTTAAATTGTACTCAATGTCTTCAGCATCCCTGGCTGCAAAAAGACACCAAAAACATGGAAGCCAAAAAACTTTCCAAAGATAGGATGAAGAAATATATGGCCAGAAGAAAATGGCAGGTAATGAAGAAGACATGGAATTGGGCTGGATATCCTAACAAGTCTCTTTATTTTTAATTTTTATGATTCTGGGGAACACATTGTATCAGGGGGTTTCTGCTGCTGGTGGAAGCTGCAGTGTGGCCATGGTGGGAATGCAGGACAGCAGGTCTGGTTTCTGCAGCTGGGCAGCAGGAGGGTGCACAGCTGCACATGGATTACACAGGATAGTCCCATTTCAGGCTACTGAGAGGCATGAGCTCAAGTATAGTTTTTTCTACTCTTCTGGGGTTCTTTCTCCCTTCCCTGCCCTCTCCATGCCACTGAGAGCTGGGGGATTGTGTAATTCTTAACAAACCTGAATAGTACAGGTAAAACTTCCCTGCCTGGCCTCCCTAAAGGTACCTTAATTTATGGCAGTTTAATTCTACTAAGTTCAGTCTTGTTGGAACCTCCCCAGCTTCCCATGCATTCAATCAGACTGGTTTTCTCTAACATATTCAGTCTCCCTATCTTCTTTTTTCCTAATGCTGGAACTGGAGTAGCAAGTCCATCTGTGCTATGCTGATAGCTACAGGAGTTGCTGTGTGAAATCCTGGATCCTTTTGAGTAGCCTACAAAATACTAATTTTTGTAGGTCTACTTTATATTCCCTCTTACATTCTACTCCTTTCTCGAAGCTCATGCAATACAAATGTCTGTACTACTGCCCTCATAGTTTGAGCATATTTTAGTAGCCTGGTGGTTGATCCTGGGTCCTGTCAGAGGTCTGCTCCCATCATGCAGATGGTGCTTTCTCATTCATTTCATATCAGCTCGTTATCCATGTTGGATGACATTCAGCCCAGCCCAGCAGGCTGTGGAGAGAGGCGTTCCCCACCAGAGTTCAGTCCCAGTTACACAGGACAGGGCTTCTCTGCTGGCCCTCCTCTCGCACAGTGCTTTTTATCCACAGCTAACAGAGACATTCATTTAGGTATGAGTTCATCAGGGGAAGTTTATATCTGCAACTAAATTTGGTAATTCAGTCCAGCCTGCTCTGTCTCTCCTAGAACAACTGAGCTATATATAAGCAGTTTGTCCACCAATTCCAGTGAGGTTTGCAGAGATCCCAGATAATTTGTCCGAAGCACGATTGTTGCAGAAAATCACATGCCTGGATTGGATTGATCAGAAGCCTTTTCTGTTATGTCTTAGAAAACAGGCCATGCTGTCAGAGCAATAGGAAGACTGTCATCCATGGCAATGATTTCTGGTATGAGTGGGAGGAAGGCCTCTGGGAGCTCACCTACAAGCCCTATAAATGCTGACAAAGCAGAGAATGAAGGTAAGGATTTTTTTTCTGTCCCATATTTTCAGCTGTCTCTAAATCAATCCTACTAAAACTTTTAGCAAATTGCTAGAGATCAATTGAATTGGATATTACTGTGCTCTCTCTCTCTCTTTTTATCTTCCTATTTTTTAAAGAAATCTTTAAAAAATTCACTGTCCTTATATTGTCCTGCTACTCAAAATGTCACAGTATAAGCACAGGCAGTAAACTCTTCTTTTTAAAGCCAAAGAATTAAGGCAGATTCGTCAGCTGCACTTTCTCTGGGTTTGGGAATGCATGTTTATACAAAGATGACAGTGATGTATTGCCTTCTCATGCAAGCAAGCAAGCAATGGAGTATTAACGCTTGCTGTAACCATGGCACACACCCTGCATTAACCATGCTCCTCAGACAGGGCATTTAAGGAAATGTCTGTGTTACTCCCATAGATCCCCAGATGAAATGTGAATTAGTGGTGTGTAACAGTCAGATGTTACAGTACAGCAGTGCAAACGTTTGACACTGATGAAAATCAAGCAATTTTGACAAATCCACATAGACCGTGGGCCTGATACAAGTGGGGCTTGTTTATCCCTCTGATTAGCAAAAGTCCAGGTTTGGTTAGAAACTAATTCAAGGGAAAAATACTGAGGATTTGTAGCATGGTGGCCTTGAACATCCATTTCTTTCTATTTATGGCCTAAATCCTTTTCCAGCTGCAAAGGACTGACACAAAGCTAAGCAGCCAACGTCCTCGCTGTCCCATTAGTCTGACAGAATTAAGTGAAATAAAAGGTGCTTTCATTACCATCCTGTAATTAAAAACTAAAATACATCTTTTGAGAACATGCCCTGTAATATTGTTCGTTACCTCTTTGCTCTTCTCCAGATGCTTTCCTCGAAGAAGTGGCTGAAGAAAGGCCCCACGTAAAGCCGTATTTTACTAAAAAAATCCTTGACTTGGAAGTTGTGGAAGGAAGCGCTGCTAGATTTGACTGCAAAATTGAAGGTACTTTGAATAAGCATGTCTGGTTTTTTCTCTCCTTCCTTGTCAACTTTCTGCACTGGGTAATTGTTTTACTTTTTCAATTTTTACTTCTGTATTATTGTTGAGTTGGTGCCATTTTGCTTTACCAGTATCTGCACAAATAGCACAAATGTGTTGCAATAACAGAAATTATTTGGAGCTTGTTCTGTACTTGCCATGGAACAGAAGTCTCCAAGAGTCCACGTGTGAATCACTAATTAAGAATAGCAAGTGAGAACTGTAATTTGATTTTTGAGGGAACAGTAAGAGCAAGATGCAAAGTAGAAGCATAAATTCCAATAGTATACTCTTAGAGAGTGGCAGCCAGAAAGCAAGAATTAGTAGGAGGTCAGTTGTCTTAAAGGACAGACCAGATCAGGTCACCTGAAGATAACTTTAGGCCATACATACATTTCATTAAAGGCAAAAAAGTCCCTAAGTGCATATGCATAAGAAGGATATTATGCATATGCATAATATTCTTGTGCTGGTCACATAAATCTAGAAAATACTGTTCTGTTGCTTGGGGGTTTCTAATTTATGAGTTCAGGAAAGAAACCTCAGACTGGAATATGCAAAGTATAATGAGAAGACACATAAGGTGTGTGAGCATGATCAGCCCAAGAGTCTGAAGGCGAAGCGCACTGGCACTTCTGCAATGAGACTGAACCTTGTGTATCTCAGCTGTGAATGGAAACTAGAAATTCAGAAAGAAGAGCTGTGAGAACAAAATGAGTAGGGTCAGTACCATCCTGCATGTGTACAAGTTCATTTATAATCTTCAAATGAGGAAATCAGAAACTGCCTCATCGACTTTCTGCTTGTTCCTCTGCTCTCAATCTTTCCCTGCCTGCGTTTCCTATCTCACAGCGGAGATGTGAGGATGGATTATTATTGCTGATAGATGCTCAGCACAGGGGTACATGCACAAGTACTGCGTGGAATAAAACAGATGGATGTACCACAGCTGATGTTCCAAACTTTGCAGTGTACTGCTGCAATGTTCACTCTGCTTTAGGGATTCCTGCACTTTATTTCTGCTCAGTGGGGAGTTATCCTCCCCTGGGACTTATCCTCCCCTCCCAGTCCAGAACTTGGCTGAGATCACAAACCTTCAATTTGTTACAGCAGCCAAGAGTACTGTATAAGGGATTGTTCTGCAGCAGACGTTGTACAGCCTGCTCCGAGGCTTAAGCAGAGCCATTTGCTTCACAAAAGGCTCTGAAACTCCTGTTGAGATGCACAATCAAAATGCTTTTCTTAGACTTCCTCACTTACCCTAACAAATACAGAAAAAGGGAGTGCAATGTTCAGGACAGGCTGGCTTTTAAGGAGCAGATTAAGAGGAGGAAGATTCAGAATAAGCACAGCAAAGCAACCTGAGAAAGTTATTAAACTGTAAGCCCAAAACAGTTTACCCTTGAAATTCTAAATCTTGGTGTTGGGAACAGTTCTCTCCAGAGAAACTGCAGTGTAATGTGAGCCTCAGATGCGCTGTCAGGAGTTCCCTGCTGGCTGATGGCTACAGCACACAAAAAACTGTCTGCAGGCACTGCTCAGGGACTGGAAGGAGGAATCCAGGGAGTACTGCAGTGCTCACGTGCAGTTTTTGCTATTCTATAAATTTTGCTATTCATAAAAAATAGTTTCAGGTAAATGTGAAGTAAAAAAGCCTCACATCATCTACATTTATTTTCCATAGAAGTCAATGAAATATTTGTCTCTCAACACATAGGCACGTCCCCACGCAGGAATTAGAGCACAAGGTATTTAGTGCTGAGTTAATGCTCGTTTATTGCAGTCGCTGTTCTCTCTCTGCTCTCGCAGGCTATCCCGACCCTGAGGTGATGTGGTTCAAGGATGATCAGCCTGTCAAGGAGTCCCGTCACTTCCAGATAGATTACGACGAGGAAGGGAACTGTTCTTTGACTATTTCTGAAGTGTGTGGGGACGATGATGCCAAATACACCTGCAAAGCTGTTAACAGCCTTGGGGAAGCCACGTGCACCGCAGAGCTCCTTGTGGAAACAATGGCAAAAGAAGGAGAGGGAGAAGGAGAAGAAGATGAAGAGGAGGAAGAATGAAACAAGGCTAAAAAAAATATATTTAAAGACTCTCCTTAAAAGGCTCAGAAAACCAAGTTATCAAAAGCACCTTGTGTGAAACATAGGTCTTTGGGGGGTTGTTATTTCAGCATGATCAGTTGATACCTGTTAGCTTTATGTATGGGCATTACTTCCAACCAGCAGGCTTTTTCAGTTCTAGCATGATTGGATTGACTTTAAGCAAGCCATCAACTAAGTTGCCCAAACTACTTTTAAAATCAAACATATGGAAACTAAGTTATATTCTGAACATCTTAAAGAAAAATAGTCTATTTACTGAGCTCATTGCTCTTTGCCATCACTTTTCTCAGCCAAAACTGCAGCTAAGTTGGCACCCCGAGATCTACTTTAAAGGAATTGCTGGCCAGACATGCAGTGAATCTCTCCAGTCCTGAGGAATAGGCTGAACTGCATCTTCTCTAAGGGAAGGTTTGACACAGCCAGCATTGCAATTTGTATGTTGGCATGGCTCATTTCTTGTTTCCTTTAAGCAGAGTCTCACAGACCAAACTTCAAACATTTTCACCGCCTCTGACAGTGAGCTGTTAGTGAGTGCCCTTCTATTTCTGGCAAGCATTAAACATCCAGGTGGTTTCCTGAGATACTCTTGATCTTGCTTTTAGCCAGCTGATCCCACTTTGTCATCTTTCCCTTATGGAGCCTGTCACTTCAGTGCAGTTGCAGCTGCCTACTTAAGAAACAGACTGAAAACAGAAAGACTGAGAATATTTTCTGTGTTTCTGGTCAGTCTGATAAAGACTTACGATTCATATATATGCTGCTGTGAAAAAACAGGTTATTGCACAATCAGTGATTTCTCTGTGCATGTCTGTGAATGGAATCACAGGTTAGTTAAAGTTTTACTTGCATTTATTTGGCAATTGCAAAACAGATTTCAACTGATGATAAGCTGGAAACTCCCACAGATTTTTCGAGTAGCCAAAAAGATAGTAGCCTGGATTACAAACTCCTCTATTCTTAGCAATTTCCAAAGAATCTTAACCTATATAGGACCTATTTCTACCTTATGAGCTTGACTGTCTTGTTTTTGTCTTGAACCTGCACCAGTAAGGCTGTTGCGTTTTTTAAAAACGCAGAAAAAACAAAAAAAAATCCAAGCCCCATTTTTTTCTCAGAAATGGTTAACGCACTCAGACTTAGTAACTTTGCTTTCCTTTCACAGTATTGGCACTTTTTAAGTTTTTTTTTGTTGTTGTTCAGAGGTAATATCAGAGGCTGCAAGGTGATTATGCATAATCCAAAACCAGTGTGTCTTATATCTATGTATCATTCCAAAAGTGATTCTTTTTCTTTTCCACTTTTTGTGTGCAAAGTGCAACCATTTGCATTTCAAAGGTTACCTCTTTTTAAAAAAAGACATTACCTTAAATCCTCACCATTAAGTAGTCAGTGTACTTTAATACAGGTGTGTACATTACCAACCTTAGGTTGTTTGATATTACCTAGTTGTGTATGTGTTTCATATGATTTGCTCTTCTACATTCAAAGCTCAACTAATGTGGGTGACACGACGGTTTGTAACTGCTTTACTCTTTGTTGCTAAGTTCAGAATGCCAGCATGTCTTTTCTTTTCAATTGATAAAAACCTCTTGTTATACTAAACACAGTATTGCCACAACTCCTTATACAGAAAGGTTTTGAATCTGATTTAGAGCATACAGAGCTTTCCTCACTTTTTTTTTTTAATGTTTTAGGCAACAACGGGGTGTATTTTGTACCTTAATAAAAATATGCTAATGTTCTCCCTGTTTGTTAAACCATCAGAATTGCAAAGATGAGACCGCTACGGCTGTAGTTACTCACGGTTCCTAAATAAATACTACCACAAAGCACACTCCTCGTATGCTCTATTGCAGCGTCACCGCGTCCATCTTGGCCAAGCCTCTCCTCCTGCCCCTCAGGTGGCAGCAGCAGAGCCTCCCTGCTGTCTGTGGTGCTGCTGCCCTTCTCCTGCCCTCACTGGTGCTGTGTGGAGGCTGCTCTGCCCTAGTGCTACCAGCTACAGCCTGGGGCTGGCACTCGTGGCCTCGTGCTCTGCCACATCTCTAGCGTCCATGGGAGCGTGGATGGGGCACCAGGGTGGCTCTGGGGCTTGTTTCACAGTTGGGAATTCCCATACGGTGGGGAAACGTAGAGTTCTGGAAGACTGTGGGAGGAAGAGAGAAAAAAATCAGGGAAGACTCAATGGAGATATGAACTTACACCAATGTTTCTAAAAACTGTAAAAGAGATAAGCACAAATCTGCTTGTGCTGCCTTTATTCAGACTTCTGCTAACATGCAGCCCACACCACCACAGGCCATGCAGGACCACACAGACTCTCCTTAAAGCAAAGACTGTGCAAACACCCTGCTTGTAGCAACGTGCTTCTTGAGCAAATCCTCAGCCCCTCGAAGAGCCATCTTTGGAGGTGTGCCCCCCTGTCTCGTGACTGTACCTGGCTTTGTTCAGTGACTGCCGGTGTCCTACAGCAGGGAGGCACACGCCTGAAGCAGGAAAAGCTCTGGCTCTGCTGGGCTGCTGGCACAGCAAGGTCTGTGGGTGCACAGGCATGAAAGCCCACGGACTCAGAATTGCTGTTCCTGCAGAGATCTTCCCTTCCCTCTCCTCCTTCACTAGTCCTTTTGTGTTCCACAGGCTATAAACTGCCTATTTTTCTTTCGCCCCAAGGATATTCCAAGGAGTTTACCATCTCCCTCTAGCTTCCTATTAACATCCATTCTATTCTGTAGGAAACAATGACCTCTACTTCCAAAATTATGTGACATGCATCTGATTAAGCTCTGAGCAATTGACTGCAAGCTGTATTTGACCTTGAATTTTTTGCTTTGTTTGATGAACAGAATTCTGTTTCCACTGAAGAAAGATATTTTATGTACTTGAAACCCTGTCTCATTTTGCCAGCCGTGGTTTAATAAAAGGCATTCCCTCTTTCTATAAACCTTGCTTGTAAAATGTTTGCAGAAGTCCACTCTTGGGGTGTCATAGGGCTGAAACCCCAATAGCAAAGCTTATCCAAGACACAGGAACTGCCCAAGGTGGGCCACTTAGTTCTCTTTGTATTTCTTTATTATAACATTCAGTCTTCTCAAGAGACAATGGAGAATTTGGGGCTGGCTGCTGTTTATCACTACTTGTGTTTCTGGATTTGCAGAAATTTAATTTACTTAATGACCAAACTGTCCAACCTCCCAAGCATCCTGTGCACATTTCTGCTTGATGAGGAGACTTTTGCTAATTGCATGTGTGGCATGCAGTCACTGGGTCCCTGCTTCCCTGTGCTGACAAGGAAGGCAGCACTGGACTGCACACCGCTCTCCTCTGCAGTGACTGTCAGACTTTGCAAACAGAGACCTTTTTTTTTCCTTGCATACATGAATAATGAATGATTTGTTTTTCTAAAATGTGTTACATTTATTGAAATACTGCACTAAAACATAGCTGTTTGAAAATTGAGTTCTCATAAATCATCTTTGCCTTTTGAGCCCTATTGTCTGCAAGAGACATGCACATGAATTTATAAGGCACAAAAATACTCACATGGAAGTAGAACTTTCTGAGATGGGACGGGAGGCTTATGTTGTTATTCTGCACTGCTCATAAAGGGACTGCATCACGACATGCATGGGAAATAAACCGAGAGATGTTTATGGGAGTGGAGAAGTAACTCCACAACGTGTTTACAATTTGTGTAGGGGAGAAAAAAATAAAAATTCTTTGCTTGTGGCTGTTCAGAAAGGCAGTTCTGTTTGATGCTGAGAAAGTAATGCTTTCCAGGCTTTTGCTCTTGTAGGGAGCTTCAGCAGGAAATGAGTTACAGCTTCTCACTCACACAGCATCCCAGCACTGTTAGGGTGGGAAGAGACTCTGGAGATCACCCCGTCCAATCCCCTGCCCAGGCAGGGTCACCAGAGCAGGTGACACAGAGACGTGTCTGGGGGGTTTGGAATGTCTCCAGAGAGGGAAACTCCACAGCTTCGCTGGGCAGCCTGTTCAAGTGCTCTGCCACCCTCAGTGTAAAGCAGCTTTTCCTCATGCTGAGGTGAAACCTCTTGCGTTAGTTTACGGCCATTGCTCCTGGTCCTGTGGCTGGGCACTACCAGAAAAAATCTGGCACCATCCTCTTGGCACCTGCCTTTGAGATATTTATGTGCATTAGTGGAGTCCGCCTCTCAGTCTTCTCTCCTCTGAACTACATTATAGAAGTGATGAAAACCTACGAGGTATTCCATAAATACCGTACCAGCTAACGCCGTTAACGTCTCTAGGGACACAGCACACCTATTTCTGCCTGCAGAGGGGCCTTTTGAACCAGCGCTGAACACCGAGCGCTCAGGCCGCGGATCCCCGGCCGGGCCCCCTCCCTGCCCCGCGGTACCGCTGCCGCTCCCGGGCCGGGCCCGCGGTGTGAGGGGCGCGGGCGCTGCCGCGGCTGCGCGGAGCCGTCCCCGCCCGGCGCGCGGGAAGTCCCGCCCCGCGCCCGCCGAGCGCCGGCAGCGGGCGGGGCGCGGGAGCCGCGAGATGGCGGCGGCCGGGAGCGGCGGGAGCCGGGCGGACAACGGCTACGGCGGGCAGCAGGCGCGGCGCAGGAAGGGCCCGGGCGCGCTGGCCACGGGCTACCTCGTTATCTACAACGTGGTGATGACGGCGGGGTAAGGACCGGGCGGGGCCGCTCGCGGGGCTCCCCGGCCGGGGCCGCCGCCGGGGCGCGGGGCTGCGCTCGGCTGGGCTGCGGCCGCGGGTGGGTCCGGCGGGGCAGCGAGGGCAGGGCAGGGCAGGGCTGCCCCGCGCCGCAGGGATCGAGGCCGGGCCGAGAGCAGCGGCCTCTCCCACCGCCGTGCCCGCGCTCCCGTCCGTCCCGAGCCCATGGGCTGCCCGGCCGGGTCCGTGTCCCCCGTGCTGCTGGCGGCCCTGCCTCGCACTTCGGGTCAGGCTCAGGCGCACAGCCGAGCCCTCGCTCGCCGCTCCTCGTGCAGGAGAGCGGCTCCTGCGCGTCCAGGCTCAGCTGCCTTGCCGCTGTCCCGGCTCTCTCCGTGCTCTGTGACCGTAACCCAGGTTGGGTGCCCGGGGTCCCCCAGCCTGAGCCTGCCCGGCCCCAGAGCCCCCGGCCCGGGTGAGCCCTCAGCGCTGCCCGACACCCCCCCTCCGGCGGCTCGGCCTGTCCGGCTGCCCCTCCAGAGCGGGCTGTGCTCCCAGCGCGCTGTGGGTGCGGGTTCCCGGGGAACCCGCTCTATCACTGACACGTTCAGTGCTCTGCAGCAGCTCTCACATCCAGCTGGCTATAGGTTCCTTGCATCACCAGTCTGTGGTGTAGATTCCAGCAGGTTTCACTAGAGAGGTGACCCTAAATACAGGGAGTTTGTCCACAGCAGTAGTTAAAGGTAAAGATCTTGAGCCCTGCAGAATTTCTCCATAGACCCTTCAGCTGCTCTGTAATTTGAGGCTGGAAGCTGCTTTTGGGATGTGTGAGCTCCTGGACCAGCTTGTGCTCTGCCCTTGCCCTGCATGGCATAATGCAGACTGGGGCCAGTTGGTGCCAGGTGTGTTCTTAGGTACAAGACTAAAAATAGTGACAACTGGGGACTCTCAAGAGAAAGGAGACTTTTTTCTTCTTTTTTTTTTTTTAATTAATTGTGGCTGTCGCATCTCATTAGAATCTAGATAAAAATAAAACCATCTTTTGAAAGATTGAGTATGTTTGGGTGGGAGAAAAAAAGAGCCTTTAATATGGATCCCAAGTGATGGTGTTTTCCACTAGATAAACCCCGGCAGGTGAGGAGTTGAGCAAACACAGTAGTGTCATGTTTGAGAGGAAGGTTAGTGAATTAATATAGATAAAACCCACTTCAGTAAGGCAGTTAGACATGAAGATTCTAGTCTTTGCTGGTGGCAGCTGATCCTATTTCAGCTTACAAGATATTTACTCTTGTGTGGATCAGAGGTAGGGGAGCTGGCAGAGCTCGGCTCTTGTGAGGTGCTTGGTACACCCGTTACCCAACAGCTGTGTTACTGTGAAATGTTACTGAGCTGGTTTATGGCTCCATAGGATTTCACTCAGAGGGCAAGGATAATTACCCACCGGTTTGGTTTAAGTAATCTGTTGTTTCAGAAATAATTGCATGAGTAATACAGCACATTGCAGGCAGCCATGAGAGCTTCTTAGTTTTGTTGTGGTGTCCCTGCACAATGTTAAGAAGTTCACCTCTGAACTCTTCTAAGAAATAAAAGCATTTCCCTGCTTATTTTGCTGCTCATGTGCAATTCGCTTGTGTTTATAAAAGATATAAAAAACCTGAGAGAGAAGCTGTGGTATAAATGGACAGTTTTTTTTGTGGTCATGAACTTTCTGTCATGGCATGTGAGCTCCTGAGCATGGGAAATTTCTATTTCTTCAAGAAAGTAGAACAAATTAAAAAAAAAAAGAGTGGTGGAAGCTCAGAAATAAATAACATAAACCTCTCTTTAGCCTTCTGTTGTCATATAAATCTTGATCACAGTGTTGCCTGTTTTCTTGATTTACATAAAATCTCTTAGAAAATTCCACTCTTGGGTGGGATGTGATTTATGGTGCTTTAACATGAGCTGCTTGTTTCAGGAGAGGGTAGTGATTAAACGACTTCTGCAGTTTGGGGAGTTACCTTATGAGTTCTGTGATCATGGTCGTATCTCTGTGTTGTCTCTCGCTTTTATTTTGGGGTAGGTCACCAAGGGCTTTCACTGATAATTCCTCTTCAAATGGATGAGGAGTTTGCACTACCCCTGAACACTGCTGAAATTCCACAATATATAGGATTGAGCTTAGGAAAAAAGCTCAGTTTGTTTCTTATTATTGCGAAGCCTTTTAAAAATGTAGTTTTTCTGGAGTTGGTTGACAGAAGCTCAGTTGTTCAGATGAAAAGGTGGAAAGATTGATACACAGCTGGTGGCACTGATTATTTACTGACCCCATGTCAGTCAGAGTCAGCTCAGAATTAGTTTCTCCAACTGCACTGTCTTGGAAAGAGAATTGTGAAAAAAACAAAAAAAAACCCCAAAAAAATCAAGGTGCCCAGGTGATGAAGTGATGCTTTAACAGCACATGGGATTTTTTGGAAGTGGTTTGTTTGGGCTGGTTTACAAAAGGCTTATAAACTAAAGCACACAATAACATTGTTGTGCAGTAAATAGGTACTAAAGTAAATGTTTTAAAACCATAGTTGCCTTAACTATTAACTTGGTTTAAAATAGATCAAATGACAGTTGAAAAACGTCAGCATAGCTACTGCATTTACTTTGCATTTATCTTGGCTTAGCTAAAGAAAACACAACTTACTCCAAAAATAATAGATCTTATTTCTAGTTGTATGCTGTAGTGCACGTAGTGTATGGATTCCTACATAAAAAAACATAGAGTGGTTTTTGCAAGAGCAAAACAGTACAAAAAGCATGGGTACCTGTGGATCTCTGACTGGAGCTGCATGCACTTACTATCTGGTTCATGTTTTGGTTTGTTTTTTTTTTTTTAGAAATGGGACAATCATGGTACAGCAGGGGATAACCAGGACTGCAGTTGGTTCTCAGCTGTACTTACTCAGGTTTATTGCCCATGGTTCAAAGCATTAAGCTGCAGAAAGCTCTGCATCTTGGTTCTCATGTGTCAGGCAGACTCTTCTCCCATCACACTGTGAAGCTGTGTGGCCATGCCTGACCTGGCATGGGGAGCTCATTTCTGGAGGCAGAGATGCAGCGTAGAAATGATTTTTCCTAAAAACTGTGCTTGACCAAAATCACTGAATAGTGCTGGGTGGGGAGACAGGGCATGCTGCTAGAGCTGAGTGTAAATGTTAGATAAGCTGCTTTAAAAGGTGATTATGTTTCTTATTTTTAGTCAAGTGCTGTAACTGACTAGTACTTCTGGGTATAAGTAGCTGGTGGTGGTATAAACAGTGAATTTTAAAAGGATTTCACTCAACAAGGTCGATGGTAATGTAATAATAGCTTTTGAATGTGCAAGGGTTTGTATTAATCAGTGTTGCTCTAAGAGTGTTCCGGGTTATGAGTTTCATCGTCCGTGTCTTCAGTGAGTGCTTGTTGAGAGTCAAAGTACACTTCTCCCTTTCAGGTGCACTCACTGCATAGCTCTGCTGTAATCTCTTGCATAAATGTTACAGAACCTCAGTAAACTTTGCATAAGAAAATGCCTTTTTATGACCTTTGAGAGAGCCAAGGGAGTCTACCTAAGGACCTGAGCACAAAGCTTGTCTATCAAGACCAAGTTAGAATAGGAAAAACTGTGTGTGCAGTATCCATTTTTCCTATTCTGGATTAATCAAAGAATGGTAATTGTCCACTTTGGAGTTTACAGACAGGGTAACAGTAATTTATTCAAGTGTAACTCCAGGTGGAATTCAGTGTGTAGGTCAGAGAAATGAGCTTTCATGAGCCAGTGGTGCCTTTTGCTGCCCTTCTAAACTTCTTGCCAAATTCCATTTTCAGCTGATATTCCTTGGTTTCACCTTCTGCTGTTCCATTTTGTCTAGTCCTAGAGGGTGAAGAACTATTTAAAATTCACAGAAGCAGGACAGAGATACTAAAGGCTTCAGCACAAACCAGGCTCAGCTTTCAATTTTGTATGGATTCATGCTCTGATCTGTATCAAATGCTTTTTGAAGGACAGTAAATGGAATGGAAAGTACAGTCTTGCTGGAATCAGTGATCTGGCACGAGGGTGGAGCAGAGCAAAAGGCTGGAGCTCCTCTGGGAGCTGTGGGATTTACCTGTCTCTGTTCAGGTGAGAGTGGTTTGCAGGCGCAGCCAAGAACTGGCATCTTGTGCAACTGGAGAAATTGCTCAATTCAGCAGTTTCTCAACAAACATGGAAGATCAGGAAAAGCAGAGAAACTTGACAGATAAGAAGAGTACGGTGTCAGCCTGCTCTGATTTCCTGCTCTAAAGAAGAAGCAGTTAGTGATTCTCTCACAGGGGAGAATCACTAATACTGTAGTCCTTACTGGTTTATTCTGCACTGAAGTCCAAATACCAAATGAATATGATTTATTCCTTGTAAACAGCAATTACTTGGCAAATGTTTATCTTTTGGTTTCACAAGATGGTTTTAACTGAAATAACTCGTCATCTGAAAAAAAGGGAGGACTTGTTTCTCTTTCCCATTTATCTTTCCCACTCCCCCTGCTTTTCTCTGGTGCATGTCTTCTAGAAGTTAAGGCAGAAAGTAATTAGCTTTCTTTCAATTCTGCCAACAGATTTTGTTACAAACACAAACTTGGGTGCCATAGTTACTTATTGTTGAAAAAATCTGAACTTCGCTGTGTGTTTCAAAGAATTACTACATTTGGGGTAATATGTGCACATACTCTGCAATATCCAAGCTAATGTGGTACTTGTAAGATTCTAATATGCTGTAAATAAAGGGAATTTCTTCATCACCCCTGTAACAAAACCACAGCTACACACTTTTTTCCAAAGGGTGAAAACTATTGTGTAGTCAGTGGGCTTGCTACATGTCTACACATTGAGATGAGCTGTTAGAATTACACTTGGTGATTTACACGAGGGGTTTGGAGGGAGATGGAGGTAAAATTGGGTGGCATTCAGAGTAGTTGAGTGTAAGACAGCCAGGATGAGCCTGTCAGTGAAAAGTTTGGGAGCCCCTGTTAAGGATTCTTCTTGACCAGGCAGCCCCTTCTCCCCATCTTGCCAAAAGCAATTGGAAACTAAAGCTCACTGTAGATGCTATTTTCAAATGGAAAGTGTTTGACTGGGGTTGACCACTTAGCTTGGTTTTGTGGCTTGGCATAGACTTGACTGAAGAATTTCTCATGTTGGGGGCAAGCATCAGCTCTGGACAGCTGTGGTGGTTAGTGAAAGCTTCATCAGCCAGGATGAAAAATTTTTAGGTTTGTTTAAGTTACCTGAAGGGAAAATCAGGGTTAACAGATCACATTGTTCTCATACAGTTGCAGTTACATAGGCTCAGATATGGTTAAAAAGGAAAACTGGGGTGGGAATGGCCATGCTGTCTTCAAGGCTTTAGCAGGCTCAGTTTCCTTGAAGTTATTTATCTGTAACTATTTCTCATATATATAGATATGCTCCCAGCTGAGCTGGATGACCTCTCATAGAGTCTAGGGGTTTACTTTGAACTGAACTGAAATGTTCAAATCCGAGCCTTCTGAAGCTTGTTTATGTCATACTGCTCTAGGTTGGTCATAGGTCTCTAACTAGCTGTCAGGGGTTTTCTGCCTAAACTGGAACAATGTGATGCCAATCTGCCATGAATACATTCCATAACTAAATAGAGCTCACTGAAAAATAAATTGAGACATTAGAGAAATTGCTACCATGTTGGTGCTGAAAAATGCTTATAAAATACATCATCTTTCACTTGGATAAATTTGTAGAAGTTGGAACTATTTGACATTTTCAGTGTTGCAGAGTTAGTGTATTTCAGGACAGTTCTGCCTGTTGCTTCCTCAAGTATTGAAAGAGGGATTAAAGGTTTCTTTTTATTTATGCTTTGCCTAATGTCTCCTTTTGTCTCTCTTTCAGGTGGCTCGTTATTGCAGTTGGTCTAGTTCGGGCATATCTGGCTAAAGGCAGCTACCACAGCCTTTACTATTCAATAGAAAAGCCCCTGAAATTCTTCCAAACTGGAGCTTTGCTTGAGGTGGGTGTAGTCCTATTCCCTGGCCTTACTAATATTTGCATGAATGTGTTGTATTTCTTACATTTACTTTCATTCTACTGAACAGCTCACACAAAAGCTGAGTTTTCCTTTAAGCAAGGGGGAGTTTTACTGTCTGCTATTTA
Source organism: Calcarius lapponicus (assembly GCA_039654755.1). Classification (NCBI taxonomy): domain Eukaryota; kingdom Metazoa; phylum Chordata; class Aves; order Passeriformes; family Fringillidae; genus Calcarius; species Calcarius lapponicus. The sequence goes on along the minus strand of CM077470.1, from coordinate 16,264,019 downwards.
GCTTGGGCAGCAGAGCTAAATATTAATCTTAATCATTGAAATGCAAATACTGAATCTTAAGCACTTGTAACAGAACTAAATGTGTGTCTGAATTGCTAAATTTGAAATGTTAGTGATTTGAATTTTTCTTTTTGTTCTAGATTCTGCACTGTGCACTTGGTAAGCTTGCAAATTTTCTGTTTACTATCTTTATAGAAGACTGAACTTTTAGCAATATATTAGCAAGAAAAATGTTACAGTCTGTGAATTGCTGGATTTACTTCTTGCATAACTTACTAATTTTTGTTTGAAATACATTCCAGTTTTTTACTCCCTAATTTGAGAAATTACAAAGCAATTAAATACTTCTTTAGCTCCTATGTGAATGTTCACTAGAAACTACTTAAAGAGTAAGATGGTGTTGAGGTTCCTGAAACTGCAACTACAAACTTGCTGTTTTTCATCATTGTCCAGACAGCCACATAATGGAGAGGTTATTGGATTGTAGGTTCATTGTGAGTTCTGGGGGATGTTTTAATAAGCAAGTGAGGTGTTGGGAGAACTGGTGCTAGGAATGTGTCAGCAGAGGGCAGTCTGGTTCTGTCGTTCTGACCCTCCTGAATCATCCAGTTGCTCTGAAAATGTCTTAAGGAGGCATTTCATAAACTCTGCACAAATCACCCCAAGAAATGAATGATCATATACACCTCACATTAATGTAAAGGCTTCTCAGAGTAAACTGTGTCTATCATCTATTTGTCTGTCCTACCAAGGCAGTCCTTCCAATGCTGTTTAATTTTACTAAATCTCAATTACTGTTTTTTACCAGAATAAACCATACTTTAAAAAAATTTGTAAAAAATTAATATTAAAATGTGCCATTTTAAGGTCTTATTTAACATGTGGGAAGAAGCAAAAGTTAAATCTTGGAACACTGGAGAGAAACCTTGCAGATAAAATGCTGGTTTTATCATCCTAAATCTGTAATGCTTTGCTGTTTTCTCAGTTGATTTGAGGTGTGGATCCATTTAGCCCATGTGATCCTTAGTAGCACAGTTTAATATTAGAGCCATTAGGAGAAAATGGCAACATTTTATGGTGTTTTTATTCTTTTTGCTTTCCCTAACAAAACTCTTTTGCAAAAGACTGGTTTTCTTCTAAGTGGCTGTGGATTATATTTTTTTCTGTTAATGGAAGTGTTTGTCAGCTAAATAAAGTGAGGGGGGCTTGCACAGCTGGATGCACTGCTGCTGTCTGCTGCAGTCCTACTGACTGTAGCAAAAGTTCCTATGCAAGGAGAAACAGGAAATTTGCAGATTCCTTTGCCCTTGCTGAACTAATTGCTCTAACTAGAGCTGTAATTCTCTGTCAATAGAAAAGCTTGTGTGTGACAGATGGCTGTGTGTATCAGCATAACTTTTCTCTCCACATCTTTTCAGTAGAATCTGAAATGTTAGCATCTGTGAGGCAAGTCCTTCAAAATACAAAGATTTATAGTGGAGTGTGTCTGTGAAGCATGGTTGAGAACAGGACTTTGACACATGGCAAAAAAATTAAAAAAAAAATGCAGAGCTGTACCTGGAGAGTAGGTAACATATAGCCCAGAGACCAAGACAATGTGATAAAACTGAAGAGAACTATGTCTGTAGGATTTTCCTTTTCCCTCTCAAAGAAGTCAAAACATATCAATGAAAATAATTCAACTGAAACTTGCTTTTGACTTTTCTTACTCTTTCCTCCCATTTCATTTTCTCTTTGGTCCCTACATATTTCTGAGGCTGTTGTGTTGCTTGTAGTTTGCATTAGCTTTACACTTACTGTCTCTTAGGAGCTATACCTACTCTTTATCATTTCACTATTAGAAGAAAATAAAACTTTGGGATGCAAAGTTTAGAAATTTCGTGTAATCCTCCAGTCTAAAACTATTCCTGCTCTGACAGACCTTGCTGTGTTGGGTCCTTTTACTGACAGGTCACTTAGAGCTTGCTGGGAGAACCAGTGATATCTGATTCCTTGAGAAAATCTTCAAGTTGCCTCTGTACCTGCCAGTGCATCAGCTGTTCCCTGGGGTTTTTCTTTTGGGGTTGGTTTTTTTGGTTGGTTGGCTGGTTTGGAGTTTTTTCTGAGTTGTAGTTCCAGGAAGGAGCTACAAACTTTTCATCTATCAAAATATGGGCTAGATCAGTGTTTCTGAAAAATACTTATAATTTTTGATGGCTGGGTTTTTTCGGGATATACAGTGCAAAACATATTTATTGTCTTTACTTTTTAAATCACAGTAATGAAGAGTATCTTAGATATTTTAATCAAACAGGATTATTTGGAAGATTGTATCCCAGAAGGTGTTTGATTGAAATTGTCTGATTGAGCTGTTCTGTGTATTGAGGAATGTGCTGTGATTGCAACAAGATCAATTACATTTGTTTGCATTTTGATGCAGAAAGCCTTGTCAGGGGATTGCACTGCATTATGCTGTATAAACTCACTGAAGGACTGACTTCAGATTTTCAAATTTAAAAAAAAATTAAATGCTTTCCTTCCTGAAATTTCAAGTATCTGGACTTTGGTTTATCTGTGTTTTATTTCCCCACCCCTACTTCCTACCTTGTTAATCAGGCTTATTTACTAATTGCAAAATATCTTCCAGGCATTGTTCCCTCTTCTGTTGTTCTGACTGCTTTCCAAGTGATGTCAAGGGTTTTCCTGACGTGGGCAGTAACACATAGTGTAAAAGAGGTAAGTCAAGATAAAAATTGATAGAAAAACTATTGATTCCATGCTGAAAAGCAAGTGTTGATTGCTGTCTTATTGTCCTTAAAATGTCTTCTGTTTGTATCCCACCGTGGGAAATTGTTCATATGAATTTCTGTGGATCAAAAGAAATAAAAATAGATCTGATGTCATCTTTTGTTGACAGTCAAACAGAGCGAGGTCTGATTCTGTCCCTGTAAGACATCTGGCTCCTGGATAGATTCTGCAGTCCTTACTGACAGTCAAACAGCTTCCAGTGTGTAATACAGAACACAGAATTTGGTACAGCCTTCTAGTGTTCATCTCACTAGTGCCATCATTAAAAGCAAAATCTCACTGCCCTCCTGCATATGCAGTTCACTTCCTGTGGCATCTGAAACTCCCCCTCAATTGTTTGTGCGCAGCACTGAATCCATACTCTCCATTGTTACTCTCCAGGATAATCTTTCCTCTGTCCTTCATTCAATTTTCTTATATTCAAATGTAGGTAGATTTTGGGGGCTGAGTGTTTTTTCTCACTGCTCACCACACTAAATAGTGCTGTACTTCATGCAGATCTCTTTAGAATCTTTTGGAAGCCCTGTTTTTTGAAGATTATTCCTGACAGCTATTTTAAAATCTAGACATGGTTTAATTGGTACAGGTTATGGTGACTGACTCGTGTCATCTGAATCCTTGTAGTAGCCCAAATATGCTGCATCTCTGCTGTAACTTTAGCCAGCTAATCTTACTGGTTTTCTTCTCATTAAAGAAGACATTAGTCTTGATACCAGTGTCAGCATGGGTGCCTGAAATAAGTAGCAGTCATTTTATGCATAAGATTGTGACTTGGATGGAGAATGTCTTAAGGAACTTGGCTTATTACAAAGTCTTGAGGGAAGCTGCTTTCTCTTCCTCCAAACCTGCTATCAGAGCATCCATGCATATGTAGAGTAACATAAGTCACTGTAGTTCTTAGTAATTATCAGTCCTTTCTGGTATTGTGATGCTTGTTCATGTGAAGCTTTAGTTTCATACTACTTTAAGTGGAGGAATGTTATTTTTCTCAATAAACATAAAACCTACTTTCTAATGGACTTCCCTGTTGGTGCAAATTAACGTACTCTGGTCTCTGGTAACTCACCAGAAATAAGTACTAGCTTTTAAACAAAAAAACCAAAAAAAAACAAAAAAAAAAAAAAAAAAGAAAAAAAAAGCCATAATCTGAAGACATTAGATTTCATATATATATATATGTATAAAATACTTTAAAATAAATACTCTTGGAGTTTTGCTTGTTATCTATATGATGTTGCGATATCTGGTGCTTCATAAAAAACAGTGATAATCTGTTTTTATGAATGGTCTCCTGGTTTTGAAGTAACCCAAACATTAAAGGTTAGATTGGAAAGATTAGAATTATTCCATGTGTTGTCTGTTAGACATCAAAGAAAAGCCTGTAATGTGATTGTGGGTTAGGTTTTTTTGAAGCTTATGCCCACTTTCTCACCAGAGAAAATTGACAAAATAGGAGCAATGAGTATAGCCAAATATTTGACTTTTAACAAAGAGTCTTTCAACAATATTCCATGCAGATTTTTTCCCCAGACTTGTTTGGTCTTTTGGTTAAAGTCTTGCAAGAGACTTTAACCAAAAGACCAACTTTTTTAATGTCTTAGAAAGTGGATATGAGAATGACTTGGATGAGGAAGCCTGTGATGAATTTCTGACCTGTGACTTAGAGCAAATAAATCAAATAAGAGGCTGTGTTCTGCCCCCTCCCCTTGCCCCAACCAGGGAGCCTGCAGGCTCACCTGGGGAGACGTTTTGCAAGTGTCACAAGTGTTCTACTTTCTCTAAAGGGCTGTCTGCACAAGTGAGCTCCATGGTGAAGGCCAGGATTAAATTCTCACACAGCTTTATGGAACTTGTAAGCGATGCAGTTGCATGATGAGGTTCTTGTAATAAACTCCAGTTTTCCTCTTTAACTTTTTGAATGAGACTTGTTCAGTATCTTGCTTTTCCAGACTGTTTTCATATATAATACAGCTAAAAGAAGAAATGTGTATTGCATCCCTCCTTCTGTCAGGATACACTTCTAGAAATGTGATGTGATTTGGAGCATGCTTCTTGCCACTAACATGTTTGTGCTTTTTGTGGACTTCAGTGCTGCTGTGTTGTTAAACTCAATATGAAGTTATTCACAATAAATGTTAAAGCATGGCAAATGTTAAGCACTGCACACTGAGATTCTCACCTGCACTGGAGGGGCAGTTGTTGGTGTTGTGGAGGAGGGGCCTGGCACATCATCAGTGCTGGCCATTATGTCAGAAAGGAGCCAGTTCAGTGAGTTTTACTGTTTCCCCTGCAAAGGAGGGCAGAGAACAAACAGCCTGGTGTGAAGGGCTGGGACAAGGTAGGCATAGGAGAACAGAAAGTGCCCTTCAGCTCAAAAGATGTCTTTTGGAATTTGTGTGAGCGGTGAGGTGATCTGGTGACATCATGGCAGGCCTTCCATTGGTGGAGTTCCATTCTGATAGATAATTCTGCACCCAGTTCTGATGGGTAATTAAAAAATGGTGTCAGCAGGCATTTATTGCTTATCCCATTGGACTCAGTTACTGATGGGTTGCAAATAAGTGGGATATATATTTAGAGGAACTTTTGTAGAACACACTTTTGTCGGACACACAGTAAGAGACACTGTGAAAACAACGTTTAAAACATGCAGAGTTGGTAATTGGGAGTCCAGTATCTGCAGTGGGGAATTGATGTCTTTAATCAGTAGTAAAGCATACTTACATAAAAGAGGGAAGAACATCTTAACTTACGATATTTAGGACTAAGTTGTAGTAAAAAGTCCATGATGGAAGGGTCAGAATTCTGAATGGGTGAGTACAGTTGAAAAACCTGACTCATCATTGCTTTACATCTATGTAAAATTAGAGCAATACCATACAACACAATAGTCTGTCAGGCCCCTTGTTCCTACTGTGAAGTTTTCTTTTTTTTCCCCCCTGAATTTTATGTTTTATTTTTTAATTACTGCACCGGAGAACCAGCTCTTTGGAGAGAGACATGCTGTTCCAATATTTTCCATCATTACACTTGCATAGTGCTGCTGGTTTTGCTCTTCTGCATTGGATTGCTTAATTATGTGTTTAGCTGAAATTTTCTGCAAATTTGTCAAACTGTTACTCTTAATGTAGAGAAATTTCCCTTTCCAATTTTAAGGAGAACATTAAAAACCTCTCAGGCTTTATTTTGTCAACTTCCAGTTCTCATCTTTGCATCTTAAAAGACAGTGGTTTCTCTTATAATTTAGCAAACGTTGTTTGCTATTCACAGTATTTAAGAAAAGCTGAAATATATCCAGGACCCTTCTTGATGATATGTTGGGTTGAAACACATGCCAAAAATTATGCCTGTTGCTTGATTGACCCCTATTAAGAGAGTTGGCTAAATAAGGTGTAAATAAAGTTTTGACTTGTGTCTAAGACTTCCTTGAAAGACTGGCATGAAGAAAGTAGTGGAAGAAGAATTGAATTCTCAGGGAGCGTTGGCCTTTGTGGTTTATTAAAGGTCTACTGTGTATTTGCCCCATCTTCAGCCTGGAGGAGGAATGATGCAAATGCAGCATTAGCAGTGGCTGAAAGAGTAAGACCCCTGAAAAATTGTTTTCCCTTAGATAGGGACACAAGCTATGAAGGCACAATCAGTGATTCTTTAAGTGACTTAACAGGATTGTGTGTTTCATAATGGTGTGAACTGTTTTAATAACTTACAATACAAAGGAGAGGAGGGAGACCAGACCTTGGAGGCAGTGTTAGAGATGTCATGTGATAGAACTGGGCTGTAACTGCTGTAATTTTCTCCTTCCATGATTCACTCTTAGCATCCCAGTTTCTTGTCCTTGCTCATATCCTGGATGCTGCTTCAAGCTGCAAACTTTTGGGTTTTGACTTTTCCCACTTCCATAGCTAGGGAAAGAAGTGGGATTTAAAGCACAGGTTGAAGCTTGGGACTCACAGGTTTAGGTGGACTCATCACTAAGCTGCTACTCCCGAGTTGGCCAGAAGATGCAGCTCTGGAGTACTTGTCAAGCACATTCCTCCTTTGGAGTATCAGCATCTGGGAAGTGCTGTTCACTTTTCCCTCTTGAGAACTAAGAACTTATAAAGCAGACCTCAAACAGGATTAGGATCCTGCAGCAATGTCTAAAAATAGATTTGGTCTCTTCTCTGAAAATCTTCAAATGATTTTTGGATTTTGCTCTTTTATTGTGATGTAAGGGAGATTAATATATACACAAATTATCAGAACGTGGAAAAAGAATAAGGTCTTTTGCTGCAAAATGCAGTGAAAGTGACCTGAAATGTTACATGCTGCAGAACATAGATTTACAGCACAATACAGATTACCAGCAGCTCTGCATTCCAGGATAGCTCAAGATTTGTGTATAAATTTTTCTGGGTTTTGCAATCTGTAACAAAGCTTTTTCTGGTTAATTCCCTTGGGGAAAAAAAAAATCATTTTTTTTAGCCGAAAGTATATGATCAGTCCCCTCCTATTAAGAAAATTCTGATTGTCCATATATATATATATATATATATATATATATATATATATATATATATATATTTCTTGACCCTTTTTTTAATCTGTTGGTTTGTACTTTGTCCAAGATGAATAGAGTGCACCACCCACATCTCCTGACTTCCTTTTTCCTTTTTTTCAAGAGTTGGAAGAAAAATAGAAAATATGGGCCTATATGGTTGGACTCTTTTAATTCACACTGTCCACTGAATTTGGGCTCAAGATGCTCATACAGCTGGGAGTTCTGTTGAAGAGTAGAGGGAGAAGGCTGAATTAAAATCATGTCTGGTCCCTCAAGAGTTTGATCTGTGGGTGTGTGACCCCACATATACTTGAGATCCATCGGGAACTCGAACCTCACCATGATGCTCCATAATCTAATAAATAAAACTTTTTCTTTTAAAGTACATGCTTTTGGGGATTGACCTTATAAATAAAGGCAGTTTATTACAGAATGTTTTGAGCTTAAAGGGACCCACAAGGATCACTGAGTCAGCTCCTAAATGATCCCATCCAAGGATCAAGCCCGCAAGCTTGGCATTATTAGCGCCATGCTCAGAGCAGCTGAGCTGATCTCAGAGTTAAAATGTGGAGGGAGTTGCAGCTGCTTCACTGATGTGTGACATAAAAGCTCCAAGAGGTGTAAAGCAGTGAAACGTGATACTGCCTTGAGTGTAACATTAGAGGAACTGTGCTAGTTACAATAAGCAGACAATGGAGCAAGGAAAAGTGAATCAGGTGCCTGTCAAGCTTACCTGAGGTGAGACAATCTGAGCATGGTTCTTCTCCCAGCCTGACATCTGGTGTTAGCTGTTCTGCTGCTGCTCAAAAGTAGGACCCAGTTTCTGACCAGAAAAAGGAAAACAGTGCTTCTGTTTAGAAGCACCATGAACTGGTATCAGAATATTAAGTGTAAACCAAGTATCAGGTGTTAGGCCATTCTTTCTGCACTAGGAGACAGTCATAGGACTGAAATAGAAGCTGGTACTCTATAGGGATGGGAAGAGTTAAGAATTATACTCAGCATTTCAGGGGTTTTTGTACCAATTCACCTTGCACAGAATATGAGAGCTGAAGTTACCTGATCATGAAGCAGAGCTATTCTTAAGCAACTAGAAAAATACAGAGCACAATAAGAAGGGGTTTTTTACTGTTGTTACTAATGTTGCTTTTGAGCTCATTCTTGGAGTCTGTTCTCTAAAATGATGCAGTAAAGTAACCCACAGGAATTGATTTCAGTGAGGTTTCCTTGGGTCTGGTGAGTAACTGGTAATGCTCAAGCTCATACAAAGCCTTTTTTCCATTCTCACAGGTACAAAGTGAAGATAGTGTCCTCTTGTTTGTAGTGGCCTGGACGATCACCGAGATCATCCGTTACTCTTTTTACACCTTTAGCTTGTTAAACCATCTCCCTTATCTCATCAAATGGGCCAGGTCGGTAGCATCATAAAAGTTACAGCCTTAAAGCACTGATCTGACAGGGATATTTAGCTTGTAAAGTAGTTGCAGTGCAAAAAATTAGATTTTGCCTTCAGGTAATTGCCCTGTTTGTGAACGTGACTGCCTAGCTTCTTTCCAGCAGATTTTTGGGTTACGAAGATCTATTGCATTGCAAGCTGAAAGAGGCATTTGTCTGAACTAATTTTCAAAATAATTGTTTGTCATAAACTGATATGTAACAGTAGGGGATGACAGTAAGTAAACTGATATTTAGTGGTAATTCTTGAATCCAGTGGTTGTCATTGAAATAATATTTAAGCTCATTGATTAACATCAACTATATTTGGCCCGATTTTAAGTAGTAAAATGACTTTTACCAAAGAGTTCAGAAATCAAATTAATAAAGTGTGTATGTGTGGAGAATAGATTTAAAGATAATTTGTAGATTTTCGGATAAAATCTTTAGATATTTCCAAATGATTGCTGATTTGAATACTTACCTTGCAATAATGTTCATACCTTGCCATGCTCTAATCACATAAGATCTAAGACAAATAAATACTGAGTGGAGAATTCAAAATTTGAATATCTGTTATATCATTTAACAAATATTTTGTCTGAGTTTGTCATAAGTTTTAATTCTTTTTGTGTTTCGTTCTAGGTACACTTTGTTTATAGTATTGTATCCAATGGGAGTCTCAGGTGAATTACTCACAATATATGCTGCATTACCCTTCGTCAGGCAGTCTGGCTTGTATTCCATTAGTTTACCTAACAAGTACAATTTTTCATTTGACTACTATACATTCCTGATCCTGGTCATGATCTCTTACATTCCAAGTAAGTATGAGTTTGTGAGGTTTCTTAGTATTAACAGCTGTACTGGGAAAAACAAACAGTTGTGGGATTAACATACATAGGAGTAACCAATTTAGCCTGCTGATGACCTTGTTTAATTTTTGCATGGTTCACAAAGGTTTCTCATGGAAATTTCAGCTTTTGCTGTTTGTATATGTATGTTTTCCACCCCTTTGTTGTTCTGCAAACATACTGTTTACCATAGTTTTAGAAATAAACAGAGAAAAAGCTCTGGATAGAGAGAGATGAAAGAAGCACTGATGTGTATAAAATGCCTTAGAGCCTGAAAAAGTGACAGTAGAATTACAAAATAATCAAATCTGGAAATTTCTCTTGAAGTACTTTTTCTGCCCCGCAGTCTGTTTTCTTTGTATTGTGTGCATGCAGTTATGGCAACTTTTGTCATCTGCTTCCACATTTAGAGTTAAATAAGGCATTTTGCACTTTTATTAAAAATGTGATTGCTCTAGCAGGAAAATTAATAGTACCTGAAGCCTAAGAACAATATCAGTTCATCTCTTCAGAGTGTAAAAGGCAATAAATAACTTAAGCAAAAAGTGGATAAGCACAGCCTCCAATAGAGAATTGGTGACCTTGACCATGTGACTGTGCATCTTGCAGGCCTCTCTTGACGCTTTATTGACCTGAGTGTGTTTTCTCCTCAGTCTTCCCTCAGCTCTATTTCCACATGCTGCATCAGAGGCGGAAGGTACTCTCCCGCACCGAAGAACACAAGAAGCCGGAGTAATTCCAACTCTTTTTCAGAACTTTTCAAACATCAAAATGCTGCAGTTTTTCAATACCCAGCACATTTGTAAAGAGTATACCAAGATAAGTCAGAGGTAAAAGACCAATAATTTAGCAAGAACAACTAATAAATCTGATTTCAGTGAAATTCCAGGATGTCAAACATTGAAATAATTTTCAGCTTGCAGTGCTTCAGAAAACTTAAACTTTATATGTCTTGGCAGTTAACCTTTTCCTTAAATGATGTGCTAAATGGTTTTCATTTATTACTAAATGCCTGAAGGTTGCAGTATGAGTGATGAAGTTGTACCCACTAAATGCCTGAATTGGGATTATATTACTGATACCTCTTTTTTTAAGTGCTTGATTGCATGCCAGAAACTGTATGTATTGCTGTGAAAGCAAACAATATGCTCTGGAATACTTCAGGATAATGTCAGAGACTTCAGTGGAGAATGTAATCTGGGCAAAGTATTTGAATTTAGAAAGGTAGGTTGTGTATTTAAAGGTGATGGGAACAAGAACAAGAAACCAATTACGGAAAATGAGGGGAATGTGGTTCTTTAGGAATTTAAACAGTGTCTGACCAGAATGTGCTCTCTGAAGATCTTGTTTAAGTTGATCACTCAAATGCTAATATTAATTCAGAGGCTGTAATTCTTATCCAAAACATTAAAACTACCCCAAGTACTGCAACCCTGAATACTTTTTTACATATTAAAAAAAAATACTAACTGTAATACTTTAGTGGTATCAGTAATGAATCTAAACAATAAAAGGAGGTAGTTCACCCAGAAACAGGTGCAGTTCTCCCTTTTTTTACTATAAATTATCATCTCTAGTCATTGTCTGTGATACTCATCTTTCAGTGCTGAGGTCTGCTCGGTCTACTGTGTTTGGGGGCCTTGTTCCTTAGCCTGACTTTTCTCAAGTGACTGAGGTCATCACTCTGGCACATCCAAGCAGGCAGTTCCAGGCACTCAGCTTCTGAAGTGTTGCAAAGTCATAATCTGCTCCTTGCAGAGCAAATTCTTGTGTGTTACATGCTGCCTTTGCAGACTGGATAAGCCACCCTCATCTGTTTTTTGGAAAGAGTGGAAGACCAGAAGAAGTTATATTCTCCTAGGTGCTTTCTCTGGGTTCTCAGGCTTTATCTTTCCTTGGGAAGGTAAAAGGAAAAGGAAGGAGCTGAGAAAGGCTTGTGGTGAGGCCGAAAGCACTAGTGCTGTGTGAGCTGTGCCCCAAGCCTAGAAGAAACTTCTGATTGGGAGTAACAGGGTGGGGAATGAAAGGAACAAAAGGAGAAGGAAAATGAATGGATGTCCAAGCAGAGACAGAAGGAAATGTAGGTTATGGCTTTGCTCTGTTAGGAAGTGATGGCCAAATAGTCCTGTCTGCAGCCAGTCAGAGTCACTAGCCAAGACCATGTTGGCCTCTCTGGCTTCCCTCTGGTCATGATTCAGTGCACTGATGAGGTGTGACCACTCCCATGCTGCCTGCCATGCTGTGCCTGCCAGCACCTCCCCTGCACATGGCCTGGCTGTGTTTGACACATCCCAGCTCTTCCTAAACACAGCTGGGAAGTACTGAGGACACAGGCTCTCTGTTCTAGCAGTTGGGAAGAGCTGGATTTACAGTTATTCAGATTTATGCTTGTTAGAGTGATATTAAAAAAAAAACTTATTTTTCAGTAATTTTCTTTGGCTCCATCAAAAGGACTGAATTTCCCTATCTCTGACTATATAGAGCCTTTCCTGTTCAACACAAACAGGATTATTATAGGCAGAGAAAGGACAAGAGACAATAATCTTTGCTTCTATTTTCAGCATTTTGGAGCCAATTATTGACTGGATTATAAAATACAGGAGGTTGTAGCAAGTTGGGTGTTGGTCTTTTCTCCCAAGTTACAAGCAATAGGACTAGAGCATACTGCCTCTTGTTGTGCCAAGGAGGGTTTAGATGGGATATTAGGGAAAATTTCTTCATGGAAAGGATTGTCAAGCATTGGAACAAGCTGCCCAGGGAAGTGATAGAGTCACCATCCTTGAAGGTATTTAAAATACCTGAAGATGTGGTGCATAAGGACATGGTTTACTGGATTTTGCAGTGTTAGGATGATGGTTGGTCTCAATCTTAGAGGTCTTTTCCAACGAAAACAATTCTGTGATTCTATTCTTATGGCCATATACAACCTCAAAATGGTTTTGGATTCAAAGATGCAACAATTCCATTAATTTCTGTATTAGGTTATGTGCTTTGTTGTAGTGATCTGAGAAATGTTACATTATTCTGAAGTCATTGTTTGAAAGTGTGAACTTCCACCTCTGAACAAAAATCTCCTTTTGCTTATACTTGCTGTTAAAGAAGTTAATGTCAATATTTCTGAAGGATGTCATCTAAAAGATCTGATTTCCTGATGTACTTAGGTTACTGGATATTGTCAGTGCTCAGCTCCTGAACTTTTCTTAATTTGATTTCTGTGCCCAAGTAAAAGATTTGGTTTCAAATTTGTTGGTCCAATTTGGAGATAAAAAATGGCTGTGTAATATTCCTGCATGAAACAAGCTCCAGGCTCTGTTGATGAGAAAGATACAGTACAGATCTACAACAGATAGCACTGGCACCATGGAAAAGCAGAGTAAGCTGCCAGTAGGGAGAAAACTTCTACAACCAACACCTTTGCTGAATAGGCTTTAATATGGAATATTTACTTAAATTGAAAGTATCAGTTTATGACAAAAATGCAAATAAACTATGGTCTTTTAAAATAAAATGGAGTTACTTTTCCTTTCAAAAGAAAAAGTAGTTGCTTTATCAGTAAGAATTCTTACCAGCAAAGCTGATTAATAAATAATATTCTGAAGTCTGAATGCGCAGTTGCTATGTACAAAAATTCAGTGCTTTATGTTGCAGTGCTTTTTCAAGTTAAACTTCCATGGAAATCACTGGAAGGTGATCTTGAGAGAGAACTGTAGTGTGATGCCCTAAAACTGTTTGGGTTGTTCCCTAATACTGATTTTGCTGACATATGTGGGGTTTCTTCTCCTCAGCAGAAGTGTCCCCTCATCTGTCACTGAAATTGTGGTTTCTGTGAGCTCTATAATAGAAGCTTTGATTGGTACTGTGTCACAAGTGCAGAGGGGTTTATTTTCCCCACAGACTGTTTACTTGGCTTGCATGTTCTCTCTCAGCCTCTCCAAACCAGCAGGCCCCCCCTGCTTTGGTGCTCTCTGTTGTGTGCACTGGTTCAGTTGACAGCACTTTCTGTTCTACCATGCCAGCTCTGAGTTACTCACTACCCTCCAAAAGACCAAGGTTTTCACCAGTGTGTAGCTTACAACTGGAATTGTAGAAATGTTGAGTATTTGTAAATTACAGTAAGAATGCAGGTTACAGTGCAGGTAAATTGTAATTTTTTTCACAATGTGATGTTTTTATCAGAGGGTTTTTTTCTTATCATTATGAAGGTTGGCATTTGTGTGGACCAATCTGCAGTGTCATTTTAAAACAATCTTTCAGCTTAAAATTTTCATGAGTATACATCAAATCATATATTTTGATGTATATGTCAGTGAAACTTGGGTGAAAACTATATACAGTCATTTTTGTATTTTTTTCTATGTTGTGAAAAATAAAATTGTAATTTTATAAGTCTGATTCACTAAGATTATTATAAGTTAAATGTATTTTTTGTATATTTAGGAATCTGATATTACCTGGAGCTCTGAAAGACTTAAGCATAGATTTTTTTATGCATGGTTGAAAGATATTTCAACTTGATAATGCAGTGAAATGGTTTGTATGCTAAAATACTAGTCCATGTTGTTGCCTTATGCAGTTGATTTCTGTGCTCTCTGCCTGGATTTGGCCTACTGAACAGTGATACTAATTGCTATAATCCAAATAAAACAATTCTGAACAAAATATGTTGTATTGTTTACTGTTTAAGGAACAAAAGCAGATACTTTGCAAGTGTGAGTTAGGGCTGTATTTTTATTCATTTTTATACAATGTGTATCTTTTAATTTACAAGTTCTTTTAGCATAGGTAACTCTGGAACTCAGACACAAGAAATAAGAAACTTCATATTGTTATTAACGCTCCTGCTTTCTACACTCAAAAGAAGTGCTCATAACAACACCCTTGAACTGACTGTGTCAACACTCAGAACTCCCTGAAGGATCCTCAGTTGAGTGTGAGCTCTTTGTTCTCCTGCTGTTATCTGTACTCGGACGCCGATGGTTTCCTTCAAAAACAAAATTGGGTATTATAAATATAGTGGAATGCTAAACTAATGCAACAGAATACTTCAGAGTTCATTTACTAAATATAATATGTCTGCTACCACAGCAACGTTTTTAGCATTTTAACACTTTCTGAGAGAGATTTAAAAACTGTGTCTAGACATTAATGCCCATAAATAACAAGTTACAATCCTCTAAAAGGAACTGAGTGGTAGCTGCAGAGTGAGTGCTATTATTCTAGGCATATGCTTGTCATAAGATTGCACAGCTACAGTGATTTTTTTGTTGACTGAGAGGGGATGAAATGGTGTTGTCATGCCCAGCATCAGCACATGTCCTACGCATGATGGCTGTGACTTAGCACTGCTGTGTAATTAAAAACTCAGAAATGCTGTGCTGGAGAGGTGCTGAGCTCTGTTTGTGCCTTGCAGGAACTATCACTGGCTATTTGTGTTTCCTCTCTGCATTTTGAAAATAGTGTGTGTGGAAACAGTTTTAGTTCCCTAGGGTAACAGTAAAGCATCTGAAAGGCATAAGGATTCTGTGGTTGTCAGCAAGTTAATGTCACAATATGTAAGGCTCATCTTAAAGCATTGGCAGTTCTTGATATAAGACTAGAGGAGGGATCTGTGCTGGGCTGCTGGATATAAAATAAAAAGGTGTGAATATCTGTGTGATTCAGTTTCATGTGATGTGAACTGAGCATTTCTACAGTTGGAGTGATTGATTCCAGCCACCCAACTGCCTGGAACTTCATTCAGTATCAAGTGGCTTTTAAATTCTGCTTCCTGTCTCCTAAACAAATGCTCTTCCACACTTGTCAGAAGACTTACAGTAGTAAGATAATTAATAAAGCTCCTTAGGTGGTTTCTGAAGGCTGCCTTTGAAGTAGTTGCAATTTCAAATGTGGATTAAAAATCTGTAATTCTTTTAATAATCTTGATCGCTAATTTCCAGAGTAATATTTTCCTTGACAGATGTGCAAGATCCTAAAGCCCTTTTTATGGCCTCACAAGTTAGCTTGGGCAATTAGTGTTGTCAGAGGTTTTTTTTTCTCTTTGATGTGCCACAGCTGCCTCTCTCTAGATTCAGTTTATTCTGTGCAGTTTGTACACAGAATTTTTACATTACCTGTTACTACATGAGGATCTTAATATTGGGAAATTCTTTGGTGGAAGTTTTTGCAGAGGCTTATTCAGCTGAATTGTGAGCAATTAACTGCATTTTGTCCTGTGTTTTTGACTCCTACTGCAGACAGTCTGTACAGTCTTCTGTGAGCTGCAACCACTTGCAGCAAGCGTACATGAAAAGCTTCAGTATTGGCATTTTGTAGTTTGAACACCGAAACTTGCAGAATCTAGCTCCTGTGTAATTGCATTCAGCCTCTTGGGCAGGACAGTGCATGAGATAATCTGAAGAATACATATAAAGGGATACAGCCATTTCAGGGATCATCTTTACCATCAGGTTTAAGTTGATGGCAATATAAAGATCAGCGCTTTGTTCTTTTTTTTCTGCACGGGGCATGCCCACAAAAACCATCACTTGTGGAGAGTATATAGGAAGCGGAGGACCCTCTAATCAGCCTGACAATAGATGGCTTTTATGAAATCAGTTTGCCATTTAAAGGTTTGTTTGGGTAAAATACATCCTCTTCACTTACTGGATAAGAAAAGATAATGAGTACTGATCTCTACCTAATGACCATCAATAAAATGATGAGATGGAAGGAGAGAGGTACTGGAGGTTACAAAGCTGTACCACTGTGTTTCCCAAAGAATATTTGGGCATTGACAAAACATGAAACTTTCTTCCTGTTCCCTGTGGAATCCAGTTGTTCTTTGGGGCGAGGGTGGTGGTGTTTGGTTTTGGGTTTTGGGAGGGATTTTTTTGTTTGTTTATGAAGACAGAACAGCAGCACTTAATGGAGATGCTGCAATGTTTAGTCTAGTGTGCTGATGACATGAAGTTTGTTTTATTTTTCTCCAGGTGTTTATTACAAGACTATAAGGAACTGGATGCACTGGGTTAGGTGCTTTGTTTTAGTCCTCCATTCCTGTGTATAAACCTCTGCTGGGAAAGTTGCTGGTTTGAGAGTATCAGATGAGTTTCCTTACCCAGCTTTTTGGTGCAATTTAAATAAGGTAAAAAAAAACCAGTTTGTTAGCAAACTAGAACAGTGGAAAAAGCTGTCTTGCATCAACAAGAAAATGGATGTGAAATCAAAAGTCAGACATTGTGGGTTAGTTTTGGTAGTAAGACTGGATAGTGTTACTTAATAACTAGTTACTAAGTAAGAGAGTTGATACTGTTACAGCCATTTAACAGAAGTAAACCCCGCAGTCTGAAAATTCTGAGTTATTCTTCAAAAGATGGTGTCAAGTCAGACAATGTGTGGAAACCTGCTCCAGGCTTACAGGTGTGTTCAGGCAAGGGACAGATGTAAGCATTCATGGGCTGCTGGGTTCCAGGTTCCTGCTGATGCATAACTGCAGATGAGGCCTCAGCACACTGGATTTTGAAGAAATAAACTGCTGACAGAAAGGTGTAAAACTCCTACAGAAAGATGTAAAACTCCTACAGAAAGATGTAAAACTCCTGCTGTTGTGCTCTGAGCTTCATGCAGCCTCCAGGAGTCCACTCAGTACAGACGTTTCAGTCCTGTTCATTGCTTTGCTGCTATCCAAAGGTGAGCAGGTAAATCTGCTACAGTTAACAAATGAGCTGCTATGTTCACATCCTGTGTCAAGAACTGGAATCCTTGGCTGTTTTTTTCCCCAATGTCAGGATTGTGTCAAATCCCTGGAATGACCACATGAATTACATGCATTACGGTGAATTTCATGATGCAATCCTCTTGTATTGCAAATGCGCACATAGAGATCTGTACCCCAGATTTGCCTGGACTAAACAGCACGGGCATGCAGGAAATTTTATTTCTACATTTGGGGTAGAATATGGGTGTTGCTGTGAAAACACTGATAAATGTGATTCAATAAGCACCTTGTCTTGCTAGGCTTCTTGTGTATCCCTAAAAAACCCCAAAAGTCAGTAATGAGTCAGATTGTTTTGGGTTGGGCTTTTTGTTTATTTTTTAAGTCACTGTGGTTTTGTTTTTTCACTATTTTTTCTCACTTCTGGTTCTATTCATTTTGAATCATCAGATTACTGGGAGATGGGCAGTGTGGAGCGAGAGAATTTGTAACAGTAGCTTGTTCAGTTTGAGTATTTCATGGCTCCAAGCTGGGCTGTGTGATGATCTCTTGGTTTCAGAGGGCTGCTTTGGATATTCCAACATTCTGGATGTAATGCTTCCATGAATCTTGGAGTGCATGAAGACCATGAAGAGTGAAATGTGACACAGATGTTCTGAGGTCACTATCTAGTTGGTATTCCCCATGTAAAGTAAATAATGGAAAGAAAGAATGCTAATGTTTGTCTGCTGCACCTGTTGTAATAATAATAAAGTAAAAAATGTTTTTATACAAATTATGAGAATACATGTGAAACCAGAATTTATGTGAACTTTTATGTAGAAGAAGTTTAGATCTGCCACAGTAGATCTCCGTTGACTCCCTCATGGCTTCCTGAAGGTACTTGAGGAGGTGAAATCATTTGAGTGATTTTGTGCAAGTGTTCCCTGAGTTTTCCGTGTGTTTACTTCCATTTAGGTATTATTTTAACCAGATAAATACTTTTTTGAAAAAGAGGCATGGTTCAATTTTACTAAGAATTTTACTAAGATATTATTGAAGGTACTGAATTGATTTTTGCCCAAATACCCCACCCACAAAGAATAAAAAAAAAAAATCTTTTAAGGGGCAGGTAGAATTTGTGAAGGGTAGGCTAGACTGGAAGGTGCAACATTAACTTTTCTGGATAAGGAATAGGAAGTTTCTCTGTTTTTCTACGCAGTGTTTTGGTACTTATATTTGTTGATCTCTGAACAAAGTAAATATTCTCATTTTATATGGACTTCTATGCAAAGCACACTTGTATTGATTAAGGTCATAATTTGTACATAGCCATGTTGGGACTGAGATACAGAAGATCCTCAGTTTTACACTCATCCTTCAGAAAATGGCTGGGCTTAGTTGTGAAAGAAAAAAAACTCTATGATAATTCATTAACAAACTATGATTGCATGAATGTTCTTGTAGTAAGTGCTAGGCATTTTTAAATGACTTCACAGCCACCCAGAATATGCAGTGTTTTGCTTTCGTGCATAATTTTTAGGGTGAGACAAACATTGTATCTTACTGCCATTTGTCATGAGGTTCCCCGAATTAGAAACGAGAGGCAGGGCTTGTAGAAACTGCCTGGTAGAAGGAAAGCTGTAGATAAGCTGTCTGTATTATGGTCTGTATCCTTAATCTTAAAATATCCTGCTTGTTGCCTTTGTTCTACTACTGTTCTATGTCATCCAGTATCATCATCAGCTAGAAGTGGGCATTAAAGATTTTTACTATCCACGTGGAATCTTATGTCTTTATCATAGCCCTACATGCCCTCATTGTGTGAGGTGCCCATTTAGTTGGTGCTACTCTTAGCTTCTGAGACATCCTTGTTTCAAAAACTTCTTCTGAAGTTTTTAGCTTCTTAACATCCTTGTTTTCACAAGTTATGGATTTTCTGCACAATCTCTTCCAAATGCTTTTTTACCCCTCTTTAAACTCAACACCTCGTATTTATCTATCTTTATTTCTAAAGTTACAAACTTTTGGTTGAAGACTTGTTTTCCCCTGTAGCAAGGACAAAACTTTTTTCCCCTCTGGCTGAATTTTTTTTAAACACCCTAAAATTGATTAAGCATCAATTCTTAGGACATTATAGAAAAGCAAAACTGTATGTCATAAAAAATGGCATAATGAAAAACAGGAATGGTACTCTAGAATTGAAACTACCATTTTTCTGGTACCTCTGTATATAAACTTCCTGGAGAAGGGGCTGTAGCTTACTGTGACTGGAGCCCTGCCTAGGATTCAGGCTTCCAGAGGTTTCCATGATGCAAAAGATAAGTAAAACTTCATTCAGTCCCAGTGGTGAAACATAAAAAAATTAAAATTACTTGGTCTTTTACCTGGGCAATGCTTTGCACATCTAGAACAAAATGTACAAGATGTGGATGTTGAATGTGCTTGGTTCTTACACATGCCTTCATAGTAACTTTCTGTGAAGCAGAATTAATTTTAGGATCACAATTTTGTGGATCACCTTTCTCCTTTTACTTGGCTTTAGTGTGAAAATCTTTTACTGCTGGCTTTGAGAGAACTCCAAAGTGGGACTTTGTGTACAAAACAAAAAGACCTGTCCCAGTTTACAGCTCACTGAAGAATTGTTTTACTGTCTGTATCCCTTGGGTTCAGGCACTGTTCAGCCAGAGCAACCGACTACACAATAATTCTTGAGCGTTGTTCTACTCAAGCAGAACAAAAGTAGTGTATGGATAGTGACAGTGTTGTATAATATCACAAGAAATGGTAAATTCCATCTGAGGGGCAGTGGTATTTATATATAAAAATGTCTCCTCATGGGAAGCAGACTGTAAGTCCAGTTGTGATCAGCTGCAGTATGTAGCATCCGTCAGGAAAGTGCCCTGTAAGTGAGTCCCACTGTAATAGTTGTGTTGTTTTAGGGAAAATCTTTAACTGTGAATTCCTGGTAAATAAAAGATGCTCTGCAGAGAAGCTGCTGAAAATTCAGCCTATGGTTTTACAAAACACTGAAATGCACAAAGGCCTGAATTTTGCTGCAGTTTGTGGAGTTACTTGCACGTGTAAAGGACACGTGAAGGGCTTCTGTTTGGAAGGTTATCCGGTTTGGCTTTTTTTCCCCAGCTGTGTCCAGCAATATTTCCTCTCTACAAACGTTGCTTATCTCTGTCCCTCGATAACCACAGCTTCAGCACTACTACTGCTAAGGACTACTTGTGAGCAGGGATTTCCAATGTTTGATCAAAGATCTAGACAATTACCAGTTTCAGCAACTTAAGCCAAGCAGTCATTTGATTTGACAGTTTGTTTTTAATAAAACATGATGCAGAACATCAAGCAATAATATTATTCTTAGTACATATGACGCTTACCTTCAAAACACTGTAAATCATTAATTGGCTCGCTTGCATCTGCAGAAAGAGTGGTTCACCTGAAAGAACATTGTGGAAGAGTCTGGAGATGGAAACTTGCTGGGAACTGCTGTGGCGTGGTCATGCCTCACTCCCAGCTTAGGGAACATGCCATAAAACGGTGTCACAGCGCTGTCGGGTGAAGCTGAGGGCTGTAGTTTAAGTGGTTAAAGAAACAAGGTAAACCTACCTGCGCGTGTATTTTACCCTTAATTTCTGCGTTAAGGTGGGTCCAGTAACAGGTGCTGCTGTTGTGGGAGGGTTTGCTGGGGCTTGATTTTCCTCTGTTCACCGGTCCGGCCCCCGGTGCTCGATGCCCCAGCAGCTTGCCCGGCACAGGGGCCGGGATGCCCCGCGCGGCGCTGCCCGGGGGCGGGCCCGGCGCTGCCGGCCGGCGCCGAAGGGGTTAAGGCGCCCCGCCCCGGGCGCGCGCATTGGCGGGGCGGCGGCGGGGCCGGGCCAATGGCGGCGCGCGGCGGCGGGGCCGGGCCAATGGGGGCGGGCGGGGGCGGCGCGGCCGGCGCGCGGCTGAATGGGGAGCACAAAGCGCGGCCGGGACGCGGCGCCGCCGTCCCCGGGAGAGCCGCGCGCGGGGCCGCTGCCGCCGCCGCCACAGCCCCGCTCCGGCTCCGGCACCGCGGGGGAGGCAGCGCCGAGCCCCCGCTCCCGCTCGGGTTTTTTTGAATTTTTTTCTCTCCCCTTACCCTTCCGATTTTTCAGATTTGCCGGTTTCTACCCTCTCTCCCCCGGCGCCCGTGGGAGAGGCGCGGCGGCCGCCCGAAGGCACCGCGGCGTAGCGGGAGCGGCGGCCGGGTGCATGAGCGGCGCGGCTGCCGCCGGCCGTGCCTTACCGCCGGGGCTCCGCCGCTGGGAGGCGAGGCGAGCCGGGAGCGCCGCCGCAGCCCGGTCCGCCCCGGGCAGCCCCCCCGCCGCGCCCCTCGGGCAGGGGATGCTCCCGCCGCCGCCGGCTGCCGCATCCCTGCGAGCCTGAGCCTCCGCCCGCTCCCCGCCGACCGGCCCGCGGCGAAGCGCCCGCCCTGCGCCCGGCCCCGAGCGGCGGGGGCCGGGCGGGAGCGGTGCGGGCGCGCTGCGATGCGGCTCCCCCGCGGCGCCCCGAGCCCCTGCGGCCGCCGCGGCGCGGCTGAGGGCGAGCGGCCGTGAGCCGGGGCCGTCCCGGTCCCCGCGGTGCCGAGCGCGCTCGGCGGTGTCCAAGTGCCGGGGCCGGCGATGGCACTGCCCTGAGCGTCCCGCCGGGGACACCCCAGCTCTGGGGACGCCCGGCCGTTCCGAAGACTTTGGGGGCGTTTGCGGGTTTTGCCTTTTTTCTTTCTCATTTTTTTCCTTTTTTCCCCTCATTTTTTTTTCTCCTTCCCCGCTGCCTTTAGGGGTTTTCTCCCGGCGGCTCGTCCCCTGCGCCTGCCCGGCGGTCATCCCCTGGCCCGCGGTCCCGCTCCTCAGGGCATGTCCCGGTCCAACAGCGTCAGCCCCCCGGGCTTCGGCGGTCCCGCGCCCTGGGCAGGCACCGAGCAGCACCGCTCAGCCTGGGGCGAGGCGGAGGCCCGGGCCAATGGCTACTCCTACCCGCCGCCTCCCAACAGGTCCTCGGGCAAGAAGGCCTCCCGCATGTCGAGCAGGTGGAGGAGCGAGGAAGACTACGAGCCCCGGAACCGCGGGGAGAGCGGCTGCAGGATGATGAGCTTTAGGTCTAAATCCGCCTGGCAGGAGCACGGTGACGACAGCCGACGTCACCGGTCCCGCCACCCGCCCGGCAGTGATTCCCCCCGCTGCCCCCAACAATGCCAGCCCCCGGCAGCTGGGGGAGCAGGGGGAGGTACGGCCCCGCTCTGTGGAGTTGGGGCTGGACGAGAAACGCATCAAGGCCAAGATTGAGGAGCTGGAGGAAGAGGACGGGGACGAGGGGGACTCCGAGGCGGCCTTCTCCATGGGCAGTTGTTGCAGTAGCCTGCTGCAAATCTTCAGGTCCAAGAAGTTCCAGTCGGAGAAACTGGAACGTCTCTATCAGCGCTACTTCTTTCGGCTAAACCAGAGCAGCCTCACCATGCTTATGGCCGTGCTGGTGCTGGTCTGTGTGGTCATGCTGATCTTCCATGCCGCACACGGCCGCTATGAGGTATCCTATGTCGTGGTGCTCTCCCTGGCCATCGTGCTGATGGTGGTGCTGTGCATGGTGTGCAACCGCAACAACTTCCACCAGGACCACATGTGGTTGGCGTGCTACTCTGTCATCCTGGTGATCCTGGCAGTGCAAGTGGTAGGGGTTCTGCTGGTGTGGCCCAGGAGTGCCTCAGAGGGCATCTGGTGGACCGTCTTCTTCATCTACAGCATCTACACGCTGCTGCCGGTGCGGATGAGAGCCGCGGTCATCAGCGGGGTGGTGCTCTCCGCCATCCACCTGGCCGTCTCCCTCAAGATCAACGCGGAGGATAAGTTCCTCCTGAAGCAGGTAGGCAAGCCCCGAGTTACTTGGATGTGTGCTTAGCATTGAAGGGTGAGGTAGTCTGACTTCCACAGGCCTGCCTGATGCTGGGAGGTTGGCAGGACTTTCGGCTGAACTCCTAGGTTACCTGCTGCTGGGTGGGATGGTGTGCAGTGCTAGCCTGTAATCTTGCTCTTTTCATTGCTGTGGTGTTCCCTTGTTTCTGCTCCATGTTAAGGCTCTAAACGTACAAGAAATGTGTGTCTTACTGGGTTCCCATGACGGCTGCTCCAGCACTGTCAGCTGGTGCCCTTCAGTTGTATTCAATGTACACAGCCCTGTGCTAAGCACACCTGTGGAACAGTATCCAAGCACGCTGCTGTTTTACTGAGAAAGGTGTAGAAAGTCAGGCTGTTTTGTAAGGTAGAGGTTACCCTTGTGTGTCACTCCAGGTTCAGTGTTAGCTCAGAGCTTAGGCATCTTAGGAGAGCACGCTCCATGGGAATATGGAGTAGGCTTTTGGTTTAGCAGAAAAGTGTTTTTCTCTGAGATGTGCTGGAAATCTCTATAGTGAAAAAGCCCAGAGTTCCTGTATAGGCAGGATAAAAAGTACCAAAAAAAAAAGTATAAATGCAGGTTGTTCTTTAGCTGTGATATCATGTTTAACTGAAGCAGTTCAGTTCACGGGAACAATAAGACTATTATCAAATGCATTACAGTGCAATTTTTAATTACCATATCTGTATAAACAACAGCAGTACAAGGCGCCACTCTTCAAGTGAAGCAGGCAGCCTTGGGACTCGTGCTTTAAGCTTACCACACATAAAACATTAAAGCTATGAGGCAGTTGTCATCCTTCTGAGGTGCAGGACTCTGAGCAAGGATGAGCCTGTCACAGTCAGCCCCGATACTTGTGTGTTACCAAGGATAGTTTATTAAAATCAGGTGTTCGGCCATTCTACAGCCCTAACACATAATACAAAATAAAGCCTCGTGCTCAGCGCCTGCTTTGAGTCTCAGTTCTGGGCTGTTTGGAGTTCCGCCTATTGCAGTGGCAAGAAAAGTTGTAGGACTTAAGTAAAACCTCATCAGAATGAGTCTGTCACTGTTTTGCTATACAAAATAGCCCATGAAATTACTCTCTTCTCCCCACCGCCTAGTTAAGCCTATTTGGAGAGTTTCTGGCTTTTTTCTTAGTTTGTTACAAATATTTTTATAAGCTGTACGTGACATCTTCTTCTTATGTTTAATATAAATGGCTTTTTGTGCATTTCCAGCAGAGCATTCAGTGTGAGTGGGACAGTTGGTGTTGTTCTGCTTGACTTGAAAAAGTTTGCTAATGGCCTCAGCTCTTGTCCACTGGGGCTGTGGTCTCGCAAAGCCTCATGTGTGCTTTTTGCTTTATAAACGGAGACTGGTCCTGTTGAAATCAGTGTGTTTGGAGACTGTATCCTTACATGGCAAGGCAAATCCCATCATGATTGCTGCTAGAAGATTTAGCAGGCTGTTATGAGCAGGGTTCGGAGCATACTAACAAATGAATAAAATATCATTGCGTTGGAAAATGTTGGTAACTGTATTTTAAGAGGAAGGAGCCTAAACTACAAAGGCCAAATGATTGACTCCCTCAGTAGAAAATTTGGAACAATTTCAGCTCCCTCCCGTTCCAAATAGCAGGTTGTTTGTAAGAGGTTGGCTCGTGTATGAATGTGCACTTGTCAAAGGTAGAAGCATGGGCAGGAGGTGATGGTACAGCATGCACAAATCTGTGCATCGCACAGTTGCTTTTGCTTTCATAGTAATGCTGGGGTTTTCCTATGGTTTGGCAAGAAATGTTCAGTTAATGAGGAATGTCCTAGGAGCACTTTTACTTTGTCTTCAAAGGCAGAGCATCTCTCCACGCTGCCTGTTTATGTTTCCTACTTACACAGTCTCTATCTTGCTGTGGTCTGCACTGGCGTAGCAGGGGCTGAATCAGTGGGGTTGTACAAGGCCGAGCATCAGATTCCTTACACGTTTGTGTACGAACACGGACTGCTATCTCTGGCTGTCTGATACAAAATCTGTTCTGCTGAGCACATTGCCTTACAGCTATTAACAGGCCTTCTTCACTGGGGCTGTATCTTGTTGCCGTGGAAATCAGTTGTGTTCAGCTCTGCACCCCGAATGCACACAAGCCCTATTTTCCTCCCTCAAACTACCAGAGGCAAAGGCAGGTGAAGACCAGATAAGTCAAGAAGAGTCAGTTAAAGTGTTTTCTGTGACTTCAAGCTGGGTTTTGTGGAGCAGGAGCGGATGTGAGTGCCTTTGTGACTATGTGACCAGATGGTACTTTACATCCAGCAATCACAGAAGAAAGGCTGGTTAGGATGCATACCACCTTTCCTCTCTTTTTCATGGCATTTTAAACTATAATACTTGAGCAAGTTTTACTTTGTGGGAGCTTTTTGCTTTAAATCCTCTCTGAATTGTTTCCAAACCAGGAGAAATCATACACTCTCGTTATGACCCTCTGATGTTTAAGGCAGGGTGACTCTTGTGTTGACTCCTGAGCACTTTTATAAGGCTCTGGAGCCTGTTAGAAACTCCTCTTTCTCAAGAGAGTGAAATTCTTGGTAGAAGGTCCCTTTTGGGGGAGAGGCGGCTTGTTGTATTTCCTAGCTGAGGATGCACGAGTTTATTGTCTGAATTATCTTCTCCTATCATTGCTGGACTTTTCTGTCCCCAAACTCTCTGGTCCAAGGCTATGCTAGTCAGACTTCATGGAAGGGTTAATGCAGTCTGCTGTTTCTGAATCCATAAAGTGCCAAGAGCAAAAGTAGTTGTCACTGTTCAGTCTTAAGTGAGCTGCTTTTTAAAATAATTCTTCTGGAATCACTGGATTTGGAAAATAGGATCTGATTTCTCTTTGCTACTTGGAGGGATCTCTCTTTGCAACTCGGAGGAGTCTGTCTTTCAGAGAAAGCACCTCTGTCAAAAAAATGAGTATAGTTGTTTCCTCTGTGAGTCTGATCAGCTAGAGGCAATGATACTGGCTTCTTGAATTGAACTTTGATTGGAATAAAAGAGTGCTAATTATTGCCTTATATTAAAAAGTTATTCAGTGCTGAGGGAGGCAAGAAAAAGAAATCCTGTGTTTGGGAATTTACTTGTTTCCAAAGGCAGCGTGCTGCTGGAAGCAGGACACAGTGATAGGTGATGCTCCACCAACTACAAATTCTGACTACTTAAAAGGGGGTTTTTCATTTGTTCCTGTGATCAGTTAGCTCTAGAGGAACTGCTTTTGGATTTATTGGGGAGGAGATGACTGTGTTTGTGTTCAGGTTTATGTTCTTGTGTTATTCTGGGACAGATTACAAATATGTTTCACTGCATGGAAGTGTGTGGTCTTCTCTCTGCGTGTAAGTGTATCTCTTTTAGGCCACCTTTTCCATGTGCTGGCTCTGATGCACTTTCAGGCTCTGAAAACACGCTCAAACTCTAGAATTCACATAAGCATTACTTTACATGTGAATGAGGCTTTCTAATACTTAACTGAGAAAGAAGTGTACTGTTTATCAGAAATCTGCCTTGCATTCACAGCCGAGATAACAGTGAGATTTATTCCCAGTCCCTTGGAGCGAGCTGCCCAGCTGACCCACGGGCCTGTATGGGCACATGGGCAGAGGTTCAGCCTGTGGGCTGCAGATGCTTAACTGAAGTCATGTGAGGAGACAGCTGCCCTCAGCGCAGAGAGTCTTGAGTAAGCACTGGCATTTTTGTAAGACTATGGGCTAAGGGACAGGGAATTTCACAAGAGAGTTCATTGGACTCTGAATCAGACTTAAAAAGGGATGGGAATTGTGTGTGGGAGTGAGTGGGGGACCAGGAGTAGGGGATAAGAATGCCATATACAAACATCAAACAAACCCGTGGACTGAGGTTAGGTTTACTCCTGTTTTCCCATCCAAACCTGTTTTATTGTAACTTTCTGATGTTCCATGTTCAAGGATACAGTTAAGTCTTTGTAGTTTATTAACTCAGTGCGAGTGGGTGACTGGTAAGGTACCACGAAAAATAAATACCTTTTTTTTTGTCTTGTGTCAGTAACCTCATTGAAATAGAAACTGAAATGCACTGATCTCTTTTCTCCCCAAATACTACTGCAAACCTTCTGCAAAGGATCTCTGATAGCAAACTACCTCAGCACATGTCTTTGTGTCTCTCTGATTCAGGGCTCCTTCTTGCTCGACCCTTTTCCATGTCTCCATCGTAACAATGTTGTGTTAGTACTCCTCATCCTTCACTCTGAGAAGTGTCTATGTGTTGGCCTTTCTCTGTCAGTGCATGTTAATGGATCTGCACCTGCATGGTGGCTCTCTTGAAAGTGTAACATTTCACTTTACCTGTTTCTCAGAAGATGTTGGTATGAGAGCCAGTCTTTGTCCTCTTCATAAACAAACTCACTTCAGCAGGGCTAAAAACAATTTCTTACTGTAACAGCAAATTGACTTGAATCTTGTGGAGATCTCCTAGCACCTCGTAGAGATGCTTTCCAGTTGGCAATTTGAATGGCATTCAGCAAGAAGTTAGTCACACAGTAGAAGTAGCACTGTGTGTTCCATCTCAGCCTCAGCATGCCTGCCACATGTGAGTGATGACTGATTTAGAGACAGGTTCTCAGCAGCGTGGTAATCAAGTCCTTGCACTGTGCTTTCGTTGTCTTTATTCATCAAGAAGGAGAGATGAGCCACCTGGAATGCAGATGGATCTGTGTGTCAGCTCTCCTATGGTTATCTGCTGCCTGCTTTACTTTTGTCCACTTGGAAAATAGGTTTGAGTAATGTTTGTATGACATGGGATTTTTAAGGTGCTCAGCCACACGGGGCCAGGTACTGGGTGCCTCAAACAGCATTTAATGCCCTTTCCTCCATAAACATTGATATAATTGATGCCAGTGGGGCTCTCATGCAGTGAGAAGGGCTCTAGCACTGCTCGCTACTGAAGAATTGGCCTGAGCAGCAGTTGCACCAAAGTTAGTGAAAATTGATTTGGGGTCTTCTGTTCTGGAGGAAAAAATGGTAACCTGAAATATTCAGTAACTGTTGCATTGCTAGTTGCCTCCCTAGGGTAATTCTGTAATAGAAGTAATTAAGTAAATCCCTGAGGTATTGTGTATCAATTTAGTCCTTTGTAAGAATATTGTCTTTATCTCTTGGGCATGTGTTGCTTGAGGTTTACAAAGGCGTATCTGTTTTTCTTATCTCCTAAATTACCCTATAATCCAGCCACCTCCTAATCTACCCCCTTGCTTTATCCTCCTTCCCCCCACCACGATTTAGTTTAATATTTCACCGTAATGTTCACCAGTATCAAAACCTCTTCGTGTGATAGAGTGCTGCGTGTCTAATTTCCCTGTGTTCCTGGATTCTTAATAGTGTTTGTTGTCTTTATAAACTGACCCAGTTGAATAATTTCTCTCAGCCTTGTGGTCATAATCACACTTTTATAGCTGGTTTGGATCTTGGTGAATTCAAGACAAAACCTAATAGGGGTGATTGAGGTGCATAGCAAAAGGACTTGTCCGTCTAGGCACGTTTATGGAATGCTTGAAAAGGCAGGGTATGCTAGTTCTGGTTATTTCTGGAGAGGAGAAGATACTTTGGAGCAACAGCAGAATTCATGAAGAGACTGGAGGCAGAAGGACAAATTTCCCTGCCCTAATCTTACAAAGCAGCCATTGACTTGTCCTTCAGTGTCCTGGGCATGATGGCTTAGTTTGACACCTGCTCTCTGTCAGAGACCTGCCCAAGGCAGGACATGTTATTTAAGAGGTCTTCTGTGATTAACCTCATTCAGATGATTTATAAATCTGAGCAGCAGTGGATATAAAATGCTGATTGTCCTGGTGCTAAAGGCTCACTGGAGCTGGTTGTCCCCTCCTGGAGCCTGAATAGCCCAGTGCTTCCTAAATGCCCTTTTGCTCTGAGTCCACTGTGGTGTGGGCAGCGCTGCCAAGGTCTGGGCTGGAAGAGGACTGGGACTCAGCCCAGCTGGAATGTGAACTTTGGGCACCAGGCTCTTCTCCAAATGCATTCAATTTGTGTCTGATTAGCTAATCTTTCAGTCATGTACCACGGCTCCCTCTCTGTCTTTTAAGAAAAGTGGAACAATCACTAACTTTTTAGCTATTGCAGTTGTTGGAGTAGTGACAGTCTGTCGGTAATAGCTGGTTTGGTCATCATGTTTTGGTCCTACTGGATAGTTACTCTCATTTTCTAATCAAACTAAAAGAATTTTCCTTCTGTCCTGGTAGAAGATGCAATGAAAAATTCCCAGCAACACCTGAAGAACTGAGAGGTAAAACCCAAAATTATTTTGACAGCAGATTTCATGTGTGTGGAAAAGTGATCCACCCTATAGCTGGTAATGGCTTCTGAGAACCCATGCTTTGAAAAGCTCCTGTCCTTCTCTTTTCTTCTTTTCCTTCTCATCTCTTTTTTTCCCCCTCTTGTCTCATTTTACTTATTTTAAATTTTTTTCTGTTCTTTTTTTTTTTTTCTTTTTCTTCTCCTTGGGTTGTTTTTGTTTTTTTTTTTTTTTGTTAGGTTGTTTGGGTTTTTTTTGTTTTTTTGTTTGTTCATTCTTTTTCCCTGTGCAGGTGGGTATGGTTCAGAGAAAATAACCACTTTTGTTTGAGGAGGTAGAAGACAGGGCTCCAGGTTTTACCAGCCTTGGGCAAGGTTTGTCCTCCCATCTGCTATGTACTGTAGGGTTTACATGGCACCTTGTACAGGTAATCTGTACCCAAAAGAGGTGGTGTGGAGGGAGCTGGAGCCTT
The DNA here is from genome assembly GCA_039654755.1 of Calcarius lapponicus. Taxonomy (NCBI): domain Eukaryota; kingdom Metazoa; phylum Chordata; class Aves; order Passeriformes; family Fringillidae; genus Calcarius; species Calcarius lapponicus. Next base: position 16,234,044 of record CM077470.1, on the reverse strand, counting down.
CCAGCTGGTACATGATTTCATGATGTGCTGCACATTGGTTTTTTATGGCCCAGAGGGGTAGGACAGTGACAAAGTGTGTGCAAGGAATGTGAAGATTTACAGCTTCTGGGAAATGGGTGGGGTTCCTGTCTAACTGCTGTGTGACTTTTTCATCTCCTGCAAGTCCTGTGTTTTGATGTGGGATAGGCTCAGTGTTAGTTCCTTCCCTCCCTCTGAAGTCTAGCCTAGTGATCTGAACTTGTGATATCTTTCATCCATGGGATGCTCTTTCTTCTTTTTGTTTTGACATTGGTGATACTTTAAAAAAATATTATTTTTTTGTCTTTACCTGAGAGGTAGCCTGCTGCTGCCAGAAACTTAATTTGATTCATTATTATGGAGTCCTTAGGCTAGGTAAAAACCCAAGGGGAAATCTCATGTGAATGAAAAAACACAACCCCAAAGATATTAAAAAGGATAATCTAGTTATGAGGGGGTGTGGGAAACAGACAAGAATTTTAATACTTGTCTCCTGAACTCCTAAATCTTCTCACCTTATCATAAGAAAGTTTGAAGTTAAGAGCACTTAATCAGGTCACACATAAAATGGCTGTCAGGCCAAGACAAGACTCAAAATGCTTTTTAGCACCTGCAACTGGACCACTCCCAGTGAAACTCTCCGTGATGTTTTATGATGGTGCTGACTCCTGCTGGTTTCATCACTGGCAGGTACAGGAATGGCAGCATTCAGCAGACCTGCAGTAGAATTTAGCATGAGAGGGTCTTGTTCTGACACTCAGAGAAATGGACTGAACACATTTTAAAGCTCTCCCTTGCACTTCCAGTCTTGCTTTTGCACATTTGGGAAGCTCTGTCCCACCAGGAGCCTGGTGGGCAGACAAGCTTGTGAGCTACTTCAGCCAGACACGGTTGGTTTTGCACCACAAAAATGATGTGTTTACAAATGGTAGGACCCCCCACAGCTGAAGAATTAATAGGCAGCATTGGCATCACCAACAGTATTGCTTCTGGTGCCAGGCTGGCCTCACTAATGCCTAGCAGGATTTTTGTTGCAGCACTCAGTATAGAATGTTTCATTGTTTTGTCAGGCTTTGTTCTGCAAATAAAATATCATTGTGTTCTTTTTTCTCCGTATTTATATGACACTAATGTAATTGCCAGGTATCTTTATTCCCTTCCCCAGACATCAGGAACACAAATCATATTTGTGTATTTAAGATGTTATCAGGACTGTCTGTAGTGTGCATTGTATAGTCCTCATTTGTGGCTTCTCCTACTTCACAGCAGCAGAAATAGCAGAAGAGAAGTCTATTTCAAAGCATCCTCAATCCTGCCCTGATTTTGTTTATAATTCCTTTACCTAGACTGCTTCTTCTGCAGTTTGAGTGATGAGTTTCCAGATGAAATATTAAACTGCCTTTTCTTTTCATGAAAAGTTTTACACACCCATGTAATACCCTTCAAATTTTTTACTGTGAATTGGGTCTTTGTGGTGTTGCCGTGTTTGGCTATCATCCTGTGTTTTCCTGGGAAACTTTGCTTTTGGGAGGTTGAGTTTTGGGAATTAAAGCTGCTCTTCAAATTCAATATACACATTCCACTAGTATCAGAGTGCATCTTTGCAGACAGTAAACAAAGAACTGTGCTGATGCAACACAGAGGGAATAGAAATAAAGAAAGGTTTGTGTTTTGTCTTTCTTTTCCCCCCAGACATTAGAAATTGATCTCTCAAAGAGGCAACTTACGCAAACTGTTTACTCTTCAAATATGTTTGCAGCTTGTATAAGACATTCTGTCTCACTTCATAGTCAGAAGAAAAGGCTATGACATTGCTTGCAAGAATCTGTCATAAAATGTTGCTGATGCAAACAGTTCTCTGGCTGTATCTTCCCTTCCAGAAAAAGCCTTGCCTCCTTCCCTTAATTCCCTGCTTTAGACTAAATGCTACAAGCACTGATCCCTTTGTCCCTCTCACTCTGCAAACTGAATTCTTAGAGCCAGCAATGTGGTAAGGGACTACTCAAATCAGTATTTCTAAAAACAGTAGTTTGCTGGTCAGCCCACAGATGACAGAGCTCCTCAGACATTTTTGCTGAGTGATGAACTCTTTCCATTTGCTGGGAGGTACCCAATGGCAGCTTTCTCTCTGTGTTCTTGCTTTTAACGTGTGGGTATTCATGCACACAAATGGGGGGACCAAAGGACATGTTATTAATGCAGATGTTTCCATTTAAATGGGATTTCTCTTTTCTGGGCAGGTGGTTACTTGTAGTCTCATAGGGAGAGGAAGAAATGCTCTGCAGTGCTAAGGGAAGAGGAGGCTGTGCAGTGTGGTGGGAGAATGTGTAATCACAGTGTCAGGTTCACTTGGGCTGAAAGCTAAATGCAGTCTTTCAGGCCGCTGAACGTGAAGTAGGTTACTAGTGTGGGAACTGCAGGTGAGTGGTGAACTCTCTGGATCTTAAGGCCAGGATGGACTTCTGAGCTCATTCAACAGTACCCACTGAACAATTCTCCTACACTTTAAAATTTCTTCCATTCAATTAACAAAAAAAAGTTTAAGTGCTGAATTGCATAGTATTTGTCAGTTGAAAAAGCAATCTGCAGTGATTTCTGAACTGAACCAGTACTTATTTGTTCCTCTCTTCTCTTTGTAAGACAGGATTTTAATACCCTTTGATGGAACATATTGGGGATATTTCTCTGTTCAAGTTGGTGGCATCTACTTAAATATAACACAGATGGACGTGTTAGTTGTGAAGGGGTTCTGACATCATGCCCAGATTTTGTACTGGGTAATTACATTCCTGCCTTCTTAATTGATGTTGAATATGGCATTTTTCTTTGCTCCATGTCTATTCTGGACTTTTTAGCAGTGCACCACCAAATAGATGCTGTGCATATGGGTTTACTATCATATCTGAGAAATCTGCAAGGCTGTTGACAAGCCAAGAAAATGAGGGACTAGAGCTCAGGCTTATATCTTCTTAGTCATGTTGGTGTGCTAGAACAAGTGCCACCTCCTCGATATGACAGATGTACTGATAACTTTTGAAAGGTACAAAACCAGAAATGATATGATTGAAGGATACTTCCAGAGCTCAGCTATGCCATCCTGCTGCACCACGACAAGACCAAGTTAGCCTAAACCATTTATGGCAGGTGCTGGTTACAGACCCAACTAGAAAAACCCCTCCTTTGTGTATGTGCTCTTGGGGCTCACAAAACAATGATGTGCTTTCTGGTGTGTTTGTGTCCTTGGTGGGTTTTTTAGCAGAGCCCTGGTTAGGGGCAGACACTAAAGAAGAGCTGTCTGTGATGTGAGCTCTCTGGCTGCTCTCAGATGAAACTGGTGCTTCATTTCCTTGTCTCACCTGGCTTGAGTTCCCACCCCACCCAGAGCCTGCTGTTCTCTATTGTCACAAACTGTGCATTTCAATGACATCTGGCACAGCTGGGTCTCATTCCTGACTGGAGCCTTCCTGAAAGCACTGCAGTACAAGCTGAAAGCTTGAAGGTTACACGTCCTTTCACAGATGACCTCCTTTTGGTGCCTGGCCCCTCTCAGCTGTTAGGGTAGCTGTGCTTAGGGAACTCCTTAGAACTCCAGGGACTCTTAAAAGTGTATGCCTCTTGCACTGTGGCTGAAATGGCTGTGAACAAATACTTAAGGAAGTATTTCCTGAAAATATTTTCATATCTCAAGAGAGAAAGTTAGGAAACTGCAATTTTGTTTTTGTTAGTTTGTTTTCCTTCTTCCCTAATGCAGGTAATGAGTATCTGGCTGTGTCAAGACACTGAAGGTTTGTCCAAGTAATGATGTCTAGGAAAGGTAACACTCTATGGATTAGTTAAACCACAATATAAAGCCCACTATACAGAAACTGTAGTCCACTGCTGAAACAACCTTACTTGTCTATTTTAGATGCAAATGGACCTACTTAATTTAATTCACTTCCAGAGGGAATGCAAACTAAATAAAGTCATGCTTGTTAAAAGAAGTGTTCTCACAGGTTTAAATAATTTTCTTCAATTTATTTTGATGAAACTTTTCTGAACAGACCAATCTTTACCATAATATCTTCAGGCTAAGACTGTAGCTTATGTAACTGAGGAGCACTTTATACTATTAGCTTAGTGCATTGCCCCTGTATGTCATTTTCTTTCAGAGATAGTGTAACTCTGTGCTAAATGCCTTCCCCCTTGGCAAGGGTTGGGGCTGGTTGTGATAGGGACAGAGTCAAGAGAGGAGCTTATCTGTCATGTTTAGCCAGCTCTTGGCCCCATTTCCAAAGCTGCTTTTCAGGAGCCTGGTCATGAGTGTCCCCTCTATGGCTGCTTCTGTGCAAGGGGTGACTGCTGCTCACAACCCATCCTTCCCAGAGGAATGATCTGCTTCCAGAGCATGGCCTCTTGCTTGGGGCTGAGACCAAAACCTTTCCATTGCCAATTCCTTAGCAGCTGTGATCAGGACAAAATTCTGTATGTCTAAGATGCCAGGCTGCCACCTGGAATGCCACAGAAGTGGCAGGTGATGCTCTTCTGTGTCTTTCCTGAGAGAAACTCCTTTGGTTTGCAGCAGCTCTCCTTCTGTTTAAGCCATTTGCAATGCTCCATACGCTATTGAGGCAGTGCCTTGCTGCCACATGAGCATATCTTGTGTGTCAAACCTCATGGGGAGATGCTGTGACAGCTCCCTGCCTGCCAAACCTCCTGCTGAAGCTTATTGGAGAAATATTGTGCTCCCTTCAAATGGGTGGCATTGTAACATTGGCTTGCTCATTGAAAAAGCATTTGGGTCTGGGCAGAGTGAAAATGTTGATTTCCTTTCAGTAGAAGGGAAAAAACCTGAAGGGTGCCTTCTGCACAAACAGTGGTCTTAGGCAGAGCTGCAATTTCCAGGACTGAGTCAACTAGCTTGAATCTTAATGGCCATGATATTTACTTCTCCCTCTGCTATTCCCCTGTCCCAATGAGATCTAAAGGAATCTTACCTCTCTTTGAACCATACCCTAAAATCGTTGTTGCCTTGTTTAGTTTATATTTAGCACAGCAAGAAATGAGTTGGAATCTAAGTGCCTCCTTCCTATCACCAAAAATACCTTTTTCCCTCTGGCTGCTTGCAAAATGCCTTTAACTCCCCTCAGGGCTTTTCTGTATGAAGGGACAGCTGGTGTAGAACAATAGTGACTGATTTACACTGATCAATCCTCACATTACTGAGAGGCATCTGTCTTGTACTAGGCACCCTGCAGTGTATCAGACACGCTGGTGGAGGATGTGCCTGCAGCGTCTCCTGTCTCTCTCCCCAGCCTGACTTCTCTGTAGGTCCTGAGGAAAAAAAAAATTGGAAGAAATACTGTAAAAAGGCATTTCCTCTTCTTCACCTATGTGGTAATGGATCATTGAGTCTGGTTTTCCAGGGTTTTTTAGTTGTGTGTGCTTCAGCAGCAATACCATTACTGCCAAACAGTCAAACTCAGTAACTGAAATGTTTTTGCAGTCCAACTCACCCAAAGTTAGTTTAGCCCATATATTTGGACCAAAATAGTCTGGGAGGAGCACATGCACACCTGAGCAAGCAGCTCAGAGGGGTGGGTGTCCTCCAGTGAAAAAGGAGTGTTAATGAGCCAGGAGCAAATGCAGCTGAAGGATGTTAAGGACGTGTTACCATACTGATAGGGACATATGCAGCTTTCAGACTGTGCTGAAGGAAAGCACATAAACTCCTTTTTTGTAGAATTGTTAAGTGGTTGGGTTGGAAGGGGACCTTAAAGATCATCCAATTCCAACACCCCTGGCATGGACGTCTACTAGACCAGGTCACTCAGACCCTTATCCATCCTGGCCTCAGCACTTCTAGGGATGGGGCATCCACAGCTTCTCTGGACAATCTGTTCCACTGTCTCACAATTCTGTTTTTCCAGGAAACCCTTAACAAAAACAGGAGAGAGGATGGCCAAGCATGATCTGTCCACCTGCTGCAGTCCTCCCTCCCTCTGCTTTTTCCTTGCTTTCACCTCCTCAGTGATGTAAACAGCCCCAGGAGAAGCCCCAGGCAGTGCAGCTCTGTGTTCCTGCCATCAGTGTTTTTCTGATGCACTTTACCTGTGCAGGTAACTAGGATGAGCCCTGACAGCTGTCAGCTTTTACTGAGACCAATCAAATAGTGTTGCTGTTACTGACAAAAGAAAAGACAGTCACAGAAGGTGGCTGCAGGATAGAATGGGCTGCTCCATTGCCCTGTCCTCCACAGTGACAGCAGGGGGAATGGTTTGTTTCAGTGGCTCCTACCTTCTCTTACTTTGAAAAGAAGCTCCAAACTGTTAATGTTTTGAATATCTCTGGTGGTCTGGGTAAAGTTTCCTTTTTGGTCTCTAAATAAGCTGCACTGGATAACTTTATGAAAAAACAAGACTGCACTGATTCCTTCCATTCTTCTTTGGTACAAGTGGAATGTGTGGTGAGAGCATGATCCAACAAGTGCTACTTTGGAAGACTCACCTACTGCCTGGGATTCAAGTAGTGCCCAGTCCCTTGCACTTCATGTGAGGGCAATTAGCGCACGTGCATGGCAATTAGTGCTGCAAATGAAGTTGACACGGGTGTATTCTACCTCTTTAATGGCTTGCTTTTCTCCTCTGCCAAAAGAGCAACCAAGCAGTCTCAAAGGAACCTGCTGCCTTCTGATATTTAATTTGCTTCAGGCTTACATTGGCATCCTGCCTCTTTCTTCTGCCTGCCCCACCTGCCTGCTCTGCTAGCAGTGCTGCAGAGGAAATGATCCCTATTTCTGGCAAATCAGGCCATGACTTGCCCATGTGCTGCAGTTGGGCCTCACACACATCCAGCACCATCTCTCCCTGATGTGCTTTGTCACTGCTGGTTTCTGACCTCCTTTCAGCAGAACATTGGGCTGGTTTCTGATGAGCTGCTCTGCAAGTGGCAGTGCCTGGCAAAGGAACCTGCTGGTGGGAAACTGCAGAGCAATTCTTCTGTTATCCATCTTCTTGAGCTAGATATCACAGTGATGGGGCCCTTCCAATATCTGTGATACCCAGTGTGTGTCTGTAAGCAGTGATGGCTCTGGAGTATATGCTGGAATACAGATGGCATATGTATAAGTCCCATATACATCAAGTGACATGATGTGATTCTTAACCAAAATTTTAACTGTTCCAAGATATTTTTAAATGAAACCAAATAGGAAAAGTCTGGCAAAAAAAAAAAAAGAAACAAAACAAAAAACAACTTGCAGTAGAGTACTCAATGATTACAGGAAAAGCAAAGGATTAAAATACTGGAAGAGACCTACAAGTCACTGAGAGCAGGAGGAGGGCATACAAGTGTAGATGTTGCATGTTAAATCAATAACGAAGTTTTGGTGCAGGCCTCCCTGAATGGCTTTCCTCATTGCACCTTCCATGGACCACACATCTAGGTTTGTTTTTGAATGCTTGAAAGGTCATACTTTTACAGTGTCTCTTCATAGGAAGCTGGTGGTTTAGGATTTGTATCTTTGGGGTCGAATCTGGTTGTTTCCCCAGAAGCAGGACATGAGTGCCCTGGATGGGAGTATGTAGTAGCCAGCTTTGCTTTGAGTGGATGCTGTAGGCAAGAAAACGTTCAGCATTAGTCTCTGTAAAATTGTCTTAGAGAACCCATCCACTGGAGATAACACCTGGGTTAATGGTGCTACTTTGGGAGCCTTTTTTATGCACCACTGATTACTGAGACAGTTCAAATGTGGGTCAGTTTTTCTTTCTTTCTAAGTAGAGTTTGCACAGAGTAACATGCAAGCTGTTGCTTTCTAGAAAATGTGGGTCAAGTGCTGTTTTGCTGAGGAAATCAGGAGGTTTTCTACTTAGCTAGCATTAATACTCAAGTGCTTCCTTACTTCCTTGCACCAGGGTCCTGCGTTGTTGTGCTGATGAGTAACACACTTTCTGGAACAGGAGTGTGCATTGAGCCATGATTTTGTGTCACCAGGAGCACTGGCTCGTGTGATTCACAGAGGTGGATGGAGTTCATGAAGGATGTGTGAGCCCTGGCATCCCAGCTGCCTTCAAAGAAGCTGCAAAACCCATGGAAAGCAGCTGACCCAGGAGCACTGGTGACTTCTGGGAGGAGCAGGGGCAGACAGACAGAAACTGTGTGGGACAGGACTGCATATTCCTCCTTGTGAAGTAATGAGCATGTGGAACAGACTGTGGTTGAGGAGGTTGGGGGGGGGGTGGAATATTAACCATGGTGAAAATAATCCCGGAGGAGCACATTTATCCATGCTGGCACTTTGCACATGTGTCATGATGGAATTTTCAAAGAAGGCCCTAAACAAAACAGCTTTATTGAAGAACAAAACAGCATTGTCAGAAATGGCCAAGGAAGCTGTGCCAGCCCCTCTTTCCATATCTGTGCTCTGAACTGGTTCATGTTCTGGGGCTGTTGCATACACAAATGTGTGTTAGCATCTGCCTTGAAGGTGCAGAAAAGGGTGGCTGGGCTTTGTTTTCACTTAGCTATGTTTTCTAAAAGTTACTGCCTTTTTTTTTGTTTGTTTTATTTTGTTTTCAGACCAGAATAACTTGTCCTAAGGGAACAGTGTATGTTATAGTGGGATTTCTTTTTTTTTTTTTTTTGCACAGCTGTGTTTGTGAGCATTTCCTTGCTTTGAGCCTGGGAGGCTGCATTAGAGCCCTCTGCAGTGATCATCTGTCTAATCCAAGCTCTGGGGCTGGCTCAGCCCCTTGAGCCAGCAAAATCCCTCTCTGTGCTGGGCTGTTTGAGGAGTGTGATGAAGACCTGAGGTGGTCTGATCCTCCTGGATGAGCATGCACAGAGTTTGTCTGTCTTGACCATGGTGCCAGAAGAAAGTGGGTTGGGTTATGTTGTGCAGCATCTCATATTTCCCGTGGTGAATTTATGGGACAGTTGGCTTGACCCATCCACCTTGCAGTACAAAGGGAATGGTTATGGCTTCCTGAGGTCCTTAGTGTTCCAGCCTCAGTAATGAGGGAGCTTAGGAGAGCTCTGAGGAAGGAATAAAACCTTCTTGCATCCCACTGGATTGGTTCAAAATATGAAATGAAGTTTCCAAAGTCATTCTTTCCTGTGATGCCTTGGCTCTTAGCATGGTATGCCTCAGGCACCTGAAAGTTCCCAAGTGGGTCTTGTGAATTTAGACATCTAAAATCTTCCTAAAGAGCATTTTTCATTGACTAAACAGTGTGACTTGCCTCCTCTTGCCTCTAGACATTTCTACAGAATAAATAATGAGCTTGTGGGCTTCTGTATTTCCTACTGTTCAGTCCAACTTTTGAATGTAGCTGCACTTGAACAGACATGAGCTGCCTGACCACTCCTGCATACCACAGCATGCTGATTACTGATGTGATCTGCAGTGGAAATTGGTGTGGCAGAGCAGAGAGGGTTCTCACAGCACCTTTGACTGAACTCTGAACAGCAGACTTCTGCTAAGAATTAAAGAAAATACAGTAGACTTTGAGGCTTGGTGTCTGTTTGGGGTTTTTTTACTCGTGGGAATACAGCTTTAAATTTGAATGTGGGGGAGCAAAAGGGAAGAGCTTACTATTGGCAATTCTTTGTGTGTTAGACTGAAGAGAAAGGGCCTGGTCTGTGGTGTGCAGGTAAAGGGCAAGCACTGAGAGGTGCTAATGGATTCCCTACAGCTTCCTTGCTGAGCTTGGTGCTTGCAGTCCTGCCTGCCTGCTTTCCTCTGCTCTCCACCCCTTCCGTGCCATCCATGGAAAGAGAAGGCAGTGGCAGCCCTCTTCTCCTCTTCTCCTCTTCTCCTCTTCTCCTCTTCTCCTCTTCTCCCTCTTCTCCTCTTCTCCTCTTCTCCTCTTCTCCTCTTCTCCTCTTCTCCTCTTCTCCTCTTCTCCTCTTCTCCTCTTCTCCTCTTCTCCTCTTCTCCTCTTCTCCTCTTCTCCTCTTCTCCTCTTCTCCTCTTCTCCTCTTCTCCTCTTCTCCTCTTCTCCTCTTCTCCTCTTCACTGCTGGGAAGAAGTGAGATGTATGGGATGGTGGAGTTGGGTCTGTGGGACCCTGGGAAGGGCCAAACTGAAAATGAGATGTAAAAGAGAGAGTGTGTGTGAGGAGACAGTAAACACCTTGCTGAGATGGAGGAGGTTGGTGGGCCTGTATCCATACAGGCAAGGGCAACAGCCTGAGAGAGAAACCAGGAGGATCAGTAGGATGGTGCATGGAGCTAAGGAGAGACAGATGTGAGATGTCATTTGGAGTTGTTATTTTCAGAGTAAACTTGTCCTTTTGAAAGCAAGAGTCAGTTATAATCTGGACTGGATCAAGCAAATTTTAAATTTTCTTCTTTCCCTTGAATAAAGGAAAACACTACAAAGAAGTTGCAATTAAAATGAATTGTGAAGTGTTATCGGTGGCCTGCTGAGCAAAATCTCGTGAGTTAGCTGAATTAGCAGTCTGGTAGTGTTCTGTGTAGGATGCAGGGACGTGCAGAGTCTTGGCTGTGGCCCCAAAATGGGCCAAGTGTGCCCAAGACCTGCTGCTCTCTTGGAAAGGGGCTATGGGTTTATGGCAACAGGCTGAGTGGGTGAGGTTGTTCAATATTGTATGAAGGAGGATTCAAAGAGGGTGAAGGGAGGAGAGGACAAGGGGATGAATGCAAGAAACACTCTGAAAATGAGATCCACAACGTCTTGTGACAGATCTTATATTGGGACTAACATAGAGATTTCCTGGCGTGCACGTGCTTTTTTCACATGTGACTTCTCCATAACAAACATCTCTCAGCTGGGACTGACAATGGAAAAATTGTAGGAAACTTTCACTAAACAACTTGGTGGTAGGGCTACCTCCTGTTTTGAGCTTTTCTGTTTTAAAGGAACCATCTGCTGTATAAGTGTAAACACAGCAGGCTGCTAGCAACCTCAGTCATCCCAGGGTCAGTATCCATCCAATGCACTCTGCTGGCGCGGCCCCGTGCCCTGTCCTTGTGTTGCTGCCGCCACCTCTTCTTCCAGGCTCTGAGCTGTGGACTTGGACAGAGGCAACTTTGCAGACCAAACCTTCCACAGTGTGGTGTGGTGTCCTCTTGCCCATGCAGAGTTACCAGGAGCAGGAGTGAGGGAGGCTGGAGTGTCACTTGAGCCGCAGTCATGCTGGATGTTCGTGTGGCCCTGGCAGTGAGTCAGCCCGACAGCTGAGCAGGTGTATTGCAGTTTCTCTTTGCAGGCTGTTTCACAGTGTCTCATCATGTCAGAAAACCTTCAGGAGGCGAAGCAGAGCACTCTGCAGAATACTTTCCCGTCTGCTTGCCCTTGCCCGACAGCAAGGATCAGTGCAGGAGAGTTGCTTGGAGGGCATTGGATCTTGTGTTAAAGCAGATCCTGACTGTGGGCTCTGCAGCTCTTGCACAGGGTAGGCTTCACACAGCTTTCTTCCCGTGCTTTTATTGAAATCATGTTTTGCCTGTTCCTCTGGCAGAAGGAACAGCTGGAGGCTGCCAGGGCTAGATGGAGGGAAGGAGAGCAGCTGAGGATGAAGGAGTGACAGCGTGGCTCAGTAAGACAGGGAACTCTGGCGGGGTCTGTTGGAGGCAGTGCTGGTCAGGGATGTGCCTTCCAGATGTGATTTCTCCTCAGCAGAAGAGAATCTTCTGGCCTGGTTTAATACACACTGTGAACCTGCATAGCCTGGCACAGCCACCAAAAGAAGCCCTTGCTGTGGCAGAACAAATAATTTTGTGGCATGTGGAGACCCAAATCTGGGAACTGAGTGGATCTGAAATTACCTGAGGAAGGGGGAGAAGGGTAGTTTGAGATGATACATGGGAAGACAGGACACATAGCATGCTTATTAGTGCTTGTGTGGGTGAAATTGTGTTTGAGTTCTGTGTGAGAGAAACTGGCCAGAGCACAGCTCTTGAAGTGGTAATATATGGTTTAATGCATCTAACTAAAGGGATCTGACCTGGATTGCATCAGAGTAAAAGAGGAGAAAGCAGGTAACACTTCCTCTGTTAACAGGTAGGCCAGATCATAGGGCTTGAGAGGGCCCAAGTTGTCATGCATGTCTTTAATTTAAGCTGCTCTCTAGCAACTCGTTTTGATTTATCAATTTTATCTTTGTTAAACTGATGAGGAAATTAATGCATGTTTATAGAGTCCAGAACTGATATGAGGAGCAGCTGGTTAATGTTTAGCAAAGTCCTCCTGAAGATGAGGAGTAGTATACAAATGCTGTTCTGACTTTACCATCGCTCTTGAAAGAAAAATGCTGTTTTAAACAATGCTTGTGTCCCCTTTATCATTGTCCTTACAGTCACCTTAAATTATCTATACCTATATATTCACCCATTGCCTAGCTAATACAGAATTACAAAAGCAGAGGCATGTATCCCTACAGCCTAAAGAGAGATGTATGTCAGGTGAATGAAGCCTGGAGAGAGCCAAGCTAAGAAGCATGCAGAGCAAAGTGACTCAGATGGCAGAATGCCCCAAAGGAAGCTTTCAACAAGGGTGATTCATTAGCAGTCAAAGAGTCCTTTTTCTTTTCCTGCTCTGCTATATTTACATTTTGAAATGTGTGCATGTCTCATGGAAACAGCCTTCCTAGTTAAAGTGTTGTTCTAAATGGGAGAAGAGAAGATTTTGTGCATTATGTTTGATAGGCTGTTAGGCTTGGAATACAAGCAAAGCTTTCTTTAGGGAGATCCTTGCATGTAGTCTGTAAGGTGTTACTAAAATCTTGTGCTGATAGCATTGCAGGGATTTGGGCTGTGATTTCAATCTGCCTAAAGAAGGCACCCAAATCCCAGGACTGGATTAGTGCAAAAAGGAGAGACCTTGAATTTGTCAGGTAATCCACACACATTCTGGTTTTTTCAGAGTGTGCTAAAGCAGCATTATACCTGTGAATCCGTTTGCATCAAGAAATCCCTCTGAAAGCAGGGTAAATGTCTTACCATGGGGATATTCATAGTTGTGTGAGCCATGTGAGCTACTGACACCCCCTCTCTGGTGCTGGAGAAGAGTGTCTGTCCGGCAGCATCCAAAGTGAGTGTGATTCCTGCATGGCACTCCCAGCGGTGTGCTGTGTCATGATTGCAAGGCTCCTGCTGTTAATGTGTGAACAGGATGAGGTTTCCTGCATCGGTGTTGTGCTGGCAGCAGCCGCCAGCTCCTGAATCAGTTAAAGCCAGGCACCATGTGGGCAGACTGGTAGCTGTGATTTACAGGGCTCTGCTGGATTAGAAAGTCTGTTGTCTATCAACACATTGTCCAGGCAGCACAATAGGGCAAGGTAAGCACTGGAAAAGCAAGGTCAAAGAGCTGACAATACCATATTGTGTTGTGTGACCCTGAGCAATGGTTTACATGCCTTGCTTCTGCTATTCTGAGTGAAACCAGAATAGTGCTTGCTTTTAGAAAAAATGCTTTATGTTCTGTGGGTAGAAAGCATTGGTCTGAGTGTCAAGTATTTCTGTTGTAGAAAGAGATAGTCTCCCTTTCCATAGTTTTCCCCATTCCCAGACCTGGTTTTCGGGGAGATCAGATGCACTGATTCCTTTTGAAGATGAAAATCTCTTTGTAGGTGTTCTGTACTTCATTCATCATGATCCATCTGGAAATGCATTTTAGAACAAACCATTTTGTTTGTGGCATTGGCTGGATCTGCATTCTCCAAATAGCAGAGTGTGGTTTGGGCTTAATATGGGATATATGGCCTCCTTGGCTTGGTTTCAGCACAGGTTGGGGAGAACTTCACTTTAGGTTTGTAAGGCACTAGAAAAACACAAGGTATCTAGAAACAGAAGCTGACATGGCTGCTCACTTACAAGCAGCCTATATAACAGTGATATAATTTGGTGGTCTCAGGCAGCCAAAAAAAAAAAGTAGAGTGCCTTGTAGAGGATCCCAGCAGATAAAAATTATTTATCCCAGCAGATAAAAATGATCCTTTAGTGAAGGATCAGTTACTGATTCAGGTTGCTCCTTGCAGTGGTCTCTCATTTAGTATTGGTGCAGTGGATTGTCAGCCTTCACAGCACTGTTTTCTTGCTCCTGCTAGTTCATGACCTTTCTCCAAATTCATAAGCTGTGGCCCAGTCTGCCAGTCTGTATGGAAATGGCACATGTACCTGCCAGGTGAGCCAGCACCTTGTCTTTCTAGGCAACCTGGTGCCTAGAAGAATTGCAAGAATTTAAGCCTGTTAAGCCACAAACTCTCTTAGAAGGTTGGGGTTTTTTGCCCTCTAATGGGACTGGACCAGATATTATTATTAACCTCTCCACCCACCTCCCAGCTAGCTTTCCACTGAGTGTCTGCATTTTTAGATTCTGTCTGTCTGCGGTCCAGCCCCAAGACAGTTAATTTTAATAAATAAATAATGACAAAAATAGTCTCTGAGGACTTGGCAGGCAGCAGGCCAGGGAATCTGGGCAAGTCGCCAGCAGCTCTTCCACTTGAAATCTGATGTTAGCTCAGACTGTGGCGCTCACATGGGTCTGTTCAGATTCTTTGGAAAGTGCTCTGCCTTCCCCACCTCAGATGGGAGCTGTGCCTGCTGCCCACTGCCGTGGGCTCCAGGGCTTTGCTGGGAGCAGGGGGCTCAGCCCAGCAGTGAACACACAGCTGGGGGCAAAATGCTGCAGTGTCAGTGCTGCCCTGAACGGAGGCTGGGGCATCAACTCAGGCAAAACTTTCCTAAGTGCCAAAACTGCAGAAAAGCCTCAGCTGGAGCAAGTGGGTCAGCCACAAGGTGCAAGGAAGGAGGAGGAAACCAGCCTCTGTGCGTTCTGGCACTTGCAGTGCCAACTGTTCAGTCTGCTCTGTCTGCTCTGGTTTTTCAGCCAAGGCTGCAATGGGCTCCATTTTAGTCCCCAGGGTGACTTAATCATTGTGTGATGTCCCACACCAATCTACAAGCTGTATCTTAGGATAGGAGCTGTCACACCTCATGCCTTTTTATTCCCATTTCCTATCATGCCATATATTCACAGCATGTGGTACCAGGACCTAAAGAAATCCATCTGAATCCTGGGCAGACAGTTACCTCTATCAAGAATGTCTGGGAAAGTATGTATCCAAGAAAGTGCATGCCCTCTGGTGAGAATTAGCCTGCCAGCAGGTGGGAAGGGTAAGAGTAAAAGAGTTTAATTTTCCCCCTTGAAGGAGAAGTGAAGGGGTTTGGAAGAGCAAAGCTGTTTGGACATACCAGAACACAACAATCGGCACAGTTCCTGCACTATCATGCCTACAACAGAGAAGTTGCTCCTCCTTGGCAAACTTGAGAAGGCAAACTTGTGCCTTCTCAGTCAACCCTGCCAGAAGCACTCCCCAAACCAGCCCTGCTTTTCTCAAGTTGGTTGAGAGCTATTTTAAACCCACCAAAACGTTCAGACTTGCTCCTCTGTAGGCATGTTCCTGAAAGGGTGTTCTCAGTAGGAACGGGTGGCAACCAGGTTTAACTCTAGCTCCCACGGGCTTTAAAAAATCCTCAATGTGGGATAATCAAACATCTCCAGATAGGCACACACCTGCTGCACTGGTGTGGGCATGGAAATTCCAGCAAAGGCTGGTTTGGGGCATGGCATGTTTGTTTCACTGACAAGGCTGGGCACAGTATCTCCTTTTTTCCCCTTAGCTTTATTTTCTGTTTTAATAATGTTTGGCCTGGAAAACTGGCAAGGTAGCAAAGATAAATGCACTTTGCAGATTTCCTATCTTGCAAGGCAGACCCTGGGGATGTGTCTGTCAGTGGTCTCACCTGGGCTGGGAGTGTAAAATAAAGCTGTTCACAGCTGGGGGGTGTTTGGCCAGCAGGCTGAAGAAGAGGAGAACTATTCAAAGTACTTCTGCCTCCAACACCAGGGACAGTCTCAGGTGATACAGGATAATGAGGGAGAGAAAATCTCTTTGAATATCTGAGATGTCCACTGGATTTTGGGCCATCTAGGGGCACACATTGTTTCTGAGGGAGGCAGTGTGGTAAATAACCATGACACCAAGTCACTTATCCAGGGCTCTGGCTGCAGGAATGCAGGATGAGGGCTTGCTATGATGGGTCAAAGGAACTGTAGAAGAGGGACACTGAGAACATCCATGGAAAATTCAGTACGGAGTAGGATTACAGTTCCATTTATTTGTAGGTTTATTTTTTTCCCCTAACCATGCATTGGGAAACCCATCATGCCCACTTGCATTGATTCAGCCACTGTTTTTATAAAAATCTGCAGCGAACTCTGGGTGAAACTTTGGGTCTCGATCTTTCTAAGAGAAATGAATCACCCTGAAGCAACCTTTAAGATTCAGCAATCTTAAGTCATATGTGGGGAAAAGCTGGTAAGCAAAAGGTCTCTGGATTGCCTGTACTGTCAGCTACCAGATTCAGGGAGGGAATTTGCTCTGGAAGTGCCATTCCTGTGAGGAGAAGATGCAGAGAGAAAATCAATGGCCTTAGCTGCATCCCTGGAGTCTGTCAGTTCTTGGAAACTCCATGCCCCTTTGCAGGGTGATAAAAAACAAGTGCCCTTTGTAAATGCTCTTCTAGAAGGAAAGTTCTCAGTTTCTATGACAAAACTGAAGTGACAGGACAGGGCTCTGTCTTTTCCCCTGGCACCAGATGTGCATACTACATCAGTGGAAAAGTGAGATGATCTTCAGGGTTTCAGCATAGTATTGATGGCATGAGAAAATTGCAAGGAGCAAGCCCAGACAGCTCAGAGCTCTGACTGGGTCTCATCTCAGGGAGTTCTTTTCCACAGTAAAAATTCCTTCTTGGTCTGCAGCATTATTGGACTCATTTGTCATGGAAATACATTAAGTTGAATAACTCTAGTCATGGCCTGTGATGCTGCATAACGTGGAAGGTAAAGGATTTCCTTTGGTTTATCAGACATCATAGAAGAAATATGTAAATACTAATTCTGAGAAGGCTGAAGTCCTTTTTGTAACTGTTTGCTGTAGCAGCTCACCTGGCATTAACATGCACACAGGACAATCCTGCATTAAGACAGGCTGGTTCATCTCAGTTATTTAATTGTTAAGTACTCAGATCTTGCTGCAGTGACTGCTTAACTTAATAGTTCGTTGACTTTGGAGGGTCTGGGATAATGCTGATAATATCTACTTACAGCTTCTATTCCCTGCATAGTTGGAATGAAATGCTTTGTGTAGGTGTGGGAAGAAGGGCTGGGTGAAATTTAATACCCAAACATAAAGGCAGTTATGGAAGTGGGAATCATAGGAATAGTTTTGCTGAGCCTGTGAAGTCGATCTTGTCTGTAAGATACCCCTAGAAAGGATGGAGAAGAGCTCTGCCAGGTCAGCATGCAGGGTGGTGACTCTGAGATCAGCAGACTGTCAAGCTGAAGACAAAGCAGGCAAAATAATTACATCTTGGCAAACAAGTGTAATTAGGAAAGAAAGGCCATGGCTTAGATGGCTGAGCACCCCTCCCCCTGCCATGCTTTTGGATGGGGCTCCTTGGAGATTTCCACAGAGCAGCCCCCACTTGAGTTATCCCTTTACAAG
Organism: Calcarius lapponicus; assembly: GCA_039654755.1. Lineage (NCBI taxonomy): Eukaryota > Metazoa > Chordata > Aves > Passeriformes > Fringillidae > Calcarius > Calcarius lapponicus. The sequence goes on along the minus strand of CM077470.1, from coordinate 16,216,513 downwards.
GAGACACTTGGGAGAAGACAAAAAGTGAACAGCTTGTTCTGACTTAAGCTCCCCATGCTCAGGGAAGCACAGCCTGCAGCTCACAGCAGTGGTGAAGGGCCAGTTAGTTCTGGGATAACCCATCAAAACCAGTGCTGTGCTCTGGGCTCCTCTGCTGTACCAGAAATGCTGATGGTCAGCTACTTGTGCTGCCACCTTTACCAAGCCTCATCATCACTGCCAAGAAAAAACTTCAAAGTCTTTGGCAAAGCCTTTTCAGCTGTGACCAACAGCAACTGCGCATTGCCACTGTGATCCTGTGTTATTTTCTTGGTGAAGTTGTGACCACTTTCTCTCTTGAGCCAAATAACTTTTTGTCTTACTTCTCTATTCTTTTTACCAACCTTCCATCCAAGACACTGGTCTGTTCTTCAAGTCATTGCTGCATACAGGGAGAAGGGATTGTGTTTGCTGTGTTCCATCACTATCTATTGTTGGTTTGTTTCCAGTAGCTCTGACTGCCTCCCTGTATCCAGAACTTTTTGGTTAGTGTTCATCACCTCTGCTTTCATTGCCAGTTTTCCCTGGTTGTGTCTTTCCTGTTCTACTGTGTCACCCTGATACCTCTAGCCACCAACTTTTTGGATTTACCTCTCTTGACTTTCTCTCTCTCTCTCTCTCTCTCTCTTTCTATCTATCTAAACTATCTTCTAAATGTCCACAGGAGTAGGGAAGATGCTGGAGATTTCAGACAAATAGTTGTGGTTTACAGGCCCAGAAGAAGAGCTGTGTCTTACAGTGGACAGGAATATGGGATAAGGCTCTGATTCCTGCGCTGGCTGTCACTAAACCTCTGACTTGCAGTGGCTGCATCATTGCTGACGGATGTCTCATCTGTAAAATGAGAAAAATTATACAACACTTTTCCTACTAGTAGTGAGTCCTACAGCATTTGGGAAAAGAGTGTTTTATCCCATGGAATGCTGGCAGCAGTGCTAATGGTCTTGTTGAGCTTAGAAAAGCATGGACTTTGAAAAACATAAAATATTGGCATCATGTAAAAGGCAGTTAGACTGCTGCAGCAGCAGCTGAGCCTAGATCCTAGCACTAGATTCCTAAATTAATGATATTGTACTAGTGAAATAATCTCAGAGAGTTGCTGAGAATCTCTGAAGATGTGCTTGAATGTTGCAATTAAAGCTGTTTACCTTTAATTTACTTGTTTAAGTTGTGTGAAACATGAAAGAGCGTGGCTCTTACCTTTAGCTATGGGGTAATGTTTGAATGTTTAAAAATAAAGTAACTTTAAAAAATCATGTTGAGGTAAACAAAAAAAAAGTTCCAGTAATCTCTTGCTGGTTTCTCTTTGTGTCAAATTTGATGTTGTTTTAAATTCAACTTGCCTCCCAAATTTTTGCATTTTTGGCTCTTTGTTAAATATTTCCTTCTTCAATTCATCTTCCCATTGTGAAATGAGTTGGGAAGTCCATGCTCCAAAGTAGCATGCCACACAATGTTTCCATCTTGTGCCAGTGCTCATAATTGTATATTTGAGGTAGTGTTAGCTTTTCCAGAGAAATGAGATTCAATATGGTAACCTAACCCTTGCATGGGAATTTCCTAAAAACACTTTTTTATAAGCATTGTCAGTGTTTGGTGAAGTTTATGTACCTTCTCTCCAGTCAATTTGCTTTGCAAAGAACATGGAGGGAATATTGGCTGAGTACCTTCCCATTTATTTTCCATTGTTCCACTTTATTTTCCAAATTTAATTTCCGTGTTTATAATCAAGTAACAATATTGACTGAGACACTGTTAATTTAAATTTAAATTACCCTTAAAGGGTAAATTAATTGAATAGTATTCTTAGATCCTCTGATAAGCAATGGGGTGCCAGGTTTCTGTAGAATGTTTGAAAGTCTTTTACCTTTAATTTTTTCACTGTTGGAGACTTATAGCTATTTACCTTTCCACTGTCAGGTGGTGTGGTTGGTGGCGATACACAAACATTGCATTGAAGGGTCAGGAGGCTGCAGTCCTCCAAACCCATAATTGAGAACTAAATTTTAGCTGGCAGCACCTCACCTCTGCCAGTGGAAAGATAGGGAAGTACCTACATTTCCTTCTGGTTTACAGGATGGCTTGTTCATTCTTAGCCTTGCCGGAGAAAGTTAATAATAAACTACTTGATAGAGATTGTAGTATTCTGTGTAACTTTTACCTTCCATATCTCCTGTATTGGAAAAAAAATTGAATTATATCTATCAACATTGTTGCCTGACCTTTAATATAGCAATAGAAACATATACCAGGAAATACATAAAGGCTCAGTTTGATCAGCCTAAAATAAATGGATGGGAGTCCCTGGTATCAGTATTGTTTCTGCAAATAAAAAGCGTCAGACGTCCAAAGAAACCTTTCCTATGTCTAATCTGGATATATTTGTAGAGGTTATAGGCAGATGTGAGGCTTATGAATCTAATAAACTTGCAGAAAGCTTTACACAGACAAGGCTGTGCAGATGCTGTGCAACCTCTTCCCCTCACTTAAGGCAGTGCCTCTTGCATGGGCTGAGGAGCTGAACATCCATGGAGCCCTTTCAGACTCACAGGGATGCATTATGCAAATGGGATCAGGTTCCCTCTAAAAACCATCAGGGTCCTTTCCATTGCCTCTGTAGGAAGCTGGGTTACCCTGCAGAGCAGAATGGCTTCTGTTGACAGTTCCACCCTTCCCTGCTTCTGAGGTTCATTAGTTTTCCCAAAGGAGAGGTATGCTTAAACTGAGATGGAAATTTGGAACTCTGCTGAATAGCGCAGGTGCCATTTCCCGATTTAGAGCTCCTGGGATTGGTTCTGTCTCTAAACCATTGCACATGGATGTAAGTCTACCTCAACTGTCCATTCTATAACAATCTCCATCAAAGTAAGCTGACCTTTGGGACCTTCACCTAAAAGTACCTATTTAACAAGGGTTTTTTTCAGAAGAACAGCATTTATCAGTAGTGAAGAACTGTGTATAGAACTGAATTTACAGGCTTTGGGTAGTGTCTATTGTGTTTTATTGCCTTTATGTTATAACTGTAAATTACTGTTGTTGTGAATTGTGCCATTTTAAATACTAAGGTTAGGAATAGGAATATTTTAAACTCAAAGTATGAAAATAAATGAGAAAATTTGGGCTTAACAGTAGTATTCTTTATGAAAACCTCTCAATATCATATCAGAATCTGTCCTTAAAGCAAGGTATTCTAATACAGTTGCATTCTTTGAGGAAAAAGAGTGATGCAAAGGTGGAAGCTAGTTGTTGGCTCAAGATTAAATTGGATGAAAGTCTTGGGAACTTACATGATTACACCCCAGAATGGAATCAAAAGCTCAAATGTAGGCAACGTGGGCTCCTTCTACAAGGGAAGTTGCAGTACAATGCAGACAATAGCATGCTGAGAAGAAGCTTACAGAATTTTCTTGTATTTAAATATGTAACTAAGGATACATTTAGACCCTTGCCCCAGTACGAATCCCCATGAAGGTATTTGAAACTACCAATAGTGGGCTTGTGCTCCCAAGCACTTTTCTGTAGATTAAGGCAAGGCTGCCAAAGCAACATGAGGTTTCTTGGAATACTGACATTTCCTCTTCACTGGCTTTTTGCAAGTCTTTCAGAATAGCTTCTTGTTTATGTCAATGGTTTTGTACCAGGCACTTTTCCTCAAACTTTGCTTGTTGATTATCTCTAATTACCAGGGAAACCAGCTAGGCTGCCATCATCCTAAGGTGTTCTAGATGAGCCCATGATAACTTGTGTACAAAACAATATTTTCATCTTCTCATTCTGTTCCCTAGGACAAACTCCTAAATGCATGCACAGAACTTCACGAACTCTTTGAGACAAATATTTTTAAACTTTCTCTGCTGAAGGAGGACTATCTCCTAAATATTTTAGTTGGCAAATTGCTGTTTTTCTGACAGCAAGATTAGGTGTGAATTTTCTGCAAGTACCTCATTGCAATCAGTTTGAGAAGTATTTTTTTTTCTTTAATAGATATGAAATTGGACACAATGTATCTATCCATTTTTAATTGAAGTGTTTAGAAAATTCTGGAAGTCTATGGTCAGATTAAAAGGGAAAGTTGCTTTTGGCTGAGAGACATGTTAGGCTTGGCTTATACCTGGGATTTCTAGCAGCTGAGTATTTATTTTGAAGTATGATGATGGCTTATATCAACATGACTCTTCGCTTGTATTCAGTTGTGTGACAGCATGCAGTACCGTTTACAAAGACTTGTGGTTTTATACATAAATAAAATGTTTTAAGTGTTCTCATGGTAATGTAGTTTCATCCATGCTAAGGAAGTTTCACTGGTTTCCATGAGAGTTGTTGAGCTAGATGTATAGCACATCAGGATGTTAGCAAGGCTTTTGTTTCAGGCTGTTAGATTTTCAGAGTTTTTGTTTCAGGAGTAACTCTGTGACTCTGTTACATTCAAACCTCTGGCGACCCTCTCATGTGATAAGAGAAGTGATTGATGAAACTACCAGAAAATTGTTTGTCATGCCCTCAGGCTGACAACCTGTGCTCTGGGCATTGAAGCAGGGGTGCTTCTCTCAGTGTTGGTAGGAGCCATTTTCTTAAAAGCCCCATTTGCTGTCAGGAGAAGGCCTACTGTAACACTTAAAGAAGTGGCTGAAACCCCTTTCTTACTGTGTTAGTTATATTTCAGAGGTCGTTGAGGTAACAGAATGATGGAAAGTATCAAACATAATGCCTGTCTTTTAAAAAAGGGGAGAGGGCAGTGGGAAGTGCTGGGGAATTGCAGATCCATCAAGCTTCGGTTCCTGGAAAAATCTGAGAGAAATAATAGCATAATGTGCAAGCAGCTGGGTCATAACACAGAGATGAGGAACAGCCAAAGTAGCTTTGCTGGGAACAAATGGCATCTGATCAGTCACACTTCCTTCTGCAAATGCAGTAAAAGAAATTATAAGAATAGTGAAGTTTTGTGTCTTGTGGGTCAGCTTCTGACTGTCTCATACAATAATCTTGGAAGAAAACAGTATCTAGAGTATATTTTCCCAGTCGGGGTCAAACAGGAGAGACAAAAATGATTGTCTATCCCAGCACAGCTGTGAAGGAGTCACTAGTGAAGAATGCACTGGGTGAGATTCTGTAGGTATGGTTGGGTTTTTTTCCTGGAACTGCTTCTACTCAGTGCTTAGCAGAAGAGATATAGCTGTCAAATGTGTAGGTGACCAAATCCTTGGAAGAACTGTAAGTCCATCAATACTGGTGGTGAGACAGCAAACCTCTCCTTGAACCTAAGCCTCTCTCTGTAAGGCTACAAATAAAATCCAAACTGGTTGTAGTCAGTGATGAATATCTGTTGATCTTGTCCCAGGAGTGTAGAGGGGAAATTTGAAGCTGAGGTTAGCCAGACCTCCTTTCTGATAAAAACTAAGGTGACCTGAAGGTTACAGGGCTTTTCAGTCACCCTATGCCTTCCCCATATCACCCCACCAGGCTGTAGTGTTTCTGCTAACCCAGCAGACATCCCATGTCATGAGAAAAGTCACTTTAAACAAGCCACCCCAGCAGACACAGAAATAAAATTCAGGCACAGGTTTGGTCCTTAATTTTTTCATGTTTTGTTTTGGGTTTTTTTTGTTTGTTTTGTTTTTGTTTGTTTGTTTTTCTTTAGTTTTCTTTTAGTCTGCAGCTGGGCTCGATAGCATGCCTTAGTTAAAGTGATATAAGCATCATTGCATGGGCTGTTGGAAGTAATTACCATTTACAGTCAGAGACAGTCACCCTTTCTGACAGTTTGATGCTTAAAGCCATAAATTCAGTAGGGACAGGAGAAACCAGTCAAATGCCATGTATATCTTCACACCTTGTGTGACAAGCTAGAAGCAGCTCTTTGACATGCTGACTTTGTCAATTTCCTTCAGCATTTGGGGAAAGCTTGGAACAGCAAATATAGATGGGCAAATTAATTTTGTTCTAATTGCTTCCCCTCTAATTAGCATATTGGAAACAAGATGCTGAAAAAAATGCAAAACAGCATGGATTTCTACAGCATTCTTAAAGGATGCTCTTGGGATTCAAAGGACCAGCTTACAATTCAGGAGGTGGTATAAAGCATAAAATGTTAATATGAATAGTTTTGAGATACTTTTGTCTTGGTTTCCAAAGAAAATCAGCCTCTTTCCTTTCTCTTCCCTTCTTCTTCACTGTAACTTACAAAGTGTTAGTAACTTCCATTATTTTGAACCAAATAGGACCCTGATACAGTAGCAATTTCAGATAAAATGTCATGTATTTAGGCAGGTGGAGGACAAGACATCTCATGCATTAGTGCCCATTCAGACTGATGGTAATACTGAAAGATTGACCTCTGCCATTTTGAATCCTCAGAGAAGAAAAAATTTATAAATATCCCAACTACAAAATAAAAGTTTTAATCAACAATTAAAGTAAATCTCAGCAAACCAAACAGTAAGTGTGTGGGAAACTATATTTATTTCCCCTGTTGATGGGGAGATGGTGTGGGCTGATGCTCTCCTTCCAGTGTTTGCAGGGCTGGAACCTCAGAACCAAAACCTGGAACAGCTCTGGAGCAACCCTGCAAGTATGACCAGGCTCCCAGCAGGCAGTTTCCTGGCTCCTGAGGATTTGCAGCAAACCAGTGTCTGAAATGTGTTTATGACCTGGCTCTGCTCCTTTTCAGCCATATAGAAGGAAATAACAGCAGAAGTGGCAGACTCTCTGCAAGGCTGATCTATGCATTCAGGTTTTTTTAACCGGACTTCCATGTGCTGCCTTCACTGCCGAATGCTTTAGCAGTAGTTGTATTTCTCAATTATTTAAATCATGGTTTGGTTGTTTCTCTTGAATTTAGTGGTGAGAATTGTGTAGGTGAGGGGCAGCTCAGGTCCTGTGTTAAAAATTAAATGTAAGCACTTTACTTTTTGTCTCATACGATGCCCGGTACAGGCCCTCAGTAGGCCCCACCTGTGAGCAGGCCCTCAGTAGGCCCCACCTGTGAGCAGGCCCTCAGTCTTCCTTTTTGCAGTGTCCCTAGAGGCACTGTGTTAATAATATCTATGTTTTAGTGATAAAGTTACCTTTGAGGAAAATGTTGTGAAGATATTGGAGGGTTATTTACATGGATCCCTTGTTTTCCTAGTGTTTCTACTGCCTGTTTGGTTGTTGGTTGTTTTTTCCTGTCCAGTCTATAAAAATCTGGGCAAGCTGCTTCAGGTAATTTAAAGGTATTTCCCTGAGCCCTTAATGTAAAATGCTCTACTGTTGTGTTGAAATTTTTCCCATTTCTGCTGTGTATAAAAGGGGAAATCTTAGTGTGGTGTGGCCTAGGGATGTCCAGCAGTTGCTAACAAAGCTGAAAACTACAGCTCTACTTTCCCTGTGGTCAAATTCTGGCAGGTCACATCCTGGAGCACACATCTGTTAGGTATTCTCTGCTGCAGGTCTTTGTCCCAAAACCCATCAAGATTTCCTGTTTGAGCTGAAAGATTGGTTTGCCGGGTTTTACCTCTGGAATAGGCATTGCTAGGTGGGGGCAGGACACTGTGGGTGTGCAATGTCTTTTTTTCCTCCCTGTTGGCCAACCCAAGGACGTTTTACAATTTGTTTTGCCTTGGGCATCATAATCAAAAGCTCCCTTTCCTTCTCCCAGGGAAAGGCTGGGGTGATCTATGCAAAGGAGGAAAAGAACTAGCAGTAGAATGCCTTGCCTTTCTTTCCTTCATGCAGTTTTAGGTGGTTGAATGTGTTGCTAGAATGAAATAAGCTTTCAACGTTGCCATCTGTGGTTGTTCAAACAACATTTGCTGCAGCTGAAAGTTTCTTTTCCTCTGATGGCTGCTTGTGGGCTTAGGCAACTTTTTAGCAGATGACAATTCACAGTGAAGACCAATGGCAATATAATTGTTCATACTTAAGTCCAAAACGCTGTGGACCATGACTTGTGGTGATAGAGGGAGAAAGTAGAGCAAATGGTGAAATGTGAGGATGAAGTTACTATAGGGTGGTGACTGAACCAGAGGTGAGTTTAAAACCTCTGTTTACATATGAAGAAGATGGTGACTGAGATAGAGAAGAAAGCAAATTTTATCCCTCTTTCCTCAAAATCTTGCTAAATTGCTTCCCTAGCTATTCAAATAAAAAATTTGGGGTATATGTCATTGGAACAAAATCAGATATTGGAGGGGCTGAAATATGTAATTTTCTTGTTCTCCTCTATATGGTGTCTTCATGCACCCATTTGGTAATACAAACTGAGAGAATGAATATTGCAAAATTTAAGCTCTGTTTATGAAGTATGGAAAAACACATCCCACTTTCTGGGGACAAGCAGAAGAAGAGCTAGCAGTGTTTCTACTAATCTACAAAGAGATCTTTCCTTTGTATTAAAGTGGCAAAAATGAGTAATTCATACTGATGCTGTCTTAATGATGCTGCCTTGGCACTCAGACCGTTTCATACTTCCAGTCAGTGGCAGAGCTGGAAATAGTCCATCATTTCTGGACTCAGTTGCATATTACTGCTATTAGTGGCTGCTAGCTCCTCTTATTAAGGTTTCTAAATGTTGTGTTAGTGGAATCTCGATAAATCATCCCTGAGTTCCAGCCACACCAGTTAAGCTGGAGCTTTCATATGTTTATTTTGAAATGTTTTCCTGAATGTCTCTTTCTTCACCTTGTATCACAAAGACTCACTTTTTTATTTCAGGAGGATTCAGACTACTCAGACAGAGTGCAATGTGACTCTGCTAGCCAAGCAAAAGATGATTTATAGATACTTAGAGAATAAATCTGTGTTCCCCTCTATTGTCACCGTGGCATTCAGATCTTTCACATGTGGACAAAGTTTTCATCTCTTAATCTTCTTGCTTTGGAAAATAATTTAGTTGACAAATGTTGCTTCTTTCAGGATGCTGAATTCCCAATTGAATTTAGATCTTGTTTTCCTCTGGATAAGGAACCAGGAAATTTTCATAGGGAAGCTTTGAGCTTAAGCAGCTTTGATAGAAATAAGAATTGAGCCTTCATGTTTGAATGGTGATCATGCAGGTTCATCTCTAAGTAAAATCCTTCTGAAGCAGAAACTTTGTTCCTTTTGCAGCAGTTTGTTTTCAAGCTGGAATGTAAATCCCACATGGTGGAAAGGTGTATTTAGAGTGGTAACTCATTACCAACACTGAATTTTTTTGGATAGGGTAGTGAGACTCCTGTCTCTAAGGCACAGATGTGCTTTGTGTTTGAGGGCTCAGTTACTGGGAAATTCATTATTTCTCCCTATCTTGCATCCAGAATTAAGTAATGTAAAACAGGAAACAAAGTAGCTGAAAAAACCTCATTGAGGAGCTATGTTTTTTCATCTACCAAGGCAACAAGAATTGGTAAATTGCACCTTGCTAAATAGTACTGATTCTGACTTAATCTTATCCAAGGCATTCTGATGTGCAAAACAGAAATGGTTGAAGAATGCATGTTAGGCAAGCTGGAAAAAAAGCAACCTTCCCCTTTGAAATAGATCTTATCGTAAGATTAAAGTAGGGCAAGTAATTTCTTTCACTTTCTTAATTTCATGATTGACTTTTATGTCCTAATGATCTGTCATTTTGTAAGGGTTGAGGAATCTGGAATCTGGTAACTGGAACCTCTGAGCTTCCCACATGGACAGAGGCCCATCTGTGGTGCAGTGAGATAGGCACTCCTGTATGCACGGGCGCTTACACTTCCCTTTGAAATCCAGAAGAAACACTAGCTCTAGTCCTTGATTTGAGGTCAATGAAAGCCTGATTAGTGTTGTTATCCTTAAGTGCACCCACATTTTCCATTAGTTTTTAGCTTTGATGGTAGCTTCAGCAAACTCTGCCTTTATAATGACTCTTTTGTTGTATAAGCAAATGAAGGATATTTCTGGCTCTCATGTGGAGAATTGGTGGCAGTCCTTAACTTATAAAGTGTTCCACTATAATACACTGTTGTTGCACATAAAAATGTCCATGCATTTTACACTTGCTTTGTATGAAATTGTAGAATTGGATTTGTAATGCAGCACATCAGCTAAAGACCTTTCCTTGCCCTTTGTGGGTCATCAGTTATTATGTTTTTTGTTTTTTTTTTAAGAATTCCTTGCAGTACTTTCAGAATGTTCTCCTGAACATTTCAAGTGAGGACAGAACAATCTCCACCAGTCGGCTAAGCAGCACTCTTTTTCCAAGGTCCCTTCTAAAATCTCCCTGATAACAGCACTTTCTCTGCCTTTCTGAGGAAAAGGTCACAGTGGTGGAAACTGTGTTTGTTCTCTTGTTTCTAAGCTGTGCTAGTCATTCTTTCTTGTTGTTGCTGCTGACAAGATGGTTGCCAAGCCACTTTGTCATCACTCCTGCATCTTGACAGAACACAGGAGCTGTCCCAGATAACAGGAGAATATGTCCTTCCAGCAAAACCTGAGTGACTCTATCCTGTCCCAGATTTAAACAGACCTGACATATTCTGTCCCTATTTACAAACTGGATGCTTCAACAGGACTCTGTCACTGAAGTAGCTATGTTTCTCTTGCTAGAAAACAAATGTTTCATTTTGGAAGAAACAAAGCTTAATGCTGATGGCATAATCAGTAATGAATCTTGGTAAGGAGCCCATGCTGTTTATTGCTATTTGTCTTAAGCCTCTGATATTGCATTGTGCTGCATGTTGAAAGACAACAAACTAAACAGAAACTGTCTGCTGGGGCTGCTACACTGAATTCAGGCAATATAATTTTACATTAAATTACGTGTGTAGTTGCTCTAATTGCATGAGGAGAAGGAAGAACAAAGAGTGAATATAACAAACTGCTGGCATCATTATCTTTTGTCTACATCCCTGTGCTACAGCCAGTTACATTAATGCAAATGGTAAGAGCCTCCTTTGATGCTCTTATCAGTGTGCCTGCAGCTCCTGTGCCCTGATGACTCCCAGCAGTCCATCGAGAGGCACACTCTGTGTGTAGCTTATCATTCGGTGAAGTCATGATATCCTTCACAGCTCCTTCCCTCATCCATATACATTAGTAAAGTATATCTATTTCCCTTACATGTGGATTCTGGGATTTGCTGGTTTGGTGTTTATTTTTCACTTAATGCTCAGTGAAAAAGGCATTTCATAAACCTCCCTGTGTACCTCAATCGGGATGACACATCTGAGATGCTGCTTCCATGCTAAACAGCCATGCAACCTTACTGATGCTCTACCAGATGCTCCAGCTGATTTTGTACTTTCTCAGTCTCTCAGAGATGCTGCCTCCTTATGTACAGTTTCCAATCTCAAAGTTATAAGGTGTTTTTAATGACATGCTTGATCTTAAAGATTCATTTCTCTGGGAAGCTATGGCAAGATGTGGTGTTTATCATCAGTCATGAGGCTTACACTTATTTGCTTCTGCTACTACTAACAAGGGAGCAGCTGTCTCTGAGAGAAGACAGACGGGCTTAAAAAGTCTGAAGAAAATCTAGGTTGGTTTTTTACACAGAAAATATTTTTAAAATTGGAATATCTGAGATTACCTTTTTGAATCACAGAGCATAACTCTTTTTCTCAAAAACTTGTCAAAATTCAACATCCAGTTGACTCAGGTTTCTAAAATTATTTCAGAAGATTTTAGAGAGTATATCAAATAAGATTTGCACTGGCAAAATGATGAGATAAATATAAATTGAAGGAGAGGAGATAGGAGAAAATAGTATTCAGTAATGCTTTTGCAGTGTTTTTTATCTTGCCATCTCTTCAAAGTAATGTAAAGATCCATAGCACTAGAGATGAGTGGAGAGAGCTGCCTTTAAAAGATGAAGACTCATCACATGCTAATTTATTGCCATCATTCATCAGAATTGCATGCTGCAGTCCTGATTTTTCAACAGCCTCTGCTATTGCAATAACCACATCCGCAGGGAGGAGAGCTGGCTGAACCTAGCTGCAGTTCCAGGCACTTCAGATGTTTAATGTTGCTTGGAATGATACCTCGCACTGAGCTCTCCCACATCCATGAAAGCGCTTTAACCATGGGGCTGTGATGTCATGTTTTCCTTCTGCTCCCATGGTGTTTGCTTCTGACTGCATTCAGGGAGTGCCTTCATCTAGATCAGCCAGATAGTGCAGGAAGGTGGGTGCCATAATTTTAAGTGTTCTTTAACTGAGTAGGGCATCTTTCGTTTTTCCTGGCTGAATAAACTGTTAATTAAAGCTGAGCAGGGACAGCATGACCTCCTTCTTGCTTGACACATATGCCAGAGAAATCTTTAGAGTGAACCTCACGTTCAGTGCTCAGATGGGCGTCTCTCAGTCAGGGTCTCATGTCCAGCTCCATGAAGACATCCAGTGCTCAGCTCTCATTCCAACACCTGTATCCTAGGGAGAAATGGGGGCTTAGAGGCATTCATGTGCAAAACTAATTGGGATGCAGGTGTCTCCCTGTTATGGCATGTGAGTCTGGAGCACCCCTTTTGTGAAATACCCAGTTCTCCCTGAGGGACCGTGTTGGGAACCCAAACAGCTGGTTCTGTACTTTGAGTTGCCTGAGCTGGGCCTAGGGCTTATCAAATGTGCTAATATTAGAGAAAAGGAATCGATAAAGAAAACCCCTGCTAGTCATTACTTACTTGACTTCACCACTTTATGGTGTCAGTCCTAAGGGACTTGGAAATCGTGTGAAATAACCTAATAATGCTTAGCATTAGGTGGGAAGGATCAGAAGGGGCAGAGGCTGGCATGGCATTTCAGGAAGTTTGGGCTTCCTGAAATGTTTGGGTATGAGTTTGCAGGTAACTCTGAGCATTCCACAGCAGACTGGCAGTGTGCAGCCTGAATATCAGCTCTCTCCCTCTGAATGTTTTAGCACCTTGGCTTGTTTGCATCCATGCCTGGGGGAAAACCTGCTCCATCACAGAGCTGAGTCCTCTCTAGCAGTGGTGTGGGTGGTGTGAGCTGGTGAGTAAGTGACACCACAGAAAGATGACACCTTCCTGCTACATGACATGGAAACTCTGGCTTTGTATTTCTGAACGGGCAGCAGCAAGGGACCTGCTGTTTGTCTCAAAATCACCTGGGGAAAAGGAAGTTACTTTTGTTATGATAAGTGTGCTTTAGAATTAACAATTGATTGTCTTCTACATTCAGATATTTTATATGGCCTGTCCTACTCCTGTCCTAAACTGTCTTTATTCTGAGTTATTGAGTCCTGGTGGCTGCAATAGAGACATTGCCTTTGGCTTACCTCTCTCTGTTACCAGTTGAGTAAGAGGACTGCTCTTAAAAACTGCATTTTGCTGGGCAAAGAAATTAATTTTGTGCAGATCTTTGTTTTGTCTGACTAAAGGAAAACCTACTTACTATAACAGCTACAGAGTTCCTTGGTAAAATGCTAGAATAAATGAGGACTAGCCAAGTGTCTGTGCATTTTGATGTCTCCAAAAAGGCTTGATATTTAGGGACAGTTGTGTGAATACGTGAATTACTATTTCTACTGGAAAATAAGGCCCTGTGTAATTAATTAATTGGCAGTGTTTGTGTGTCAGAATGGTGTCCTTTAACTTTCTAAGGGGGATATTGAGACAAGGTCTTGGATAACTATTAATTGTGGGTATGTCAAATACATATTTCGGTAAGTACTGCATAGTGTCTGATGATAAGGAATCTGAAATTTTAAAAAAGGGACAACAAGGAGTGTTCTGTGTCCATGAAGTCTTTAGTAAAGAGATTGGAGTACTCCTGGAAATGTGATGGCAGGCATGGCTGTAGGGAGGCATCAGTGTTTTGCAGTGGAAATGTTATGCTTGTATCTCAGTGGTGCTGGGGTGAAGCCTGGAAGAAGGACGGGTGCTGTGGCATTGCCCAGTAGCTGGCTGGGTGAAGGTTGTGATTTCCCTCTGAGCAGTGCCAAAGAGCAGCCTTTCTTTTCATGTGCTGGGAGCTGTGTGTCGAGGGCCAATGCTGCAAGCTCCTCTTCCAGAGGATTTTGCAATCCTGTTAGAGAACTGAAAGGCTGTTGTTCTTGGATAAGATTTCTTTTGTGACAAAGCAATTCCATGCAAGCTGAAGGTTGTTTTATCTGTCTAGTGGCAGATCCCAGAGTCTGCTCTCTGAAAGAAGCCACCAGCAAAGCTGCCTTGTTGGGCCCCAGGGAAACAAGCAGTAGACAGTGGTCTCTATCCTCAGCAGATGAGCGGGTGAGTGGTAGATCTGTAAGGCACTTGCTAAGCCAGTAAAGTGAGTGGTAGATCTGTAAGGCACTTGCTAAGCCAGTAAGGAATTTGAGCAGAATCAGACCAAGAGTTTTTAAAATACTATGTGTATTCTGCTGTTGATTCACCTGAACAGGCATTTAGATAATGTACAAGGTGCTTGAGCCTTTGGTGTTTAGCTTGGTTATGTGCCTGGTGAAGTCAGTGTCTTTCTGCATGTGGGTAATTTAGATGGCTCCTTGTGGGTGCTGAAGAACAGAAGTTATTCTGCAAAGCTGCCTCCCTAAAAGTAAGTTATATTTACTTGATGATTCAGAGCTTTACATGGCACTAAGAGCAAGTGACTTAGGCTTGGAAAATAATTCCTTTCTGCTGGATTGGAATGTGTCTGGCAAACTTAGAATGTTCGTTTTGACATTAAAAGAGGAGTCACTACAGAGAAGAGAACGGATGCTTGGAAATGCAAAGGCGTTTTGAGCTTTTTCTGTTCTTTAGTAGCTCTGAATCTGGATATACAGGCAAATGGCAACACTTGGCAAGCTTAAATGCACGGATGGCTGTATATTTTCTTTTTGCCCTCCCTTTATGTGTACTATGCATTGTTTATATATGGCAACCACGTCAGTGAGGAGCAAGCTCCATGAATTGTGTGCAGGAGATGTGATAATAAAAACAGTCCAGACCATCCAGTTAGAAATCATTAATTTGGCTCTTTAGCAGCCTTTCAGTGTTGGAGTATCTGTGTGCTAACCATGTGCCCAAAATCTACTGATATCTGCTCACTCTCCTTCCTTTCTTCCTTCCTTCCCCATTGCACTGCCATAATGTGATGCATCATGAGAAACAGATCAGTGCAATTATTGCTGACACTCTTCCTTAAGACAGTGAAGGGCATATACTTTCTGCTGCTTGAGGTTTCTCTGTCATCTTATGCTCTGAAACAGAGCTGGCACTAAACTGAGTGTTCATTTCATAATTTGTTGCGTTTAGCCTTGTTTCCATAGGAAACGAGCATGCAGCATGAAGCTCCTTCTGCATATATTTTTCTTCCTTCTCCTTTTCTGCTCCCTTTTTAAACCCATTGGCCAATCACAGCCAAATTTTACAGGCTGGTGGAAGTCTCAGGGATAACTGCATTACTACAGATGAGCTTCTTCCTGTGAGCACTGAAAAATCTGCCCAGGGCATGGCCTTGCAACACATTCCCAGCCATGAGAAGAGCTTTGCTGGAAGCTTGTGCTGTGAGATATCACTGAGCTGGAGTTCCAGATTCTCAGGAAACCACCTCCTTGGTTTCAGGACTCAAGGATTTGCATGTTCCATATCAACTGGCAGCAATACCTGTGTTTGTAGCTTGACTTTCATTAGGATTGTGTTTATGTGCAGTACTCTGTAGCGTGAGGACCTCCTGTTGGAGACTAGACTGGAAACCAGTTAACCCCAGGCTGGGATCTCAGAAGGGCCTCCTGGGTATGTGTGTATGCTGTCTCTGTCTCATTCAAACAAACAAATAAATCCTCCTTCAGTTGTTCTTACTGTTTAAAATCTCTAATTTTTGTTATGACATCTTTATTTTTTTGCAAAATAGAAATACCGCTGAACAGTTTTTCAAAGCAGAAGCAATCCTAGTTATACTCCTGGGCTTTACAGTCTCATCTCCGTGATGCATAGCCTCCAAGTGATTTTTTTTATCCCATTTCTGCTCTTCACCTCTCTTGATATTTTAAATAATTCCTGTGATCTTGAGGTTTTCAACCAGATCTTTTCTCCTGATTTTTCCTTTAGTCTCTCTTTAATTATTTCAAGTACTTTGAGAGCT
Source organism: Calcarius lapponicus (assembly GCA_039654755.1). Taxonomy (NCBI): domain Eukaryota; kingdom Metazoa; phylum Chordata; class Aves; order Passeriformes; family Fringillidae; genus Calcarius; species Calcarius lapponicus. The sequence goes on along the minus strand of CM077470.1, from coordinate 16,200,467 downwards.
GTTTTCACTGTACTCTGCTTCAGGCCTAAAATGTTATGTAAAACTTTGTGATGAAAAAGCTGGTTTCAGTGGCAGTGTCTGGAGGGATTTCCATTTTATCAGTGTTGATAGTGCACTGGGATGCTGATGTTAGCAGCTCTAAGCCAGTGTTTAGTGTCTACCAAATACAGTATAGTTGGGTCTTTAGGTAAAAATGCTGCTCATATTTACTAAGACCTAAGTTTATTTCTTTAGCCTTCCTTCCTTGTGTTTGTTTCACAACCACCACTGTGACACCTGGAAATCACATGGACCTAAGCCCATCCTAGTGCATCACAGCCTGAATCCAGTAAGGAAAGCATTACAGTAAGGAAAAAGCAGTGTCTTCTTTCAGCTGATGAAATCCCAGTTCTTTTTTTGATCTCTGCTTCATCTTGGCTCACAGTGCACATTGATCAAATGTATTTTGGTCTCTTTTTTCCATTCTGACTTCAGTTTCCTTATGTACTCTTCATGTGATCCATAGAACCATCCAGGATGTCCTGACTGTGATTGAATTAAACAGTTTCTGTAAAAACGAAAGCCTCAGTAATAGGAAGCTGAATTATGACAGATGGAATTGGGATATCAGGATTGTCTTAAATCTGAGTCTTAGAAAAGCCTGGTCTGTATCAGGATTACTCAGCAGAGAGATTCTTCATAGCCTGTTGCACTGTTGCTACAAAGCATCCTTAGTTTTTACCTTCCCCATCAAGAGAAGGAAGTTGAAGGAAAGCACTCAGAATATCAATAATGGTTGGTTAAATACTTTTCTTATGGTGATTTACCTCCCTGTCTTCCCCCAGCTGATAATGGTATTGAAGACAGGCAACGTTTCTCCATCTTGCTCTATTTCAAATGAGGTGAGATACCATTCTGCTTCTTGGCTCGAGGTAAATCAAATTCCCTGAACTTCACATTTTTAAAAGTTATTCCCACAGAGCAGTGAATGGGAGCCAGATTCTGAATAACCAGAACAGCCTTTCCTCTTCCTGCTTGGACACCAGCAGCATTGCACAGCCTTATCCACTGCTTCCCCTGTTTGTAAGGCTGTGCTGATGGAGAGTCACAGTGTTTTGGACGAGTCATGTGGTCATGTTCTGCTCTTAGTCAGAACGGGAGAACAGATGGGTTTCTTCCTTTGGGCCGCTCTGGCAAGCTCCCTCACAAAGCTCAGTCTCACTTTCACTCTGTCCCCCAGTTATATTCTTGTGTATAGCTCAGCAGAGTGTCCTGAAATCAGAGTGACAGAACTGGTGTTTCTGCCCAGGCACATGGAACTGGGCTTGCATGTGCTCAGCAAGCTGTGGAAGATGCTCAGCTTTGTATCACTGTACAAATACAAGCCATTTCTGTCCCAGAAAAGAAAAAAATAATTCTTGAGATGCTTTTTCTCTGTCTTCCATTGGCAAGAAGCTGTGACTTGGGGAGGTTCTGTGATTCCTGTGGTTTTGTGACAGAACAGCAGCAGGAGAAAGAAAACCTAAGTCTTCTGGCTTGCAGTTTCTTTCTCTCTTTGCTTAGTGGTGAGAGCTGCTATGTGTTGTCAAATTGCATGTCCTCACTTGAAGTTTTAGCTTGGTGGTGCCTAGAGAACAGCCTTACATAAGGACCTACGTGCAATTCAGTCTTTGTCACACCTTGTTGGCTGCCTATCCTCTTTTTCATAACTGCTCTTAGTTCACATGAAGGCATTTATTTCTCTGGCTCTGCATCATTCTTCAGCTGTTCTGAGCATAGATCTCAGAACAAGGTGCAAAGTAAAGTGTTGTGTAGTGTATTTAAGCATAAGGAATTACCAAATGCAATGTTCTTAAGCTGAAAGAGCTGGATGTTTCTTCTCTACATTTTTTTAATGACTATGTCTCTCGAAGTTTTAATGGGGAATTGGTTCCATATAACAATTACACTGAAGTTTCAGAGGCAAAAGGTCATGGTTTACTTAAAATGTCAACATCTAAAATACACTGACATTCTGCTTTAGTTTTAGATGAGTATCACTCTGTGTTTCAGCTTTCAGGAATCTTTTATTTTCATTTCAGTGTCGCCATGGCTGGCTTTCAGCCAGCTTTCACAATTTTGAAGGAATTATTAAGGAGAACATCCTGAAGATAATAGCATTTAGGAGATAAATTAATAATGATGTGGTATAAAGCTGGTATTGCAGATAGTTTAAGAGTAGTGCATTATTTGCTAGCAGAAAAATCACTTCAGTGTAGCGTATTCTGAATGACTGCTAATAAAAGGAATCTGCACCCCACTATGACATGTTTACGCTTTAGAGGCCTAAGCTAAAGTCTTCAAATCTGGGCTGTCTGTTCATGTGCAATTAGCATTTCTGCTTTGCATCCTGATGTAAATTTTAGATGTTGTTCTGACTGCAAGATGTTGGTAGAGGTCGTAGCCTTCACCTTCAGAAACATGAGAGCTGTCCATTTGACCTTCTACCAGTGGGTGTGATGTGGGTGTGCTTAGGAAATGAGTGTAGAAAATGGGGGAAAATGGTTTTTATTCTGTAAAATGGGGGTATTCTAGAAGCCTGTATGGCTTTGTATTGGTAACATCAGACTGAGCACGTGTGGGTACCAGTGCAGGGAAAGAAAACCCTGGGTTGCCCTGGGCATGGCACTGGAGGAGCCATGAGGGCTCCATGAGAGAGGAGCTGTGCCTTCAGTTCCACCAGCTCACCTCATTCCCTGCATGTGCCAGTATCCATCCTTGCTCAGGAGCCATCCCTTCCACAGTGAAGGGAATGTGCTTGTGGCTGATAACTGTTTGCATATCTGTACAAAAGGACTGGACTGAATTGCTGCAAACTCCCAGCTGGGGAAGCCCTGCAAAGAGCAAGTCATTATCTATCACAGTTGTGTTTAGACTTACAGCTTTAACTCCTAAATGACACATTGTGTGAGTCCCAACTAATTTTTGCTTTAGGCTGGGATGTGTACGGATGAATTAGAGAATTTTCATGTGAAATACTCAGTTTAGATTAAAGTGGGTCCTAAGTGATAGTAAATTACCATTGTCCTTTCTAAGCCATCACAGTAAGGGATTACCTGTGTGGTAAAAATGTGCCTTCTGTTTCCAGCCTTAATATCCTGTTTCTAAAATTCTGATGATTGGGATGCCTCAATGGAAAACATTCCCATCGTGTTCTGCCTTTAGCTGCATGACTCAAAGCTCTGTGGCATCAGTGCTCTTTTCTGCATATGAATAATTGTCTCTCCATCTTGCTTTCATTGAGCTGTGCAAATGAGCTCCTTATGATCAGTTCTCAAGATCAAATCATTCTAATAATTTTTCCTTTAAACCTTTTCAGACTTTGTTGGTTTTTTTGTTTTTTTTTTTTTTTTTTTTGTGCAGGCTGGGCTAGGAGAGGATTTTTAGTAAAAGGCATGCCAGGACAGTCTTTCTACAGTGCCAAGGTAACCAGGGGCCACTGGGTCAGATACAGGACCAAGACTTCCCCAAATTGTATTTATTGCATTGATGAACACAGGACTGTTGTCAGGGTTGAGATCCTCACACAGAGAGGGGAATCCTAAATTCCCAGGGAAGTTTGTATGAATTTTTGTGGTGGTTTTTGGTTTGGTTTTGGGGTTTTTTACTTGTTCGTTTTGGTGGGGGGTTTGTTTGTATTTTTGTTTGGTTTGAGTTTAGTTACGTTTGGGTTTTTTCATTCTTTCTTCTTTCTTTATAAAGAAATGTGGAATATGCCTTATAAGTTCAGCATACAAATGGGTATAATGTTGTTTCTTCAGCTGACTGCAGGTTTCCAGACAGTACATGTTTCTCATAATGATAACAAGCTGATTGATTGAGCTGTTGCAGCTTGGAGAAGATGCCTGATTTCTAAGCAGCATTATCTCCTCACCCTTTTCATGCAAAGTTCTGATTCACAGATCAAAACCTTGCTTGAGACAGGTCTTAAAAGGCATGGTATTCTTAGTGAATTTGTGGAACTGTTTTATATTACATTTGCATGTAATTGTGAGCCCTATTTGAGAAGTAGAAAGAAAATGCTTATGAAAATAATACTTTTCCATAGCTCTGTAGGTTTACTGAGGAACAAAAACCAGTTAAATGTTAGTTTCTAGCATCTTGTCACAAATACACAGCTTGAAAAACCTGGTGTTAGGGTTTGGGTTTTTTTCTATTTCTCCCCTCCTCCCTTCCCCTCTCTCTGCTGGCAGGTGGTCATTTGCCCTATGGTCTTTATCAAGTATGGAAATGTGTGGGTGATTTAATTTCCAAATGGATTTAGAAGAGAGCTTCCACCCACTCAGAAATGACAGTCACATGGTTTTATTAGCTTTCAATTTTCACAAACTTGCAACTCCTAGTGGCTTAGAGAATTACTCTTTGAAACAGAAAGGCATTAGGATGCTTGGCTAACTAAGTGACTGGAGCAATTGAAGGTGTTTTTGTGCTTCTCCTTCCCCTCTCCGCTCTCTCCCTAAATAAAGGAGCAACTTATTCCACAACTGTATTCTAGGCTTTTAAAAATCTCTGTGGGGTAATAAGAGCCATTGCTGCCTTTTATGTGTGAAAATAACACAGCAAACAATTGATTCTAAATTAAAGTTTGGAAAAATGAGTCAAATCCCTGTAGAAAAATAACATGCATCTGAAAATGCTTCTTCTGTAACAAGGTGATGTCAGATTTCAGAGTTCTGAGTCAACGAAATTGTCATTGAGTCAACAAAATGTGCCAGACAAATGTGTAACTTTACTTCCTTTTTGCCCTGATGTGATTTGAGATGCATTTTTTTAAATATCACCTTCTTTTCTCCTGCCTTTCATTCCAAGTGATCTGCCAGGCCTGCTAATTGAAATTAGTTTCCTAAAGTGCTGATATAATTTGTAAAGATGATAATGTACAGAAAGAGGCGACTCTTTGGCAACTCTTGCAGCTCTGCTTCTTACTTTGACAGCTAGGAGAAAGGTGTTTTGTGTCAAGACTAGGTCAGTGGGATGTTGAACAGATGGTAAATGGCGCTGCATTTTTAGCAGTTCTGCAAATGAAGATCTAATACTGATTTTACGGGTGAGGGGAGACAGAGACAGGAACAAATGAAGCCCTGCAGCAACTCAAGGTTACATTTGAGATTCCAGCTCTGTCTTGTGCTTGCTGACTGTGTTGCTGACTGTATGTTTCAATACTTTTCCCCAAAGAAAATCTTTCTCTGAGTAGGGTAATCTTTTCCCTTCTGTCCATAGCAGCTCACTGTCTCCAGTTAAAAGAGTTGCTTAGAAATAAATTCATTACAATGGATAGTTTTCTGTGGTGGCAAAACACTGGGGAAAGCTCCTGGGCACTCATGGAGATAAGTGTATCCCCTATGGGGAACCACAGAGCAGGGAGAGGCTAAGACTTTTTCAGTCCTATGGAATTTCGCTGGATCTCCAGGCTTCCTCTGTTTCACATTGCTGTATTCAGAAACTGCCACAATGAAAAATATGTTCCACAGGGAAGAAGAAATATTAACTTTCTGGCAGTGAAATAGCATGCCTTTTGCTGCAGAATCTCACTGCTCTGAATTTAGAGATAGAAATAAATGGCTTCATAATTGGCAAATAAAAATCTGAACCCCTTCTTGCAGTATTTTTTAGGTGTAAAATTACTCCTTTTATGGTCATGCCTGTATACATCTTTCAGAAAGACACAGGAAACCTTTCCAGATGTGAACACAGCCCTCTCAGTTTTGATGAGTGCCCCTCTTGCCATGGCTCTCTTGTAAGGCAGGAAGAGAGAAGACAAGCCACACAAGCCACAAGGGAGATGTGACTGCTCCCTTGGAGCCATGGTCGATAGATAAGGATGTGAGGAGGCCAGATCAGCCAGTAGGAATGGAGAATTCAACTAAAACCCCTCCCAGGAGGGAGCTACTGGCCCTTGCTGGCAGGTCACTGCACTGTCCCTGGGCTACATTGCATGCCTGCTTAGAGCTCTTGGGACTGGCAGAGAGGGAAAGGGGAAGTAGGTACAACTCTGCTGTCATCTGCTCCTCAGATTCTCTTGAGGCCCCAGCACACGTTGTCTGCCATTCCCTGCCTTCAGCCAGCACCTTGGGAGGTGCAGATGGGAGATGTCATGATGGACAGGCTGCTCTCCCACCTGCTGTTGGCCCATGGGTTCACCCCTTCCAGGGCAGATAGAATCTGGCGCTTTGCTCTCTTTTGCATTACTTGGGTCTTCCAGCTAGTGGGAGAAGTTACAAAATCCACGTGGTTAAATTGCACTTCTTAATGAGCAGAGCCAGCCCCATTTGGGTGAAGAGCTCTTTCCTGACCAGGGGCACCTAGCAAGGCAGAGGCTGGATGGCCAAAGGAAAACACCAAGTCGGCCTTGTGAGGCTTTAAAGACAAGCAATAACTTTCCTTTTGGAAAGCTTTTCTAAATCAGTTTCTTGCAGGCTGGCTGTGTTCACCTCAGAGCACGGCAAAGGATGCACAATGCTGGGTTTTGTTTAACACCTCGGTATTTTATGATATTATACAAATCAATGCCAGTCCTTTCACCCTGACTGCGCACAAAATAAAAGGAGCCAGGGTAGTGTGGAGGTAGTTGCTGGTGCATTTCTTTCCCATCCATTATGCTATTTCCTCAGACAAAGAAGTGACACTGAAAAAGGGACTGATGACTTGGAGTACATACAGCTGTATAGGAGAAAGCTGGAGCAGGGTTGGACCTTAGCATGAGGCTTACAGAGGTCACTACACTGCCCTTGTGCCGATTTATTAAAGTATTTGCTTTTCCAAAGTTCAGGCAGCTGAAATGAAAGCAAACTGTATGAAAGGAATAGGCTGTGTCCTGATGAAGAATAAAACTCCTCTTTCACCTCAGTTTTCTTTGAATGAAGTGTACCATTGCTTGCAGTTGCTAACCTGCAGTGTTCTTCCAAATCACAATGGGAAGGGCAGCAATAAAGTTAAAATTATTAGCCATGTTTGTGCAACGTGTCACTGATGCCTCGTGACTGTATTTTGTGTGCATTTCTCTCAGGTGATGGTAGGACTTCAATTATACAAATAACTGATATCCTAAAGCTATAAAACATGTGTTGCTGGTAATTCTGCTTATCAGCACAGGACAGTTATGCCTTGATTTATTACTTTAACTCAAGTTGTTTGGCAGCAATGCTGAAAGATACTGTATGCACTTGCCAAGGTTTTCTAAATTATGAGTATCATAAAAAAACTTTTCAGTTATTGAGAGAAATAATTGGAAAATTAAAAGGTCAAAATTATGGTATGAAAAACCATGAATGAATTTTTTATCTGTTTCATATGACAGGTCATCCTGATATTTGCCTGTAAGCCATAAAACAGGACTGATCCTCTTTGGAGAATAATTCACTGTAGTCATTTTGGGAGAAGCTGATATATCTCAGGCTTTTCATATGTTAAAGCTTTAAAGATATCCAGTGGTGGTTATGGTACTGGGAATATATGCTTCACTGTAATTCTGAATATACAGAAAAGGGAGAATGATGGGTAGGAAGAAAAACACTCTCTATTATCAAAGAATATGGAACTATGTCTGTTTCTGATTGTTTTGTCATAACATGTATAGATTGGTTAAAATCTTCTTTAAATTTTCTGCAGCACGGCCTTGAAAAGAATAGCTTGTAAAGAAAGACTCCTCTGAGGTACAGTTAGCTCCTATTGTTTCTTTTCAAAGGCTTAGGAATACAGTTCCTGCCCAAATGCCTGGATGATGCTGCGTTGGTTGTGATGGAAGGCTGTGAAATGGAATTTCTGGTGAACAGTGGAGGAGTTATTCCCACAGGAGAGTGGAGAAGTACTGCAGACTTCCCAGTGATGTTCAGCAGCAGATTCTGCTGGAAGTTTTACTTCTCAGGAGAGAAGGTTGTAACATCAAACCTGTAACTACTGTGGCAGACAGGGAATGTACCTGAGTGTTCCTCTTAAAAATTATGTTGAAGTCATGAGGTTGAGTAGATTTGCTTGAAAGTGACTTAAGATTTAGTTACCATCATATAGACCATCAATGGTGTTAAAATTACAACTCTGGATACTGACATGATGTTGAGGATAATATATCCATTTTGGGGGGTTACTAAACTATAGTTATGAACCTTTGGGAGTGTGCATGCATGCAGCTGTACAGTGCTGCAGTTAGAATATGTGGTGCAGGGAACTGTCAAATACAATCTGCAATGATCTCTTCATGTTTTGTATGTTATTTGTCCATTGCTTTTCCTGTCTCCATCAGGTTTAGAAGGTTGTTGAAGGTTACCTTTAGAGAGGCAAACCAGAACATACAACTTCTCATATTTTTTTCAATAAATTAATTGTCTTCCATGCATGATCAGTCTTACCTGGTAACTTCTTTTAGGTTTAACCAAACCTAATTTTATTTAGCCAAATCACCTGGTAGGATGGAAGGCACTGAAGTGATAACAGTAGAAGGGAGTAAGTTTTTATTGAAGATGCTTTTTAGCTGGAGAAGCAGAGAGCTAAATCATTTTACAATACTTCAGTGAAGTTTGAGGTATTTGGTTTCCTATTAATTTCTACTATGTTTAGCTGAAAACTGAAGATGCTGATGAATCTGAAAGGACTGAATAAGTCCTGGGAACTTTCTTGGATCAGTTAGTCACTGTATGTGTACACATGCCAGTGTGTAAAGTGGTATTGGGCTATTTTTAACAAAATGAGTCAGGGAACCTGTTATCAGAGAAATGAGTACATTCAACGATTAAGCTTCGGTAGGTGAAAATACAAAGGAATATACTATTCCACGAGGCTGTTTGTACTTAGTGGCTTTTGTGTTGCTCTGATAGAGATAAGTGTCTCATATCTGACTGATACAGATAGAAATACATATATAAGTCTTACTCAATTTAAATATGTAAGATTCAGAAGGTGGAGAAGTTCACCTTTCTCCCCTGGTATTTCTTTTGATGTGAAATTCATGTGAAATAGAGAAAACTGACAGTAAGGTACTGATACAGAGAAAGTCTTATAATGGACTCCTCTGTCTCACTTGGCAGTTTAATCAGTGCAGCAAGTCTTTTTTAGTTCCTATTTTTTGTTGGGTTTTTTTGTTTGTTTCTGGTTTGGTTTTTGGGAATTGTTTTGCCAGTGTTTTACTGGGTCTGTATCTGTCATTTTCTACCTGGGGAAGTGTCTCAAAAGCTATTCCTAACATCGTGTTTACAAAGGCTCCCTTGGAGGCACAAGAATGTTGGCAGCAGGAAAACAAGCCAGAAACATGTCTGTTTCTGGAAACACACAAAACCTGAGCGTCTGCCAGCACACAAGCCCACTGGATTTATTGCTTAAGAGAGGAGGATCTTGAACAGGAACAAGCATCCAAGGAATGGACTGGCACATTGTTACAAGGGAAGACACAAAGTCTCTAGGGTATAAATACAGTAGATTTATGTTCTTAACTGCAATACTGGACTTAGTGATTAAACTCTTTCCTCTTTTGCAAACCTATCCTTTGAAGACTTTTGATGGAACAAAACTGTGTCCCTATAAACTTCTTTTCTTGCTGCAATTTTTTTTTTCATTAAGAGCCTGTCTAACAAAGCATCTCTAACAAAGCCTTCTTAAAAAAGAAATTAAGTGGTTGGTTTTTTTTCTTCCCCTTGTTTACTTCCTCGTGTATTATCTGTGGCTGTAGTTTTGGAGTGAGGCTGAGCTGACTGAGCCTGTGTGGGTGAGGTGGAGCATCGAAGGATCTGATACAGAGCTGTCATTCATATAAATAGTCCTGACTGCCCAAACTTGATGGCTTTAGAGCTTGATAGCTATGAAAGCTATGGCTTGATGCCTTATGGGGTGTGTCTGTGCAGACCAGTGTGGGCTCCCCAAGCTTTTATCAGATTGATTTTCTGTCTAGGTGCTAAAACTCCTTTCTGGAAGGAGCTTTCCTAGACCAGGGAAAAGTGTGAAGTTGTTGTTAACATTTTTATCAAGGCAGAGAGCATGAAATGCTGATGGAGATGGAACACAGCAGGACTGAACATGGTTCTACACTGGGAAGTCTGTGGTAGTAGTTCTGCCACAGGGTCCTTCTGTCATTTTGGACAACTTACATGAAAATCTTTACCTTTTCTGCTTATTTAGATAGTGAACCCTACAGGCCATTAATATCTCATTGTAATGATATATTAGACAGGAAAAGGTCTTGATGTTGTATCTATGGAAAAATCTTTCAGAAACACTCATTTTTGACCCCATTCTGCTCCCACCAGAAGTCAATAAGGGTGTTGCCTCTTACCTATAGAAGAATTAAGGGGAGTGAATTTTAAAACAGGATAGAAGGAGTCCTGATGGTTCACCTTGTGCCTGGAAAACAGGTCTGTGGTGATATACTGATGTGCTGGCATCCTTTTTATCCCCCCTTAATTTATCTGGTTTTACCCCACCCATCTAACTGTGACTCAGACAAACATTCAATAGGTTACAAAAAATGTGGTTTTAAAGAAGTAATGCTGATTAGACAGTTCCCCAAATAGTGCTTGCATTAGGAATACAGCTTCTATAAAGGCTAACTCTCCTGTCATTTTAAAACATTTTTCTACCAGTGACAAGCAACAGACTGCTTAAATTATCCCTAAATGCTTACATTTATTCATTATGCTTAAATTTATTAGTTGCAATATCTAGTTATAACCTTTATTGATCTTTTGTGTTGCAAACTTATTTTCTTATTTACAGCAGGTGGGAGTACAAGTGCAGTGTGTAGCAGCATGTGCCTTGTGTGTAGTGGGTGTGCTACAAGAGCAAACAGAAAATCCTTGGTCTTCATGAATGCGTGTGTGTTTAAACATGGCAGAGATTAACAGGAAAAAGTATGTGTTTCTTTGGAAACTGCAATTTCTTCACACCATTTAAAACAAAAATGAGGTGGAACAGGATACTTTTTTAGGGCGTGTGTGATAATCTAATTTCTGATAGAGTTTTGACAGCATTGCACAATTATCAGTTACAGCTATGCAAAGCTTTTTCCAGTTGGCAGCTGTGATTGTAATTTATAACCATGATGACTTCTTAATGTTTGTGACTTGCATTGGACCAACTCCTCTGGCAAGTGGAGTTTAACTCTATTTATGCAGCATGAGGCAGGAGCAGGGAGGGCCATCTCCAGGTGTCTGCTCCTTGACCTGGAACAAGGAGCCCTGCAGCTCCAGTCTCCACACCCACCCAGGCCTTGGCCAGCCATGCTAATAAGAATACCAGTTATTTTAATGGACAAATGGCCAGGGAGAAATCTGTCACCAAACCAATGTCAGAGATCAGCTGTCTGAGCCATGCTGCAGCAGTCTGCACAGAGGAATCGTACTGGGCAGTTCTGCTGCACAAGGCAGCCCTAAACCATTTGCAGGGCTTCGATATCCTTTTCCTCTGTTGTGGGATCATTTTCTTTCAGAGGAAAATGTAGGATAAACACACTTGAAGGAAAGTGCAAGACACTGTTTATTTTAAGAGTGTTGCCAGCAGTGATACAAGACTATCCATTTCTCTTGACAAAATGCAGTCTCTCGTGAGCTTAGTGGGTTTAAAGAACATATTGTGCTACACAAGGTATTAAAGGTTTCCATGGAAATATCAAAATGTGAAATACATTTGCTACTTTTTAAAAAGTTTTCTTGGTGACCTTTGCCTATGAAACTTTTTGATTGGAAACGTGGGGAGAAAAAGTTAAAAAGTAGGATTGCTGGAGCTTCTCTGGGTTGTTAATTTGCAAGGGTGTGCTGCAAATAACTCTTCGCTATGACCACACTCTCATTTAATAGAACTCTGCTTATGCTTGTGGAGTTCAGCCAAACTCCTCCTCTGTGTGTTTTTTCACTAATCTGTGCTAAAAGCATCCTTTTTTGTGGATTGCACTGGGGCTGACAGCCAGTGTCCTGCTGTGCTATTTCATCTACTACTTGAATGAGATCTTGATCCACAGAACGGTGTTTGTTTTGTGGTATAAGGGTCCTCAACTCCTTGACTCAGCCACTGCTACATGAACTGGTCTCCCAGCATTAAGATCACATAAAGCTTCAGGATAGACTCAGAAGTGCTGATTCAAATCTTGCCACGACTCAGAAGGTACCCAGCTAGTTTGGTAGGCTTGACTTTGGGTAAAGCTTTCAGCTTGCCTGATGAGCAGTGCACCACACAGCGAGGCTGGTCTCTGAAAAATTAATCCCTTTCTTCCCCACTTTCCTTTGCCTTTACTTTCCTGTAGCTGGTGAACAGATCTCTGTAACTTAATTTCTGTGCAGTGTAAGGATGATATGGGATGGTGACTGCAGGTGGGAAACAGAGTCAGCTCCTAGGACTAGCATCCAAGGTGAGCGAGCTGTCTGCCATAAGAGTCTTCAAATGATACAGTGATTTGAAATGAAAACAAATTTAGTAACTTTAAACTTGTGTTAGTACTGAAGCATCCTGGCATTACTTTGGTCCCTCTTGCCCACTAACTTCTCTTCTGTTAGTCATGTAACCATAGATATTAAACTATAATTTACTTCAGTTAGACATGGTTATCATTTTACAGTTCTGGAATGTACAGTAAGATCCTGACCTGGCTAATGGCTTCTCTGCAAAACACTGCTTCACATTTCACTTGTGGGTAGTGTTAAGGATCCTCAAAAATTAAGCCATATAACATCTAGCTAAATGTCTAATTTAGATATGGTCTTGCATATTATAAGACTTGTCTCTTACTCAGTCTGTCTTGTGCCATGATGCTTTATCATCTAATTTTTGCAGAAGTGTTTCTAATCAGAAGTTGGCGTGGGCAGTGTGATGGGCAGGTCTGTGCTGACGGCAGGAGGGAGGGCGGTCACGGATTGCGCAGCAGACGATAACGCACCCGCTGTAAAACTGACCAGCTCTTTGCATCAGCAGTGCCACAACCCCACCTCCTGAAGATAGTGTTGGGAACAAACAGTCCACTGCCCTGGAAAGCACTGCAGGGATGGGGAGTGATTACTGATGGCTTTAATCTGTGGGGAAGCCAAAATGAACACGGTGACAAAGCAGTTAATTTTGCCTGGGAAGCGACCGAAATAATGAACCCAGCAGGAGCAGCTCGGCCTTGCTGTACAGATGTTTCATACACCATGTGATAAAGAGGCTGCTGGACTGCTCAAGGCAGGGGTGATACTTTGTCAGATGAAATGAATTGTCTGCTTCAAACTGGTGAGCTATTGGAAGGTTCTTTAGCACAGACTACTTTCTGAGACATGTTTAACTTCACAAGACAGAGCTAGCAGGAAATACATTAACAGGCAGGAAAAAAATGCTGCTCAGGCCAACTCTTTACTATTTTTACCCAGTGATGAGTTCCAGAAAATGCTTAGGAAAAATGAACTTTGTCAAACTTAAGGAGCCCTGAGTAGAGTGGTTTGCCTCAAAGCATGATATGAGCTTGAAACAGCACTCTTCAAGACTGCGGTTAAAGCAATACTCTCTGGTAACTGTGATGATTGTGATTTTAAAGTATAGAAGTGGAGGGCAAAGGTTAAGGGTGGATTCAAACTCCATCATTATTATTCTGTCCTTTCCAAGGGAAAGATAGTGGATTAGGATCTACTCCCAAATTTTCACATTAGCCACTGTCCAAAACATTATCTGTTTATAAATGTATTGATATTGTGGTTTTCAGCTTCTGTGAGCCTCTGGGTTTTTAGCAGCTTTTCAGTCAGCTGTGCTTCTTGTGGAAAGATCTTATGTACTGCTGGCATAAGGAAGTGAAAGAATAAAAAGAAAAGGTTATGAAGAAAGGGCAGACAACTAAAAAAGGACATCTGAAGACGGGGCAAGCAGAAACTAAACTTAGTCCAGAGAAATGGGGAAACTAGGGAAAAAGATGAGGAGGGAAGAGAGTTATCTGAGCCCCCAGTAAAAAGAAGTATATTACTGCTGGGTGTAACTACCATAAATCTTGTAATGTAATGTTCTGTATTCAAATTCACAAAATGGAGTAATGCCTTTTAAGCTTCTTTGAGTGTTCATTCAAAGAAGCATTTCCTAAATAAATAGCAGTATGACTGACATATCTCCTTTAAAACCTCAAACTAGCAAGCAGGAATTTAACACTGCAGTTCCCATTTTACTGAAAGATCCACCCTGCATTAAAATAAACAGAACAGTCAAGATTTCACAGGTCTTCAGAAAGCCTACCATGTATTTTAGCACAGATTAATCTTCATTTTGATCTCTAATATCTTGAAGCAATTTTTTACCTCTGCAGAAACAATGCTAATGCTATTGTGTGGCCTACAGAGTTGGTTAGAACTTTTAAATGTATAAAACCTTTAGAAGAATTAATATTTTTTGGTATATGCTGCTTGCTGTATCAAGTTGTGTTATTTATATAGGGAGAACTACTTACAGTGATGTTCTGGGAGTGAATTTCTTAGACCCTAAAACAACCTGGAAGTCACAAATTCTAAAAACTCTGAAGTTTTAAAAAATAAGTATTCCTCAGAAAAAATTAGTGGAGCTTCACTCCATTTGCACATTGGTCAGTTTTATATATCTTAAAGTAGATTGATTTAATATATTCAGATATTAGGAATCTTGTAGCTGCTTGTCACTTTAAATGAACATGGAAACTTAACCACCTTGGAAAAGTCCCACAACTGAGACTTCTTATGGTTTCTCATGGGTCTGTGGTTTTAAAAGGAAACTTAAAAATGCTATCATTTTTTGACTGATCCATGCTGCTAAGATCAGACATCATCAATCAACTTTTGAACACTTGAAAAACCCCTCCATCTCCCTCAGTTTCTCTTTCCAGTTGTGTTTATGATCTTTGGAGATGAAAGCTGTGGTCTTCATATTGTTTAGAAATTGCTGTTTGATGTCTTTGAAAAATTAGGTTGACTTTGAACAAGTTGCTGCTCTAGTGAGCTAATTAGCTACATCTATGCCAGAGTGGGCAAAACCCAGTGATTATATGTTGCGTGTGTTTATCCTTTTGACTAGAGAATTGAAATTGTTTGATAGTCAGGGAAAAGGTGTATTTGAAGTTTTAATAAATTACTATTAGTTTGAATAAAGGACACCTAAGAAAAAGTTAGGATTAGAAATCATTAATTTTATTTAGAAAAGGTGCCACAGTATGTGAAGTAGACTCTGAGATCCATTTCTAATCCATATTAAACTCTTAATACCAATCTTGTTAATTTCAAGCCTTTCAGCTGATCAAGATAGCAAAGATTCATAGACTATCCATGAATCTAAAATAACTCAGGGATGGTAACAATTTTAGACAGGTAAACTTATTGAGCATATAGAAACCCTTTGAGTATATAGAAGCATATGGAAGCACGTTAAGGGCTCACTGGGATAGCAATTATCACTATTGTGCTTCAAGGATGATTTCTGAACACCATGCTGCTGTCACTTGAGTGCCTCAAGGCCCTAACTGAAATATAGGCTCTGAATCTTCACTGTCAGCAACAAATTAAATTTAAATTTAGAGAGAAGGTGTGTATGTTCTATCAAATTTACACTTGAAATAGAGGAGAGTATGATCAGCAGAGTGATTTGCCTGGCTTTGTAGGCAGAGCTGATATTTAGTAGTACATCTTCAGTGACCAGTCCAGTGCCTTATTTGTAGTGGGACTCTTTAATCCATTGGTGCCTGTGAGGTCCAGAGCCAGCTCAGTCCTGGTACACCTCTGAAGATCTTTTTCTCAGTCTGCTCTTCCTTTGTCAGAGCTGCTTCTTGTGGACATAGGAGGTTTTGCTTGTATTTCTCTTCAGAAGGCAGATGGCAACCAATGGTATACCAAAAACTTTGGTGACAGTGAAATGCATTCAGATGTGCCAGATCTAGATGCCTGTCCAATGTATTTAGCTGTAACCTTTTCAATTTTTTTTCTTGTTCTGCTGAAGACGCAACTTTCAAGTTCTGGTAAAACTAGTTCTGGTGCAGTAGACTTGAAACCTGCTGATTTCAGGTTCTCCAAATTCTGTATTGACTCAGAATGAGAATTCAGCATCTGCCTGCCTCAGGAGACAAGATTTTTCTGGGACTGCTCTTATTTTTAACCACATTAACAATAAATTTAATTATCTAGGCCAGAAAGGCTGTGGTTGTGTACATGCAGCTTACATATACATTGTCAGCTTTGCATAGACAGGGATAAGTCTGACTGTACTCCCTAATGCATAGTTATCAGCTTTTAACTGTAGCCTCATGTGATTCTTTGAGTGGCAGACTGAATGAGCTCGAGCACTCTGCATGGTGTTTGTGAGTGCCGCTTTGCTGGCTCTTTTGGGTGAAATCCTTGCCCTTTGACACTCCTCCAGTCTTAAACTGCTGGCAGGGACTGTAAATGCTCTAATTCCATGTGCAGCTGCAGCAGGCTCCCTCCAGCATAAGAGCTTCAGAGGGCACTGATTTTCTAGGCAGGGCTGATGTGATTAGACACATCCACAATCCCTAATGCAGCACAGCCTCTGAGCAGGGCTGTGGCCCATGGGGCATCCTCACACGATTACCATAACTCAGAAAGGCCCACAGGTCAGAGCAGCCAGAAGAGCACAAGCAGGAGTGCCAACAGGTGACGCAAAGTCTCTCTAGTTTGTCCTACCCTTAGGCTCTGAATTCTGAACTGCTCCTCTCTATGGATGTAGGATAAAATCTTGCCCTTATTTCACTCCCGGAATAATGCATAATGCTGCAAAATTACATCCATTTCTTTCTAAAGCTGTTGCAAAAACCTTATCAGTGGTAACAGCTGGAGAGAATACCATTAAAAAATTCATCCTGTGCACAGCAAAGCTGGGGTTCATCTTGTATTAGCTGCTTAAAAGTAACTTGTATGACTTATTACTATTTCATTAACTTAGTGTTTAAGTACATGTGAGAATTTAAAATACTTTTCTCTGGCACAGGGGGGATTTCCCCTCTTTAAGAGCTGTAATATTATTCATGTGATAATCTTCAACAGATCTGTAATGAGAAAGATGAATACAGAACAGTTCATTAGTTTTCTTTAAGAGTATGATACTGTAGATCTGTGTTAATTTAGACTGGAACATGAGTTTTGAGGTCTGTGCAGAGGAGAATGTAACCAGTTTTGTACCTTTGTGTAGGGCATTCCTTTCAAAGGCAGCAGAGTGCAGGATCCAGCTATCCTGTAGCCATAGCTGTATTTTTTGCTTCTTCTCAGGTGTTAGTGGCATCCTCTGGAAAAGCTTCTCTATTCAGTGCATGTGCTGCTTCTTGGAAAGACAATTCCAGCTTTTGATTAAAACAATCTTTTCATGTGCAAACAGTGATCAGGTTTGTTATGAGGGACAGGTTTAAAGCCCACACCCTATAAAACTTCAAATCTAAACAATGGGTTGTGATTTTCAGAAGGCTCAGAAGTGTGTTTTCCCCCATGGAAGCCTATGACTGCCATTAGATAATAAAGGATAATGTTAGAGACCCACAGCTAATCTTGACAAGATGGGGTTTTTTCTTCATGCTCTGTGAGCAATTTGAATGCCATTCCTTTCTCCTCTTCAAAAATTGTTTTCATTAGCATTTCCAAAATATACATTACAGGAGACTGTAAACACTATGGGATAGCGATCTAGCTGTGATTTGATACAAACTAAAATTACCACCGTCAGCAATAAGCAGAGACACCATAAAAGGGAAATGAAGCAGCTCTGCATATTTGTGTAGGGGCAAGGTCAAGCATGAGAGACATCCCAGCCTCTCTGTCGAGGAGGAAGAGATGATTGAAAGGGTTGAGGGCCTGGGATTTTATCAGGCTCCAGGGAATGTTTGGAGGGAAATAAAGAAGGCAAAAGACCAGCTTTACATAAATGGGAGCATAACGCAGGTGGGATGAACGGCCAGGGCGTTGTGTCAGAAAAAGTCAATTGTTTGATTTCTGAAGGGGACAGCATGACTTGATGTACAGGGGAAAGGCCTGTGGGAAGCACAGAAACTTTGCCAGGGGTCATCTTTGTTTTTTCCATGCACTGACTCCCTGGGCAGGCCTTGTGATGCTGCTTTGCATGGCAGGATGTGTGCAGTGTGCTCCGTGGATGGACAGTACCTTGGGCTGACACCCGATGGCACCACCTGAGCCTGCAGTGCTCATGGACAGCCCTGGGAGGGGCTGGAGCTCATGGACAGCATTGGGGGAAGGGCTGGAGCTCATGAACAGCACTGCTCTGCCCATGCAGTTCTCCTGCCTTGAGACTAGGGCATGCATCCACAGGGAAGCACAGCAGCAACCCCTGCAGCTCTCTACTGGTGTACTTTAGGGACTGGAATGCACATGCTGCTGTTTGGCAGCATCCAAACAGTTTAAAGGCAATATGCAGGATTTTCCCCACCTGCCTGTTTGCCACCTTTGCCATGGAGGGTGTAGAAAACATTTACGTGGGCTGCATATCCTGTTGTCCAAGGAAAGATGGGGTACCTGCTTCCCTACTGTTGCCCTATTGCTCCCAGGTTTTTCTCTTGTGATACCCAGAAAAAGCCTGGTGACAAGTAGCTGTGGATGGTGATACTTCTCATTGCAACAAGCAGACTCTAAGAGTTGATATCTCTTCACATCCAAAGTTTTGTGACACTCAAAATTGAACTAATTTAAACTGGGGTGTAAATAAATCTGTTCTGGCACAGGGAAGGGATGCTTTCCTTCATCTTGTTCTTTCCTGTACAACCACAGCAAGTTCTTCTGCAGGAAGCTGACCCAAGCAGTTATTGTACAATAAAGTACTTTGCAAGAGCAACATTTTATTTCATTTTCTGAAATGGGTGTTGCACTTTAAAACAATGCCTCATTCCAGAATCAAGGCTTGCTGTAGATAAACCTTCTGAGGGAGAATAACCTTAGAAATACTAAAACTGGAATAGCCAAAAAGACAGAAAGTCAAGCTGGGAACACAAACGAAACAGACTGGGAGAGTAGTCCTTGGCACTGGAAGCCTAGTGCTCAGTGGGACATATTCCAGTTTCTGTGCTGATTAGTTTGCACTAAGAAGTCTCTGAAGTGTTCTGTAACACAGTGATGAGAGATTGCCACAACAATCAATAATGCAGTTCAGTGCCCTGTCATGTGATAGGGAACTCACCTTAAACTGCAATTTCATCTTTGTGTGAAGGTGTGCCCGCAGATCTTGCTCATTGGAGGCCCTGTGGGCACATTTCACAGAATCACAGCATGGGTAGGGTTGGAAGGGACCACACTGGATCAAGCAGGGTCATCCCAGAACACATGGCACAGGATTGTGTCCAGACAGCTCTGGAATATCTCCAGTAAGGGAGACTCCACACCCTCTCTGGGCAATTTGTCCAGTGCTCAGTCACCCACACAGTAAAGAAGTTTTTATATTGAGGTGGAACTTCCTGTGCATCAGATTCTGCCCATTGCCTCTTGTCTTATTTCCACTTCTATCTCTTGAATGTGCACTCGCTGTTTATTTACTCGCTGGAAAGCTTGATGATTTTGGGACAGTGGATTTAAAGTCTTCCTTTTCAGAAAAGGGGGTAAGAAAAATATTGAGAGAAGTGTAGATAAAATGGAATGCAAGAGATGTTTCCAGGTCATCTGTTTAAGGCTGATTGATTGTCAGTGCTCTTGAGAAATATGGCTACCTGAGGGCCTTTTTTATTTATGGGCAATCTCATCACTGCATAGTTTGTGGCTTTATTATACTGCACCTGTCATCCACTCCCCCACACCTCCTCCCACATGCAATTGCTGATACAAAATGGTTCTGTTACAGAGACCCAGATTGCATTGCAAACAAATAGGCTAAAATCACAGTTCAGCGTGGTACAGATGATTTGTAGCTACAGTGCAGTGGTCTGTCATTTCACATTACTGAAATGTGTGTGTTGCCTGAGAGGATTTTAATCAGGGAGCTCCTAGGCACACCTTTACTGCCTGTAGGGACTGTGTGCATGCTGAGCTCTGTGACCCAAAAGAAGGATGGCCCTGAGTTTCAGATGCCTGATCTGATTGCCCTTTTAGCATCATAGGCAGAGTGTGAGAAGAGGGCAGAATGGCACCCAAGCAGCTACACCTTTATCAGTGTGCCTCACCTTTCAGAGGAAGAACCCCACTGTCAGGCTCTGCAAAAATTGTTTCTTATCCCTTAGGAAATAGGCTAGAAAATGCATGGCAACCAGGCTGGCTTTATGTCTGGGTGCTCAGATGGTTTTGGGTGGGAGGATCAAACCCAAAGATGCATTACAGAGAAGTTAGAGACTGGGCTTTTCACTCACACACGTTCCATGCTCCTGATGGGTTTCCAAGGTCAGTAGATTATGGTGACATATTTTTCAAAGACCTAGAAGGAACTATGTATTGAAAATGTGTTTACTGTCAGTTGCAAAGTCGAGATAGCCTAGGGGAGGCTTTAAAACTGCTTCTGTTTGTGATGGAGAATGCAGGTTTATTTTGTAGACCTGTCAGTATCTTACATTAATTTGTTCTATCACAAATGATGCCAACAAAAGATAAAAAGTAGAACTTTTGAGATTTTTGTTAGATGGGTTGATATTCAGGGGTCTGGAGAAGATGGTTGTTGGTTCAGTTGTTTTCTTTCAATTGTTTTCTAGATTAAATCGGGTTTTTTTGTGCTCAACTAGTGTGCTATACTAATAATTTATGACTATACTGACAGTGAAGACAGGTGACTGATGCTGCCAGCTTCTGTTGGATGGCTTATAGACATCTGCACAAGATTTTTGTTGTTGATGGCTTCCTAATGGGAACAGCTTTTCTTTAAACACTATAAAACTTTCTAATTAGGTTGTAAATACGGCACTACATTTTGAATAAGAGGAATGTTAAATAAGCTATAATATTTAAACCAGATTTTATTTCTGGCAATTACTCAGACTCTAAAGTTAAATTCCCTTTCATTAAGTGACAGTGAGGGCCTATTGTTGCTAGCCTTTGTGTAAATATATACTTACCTGTAGTCAGGGAAAGATGGGCAGAAGAAACATGGAAAGAGTGAAGTGTTGTGTGTAAGGAGGCAGGGCTCATGGGGGACCCTTCTGAATGAGATATTTCATTGCAGCAATTATAATCCTTGATGTTTGCACTGCTGCTTTGCACTGAATTGTCCTCATGTTATCAATTGTCTTTTTTTAGAATTAATTTCCCTTCTTCCCAGATGAAGGTGGCTTTACAAACAGAATAGCTTAGATAAGCCCAGTTCTTCCAGACCAGGTCTGGCAGGTTTACCTGATAGTAAATAGTGCCTTTGGAACACCTGTAGTTTCATCAGCTTTTTTCATCAGAAAAGGTTGTCCTTGAAAATAATTTCCAAACATATTTTTAAGACATCATATACCTGGAGGTAGGATTATTATCTGTTTTATGTAAAGTGATATCAGCTTATTGTACATAAAGCAGTCTAGCCCTCAAATATAAATATAAATATAAATATAAATATAAATATAAATATAAATATAAATATAAATATAAATATTATTTTTTTAAACAGGAAAAAATATTGGAAAAACTGAATAGGGCAGCTTCAAGTAAAACATGTAGAAAATCTTTCTGTTTTAGAAAATAGTGTTTTAGAAGCTGGGTTGCCACTGGAGGAAAAAAAAAGATAAACATTTCTGGGATTTTTGTTTGTTTGTTTGGGGGTTTGTTGGCTTGTTTGTTTGTTCTATCATGCAACTTTCACTGCAATCAGTAAAAGTTTGCTTTAAAGTTGCCTTGTCAGAAATGCAGACTAGCTACATCTCTTCAAACTCCCCATAATTTTCTGTTACGTTTGTGGAAGTGCTAACTATTCCACCATGAGTTTGCAATTCATTTAAATAAATACATACTTTGCTGTATCCTATGTGGGCTAAGGCAATGCTATTCTAACTGAGCAGTCCCTTTGCAAAATTTTGCACATTCACAACTCAGCACTTCTCGCTCCCGTAGGTAACACTGTCACAGACTTGCATGTCTAAACAGATGCTTGACTTTTCAGTAGAGTAAATACTGACTTCATCTCTGTTTCAGACAGCTCCTGCTTACTCTAATGCAGAATAATTTAGGGTTAATGTTGCCTGTTTGATTTGAGAATGAAGCAGTTGTTGGAGGTAGGGTGAATAATTCATTTTTCAGAGTTCTAAAGGGTACATGTTAATATTGTGAAGCTGCAGCTGATGCTACTAAAGCCATTCATGTTAAGAGAACAAATTGCCATTTGGCATGCTGAAAAATTAACCCAATTTACAGCATGGGTGAAGATGAACTCTCTCTGGTGAAAGCTATATTTAAACCACCAATGAGATAATTACATCTTGGCCTTCTAACACATCTTATGTAGCACAGATGTGACTGCTTTTTCTTTATAAGTGAATGCATCTAACAACTTCTAAAAAAAGTGCTTGTTTTTCTAGATTTTGTGCATTTTTGCTGGGAAAGTCTGGAATATAAACAATTTAAAACATCCATGCATAATGTGTCAGCTAAAGATTAAGCTACAAAATAGACAAAGCCAAGCCAGTGGATGCTGTTTGTATATGACCAAAACTTTGGAAGAATTAGTGCAAGTCCCGTTTCCAAGAAGGATCTGGAATCTGCACCCTCATCTGTTGTGGGTGCAGCATCTTATGAATACAGTTAATGACTGTACCAGTTAATCTAAAGGGAAGCTTTGTCTTTTCATGTTTATTATTTTAATGGAAAAGTTGCGCGAGCAAACCTGGGTCACTTCTCTGTGATGATAAAAATAAGGCCGATGATATTTGAACGGGGGGGTTTTAGCTTTATCTGTTACAATCATCTGCAGGACCTCACAGCAACTGCTACTCCTGCAATTGAGCTGAGCTTTCCTGAGCAAACAAATTGTCCACCAAAACAATGTCTTTGTGTTTCTAACAGAACTGGAACAAACACATCTCTTTTGTTCCCTTGTTTGTGCATGATTTGTGTAGAAGATGACAGTGCAGAGCAGGGAATGGCTTTCATCTGCTAAAATCTCTCCCCTCACCAGGCTACAGGAAGATCCTGGAAGCACCTACCACTCTGTACATCTTTTTGCCTCCCTGCTGCCCTGCCTTTCTCTAATTTGGGGGAAATGACAGCTCAGGTGTGATGTCTTGTACCAGTGGGGGTGGCTTTTGAACCTTGTGGCATGGTGTCACCAGGACAGGGTGAACAGTCACTGGTGGTCACAGTGTGAAAAAAAACTGAGAAGGGGCAGGACAGTGTGGAGCAGGGGGTAGGACGGAAGGGACAGGACAGTTCCCCCAAGGGAACTAAGCTGTTTATTGCAATGAGTTTTACTCTCACCTTTCTTTCCTCAAATCACTGGTCTCATAGCTGTTCTTCCCTGGGTGCTGATAAGCTTGATGGCTTCCACGAAGTCCTGAGCTTCTTTACCAAGAGGTGCTGTCACTGTGCTTGCAAAAAGGTTTTGTTCAAGCCTTGCCTCTTTCTGACACTTTCTTCTTGGGGTGAAACCGGCTGGTATTTACACCATTGATTTGTATGTTTGTTGAGAAGTTGTAATTCACAGTCAGTTACAGAATTTAAGCAGGCTAAATAAACAGATCATCTTCCCGTGCAAGTCTTGTTGGTTAAGCAACCTGAGATGCAGTTGCAAGAAAAAAAAGGTGCTCTGTTCTTATATAGCAGTATCCAGTCCCCCCTCCAATGTGTCAATCCAAGAGCAGTTTCTGCACTCTGCATACCTGCAAATGTGCCCCAGATCCTGTTGTTTAGAAAGTGCTTACAGGCAGTATTTGGGGCAGGGTGATTGTGGCATGTCATGTATTTACAATTACCAAATGTCAGCATCTAAGTCTTTCTGAGAGAGCTTGGGATAGCTGTGATGCATTAAGATATTCTTAATCTCCACATGGTGCAACCACACAATAGTTCTTGTATCACATGCGCCTCAAAAAAAAAAAGACTGGGCTGGCATTCAGTGCCGTGGTTTACTTTAGTTGAGGTGTCAGGGCATGGGTTGGACTCAATGATCTTAAAGGTCTCTTCCAACCTAGTTATTCTGTGATTCTGTAATGAAATACTGATTTGTTTTCTTTGTAAGTAGACAGGTAAAATTAGACAAATTGTTACTTAGCTTCTTGAGCTTAAAAAGGAGAAATGAAAATGCTGTTTTTGAGATGGAGCTGATGAACTTATTCACTCAGATTTGTCTAAGAAGAAAAACAGCTGAGAGGAGAGGTAAATTGCATTTTCTGTTTTGTTTTGAAGCTGTGTTTTTACCTTTAAATTGATTTGAACCCTAAAAAGAGACCTGGATATCTTAAGCTAATAATAATAACAATAATAAAGCAGTCAGTTTGGGAACCTCAACAAAATAACCCAACCAAACAACGAAAAAAATCCCCAAGCAAGCAAAAAGAATGTATTTGGGTATAATTTTTGATTATTTGGTTACAGCTTTTTCAAAAAAAGGGAACATCTTTGATCCCTGCAGCTCCGTGCATATGGAGTGGCTGAATGTCCAGAGGGGTTATCTCCCAAACTTAAAAGCAGAGGATGCTGAATTTGGAAAAACTAGTTGATTTCTCAGTTTTTTATTAAAGAAGGAACAAACACAAGGGTGAAGTAGCATGCCAAAAGTCACACCACAAGTTGGTGATGGAGCTGAGCACGTTACCCATTTGGGTGCCTTGATCACTGCTCCCTCTCAGCGCTGCAGGAGAGGAAAACACGTGCCTGGGGCTGACAGACTGAGCTGATCTCCTCCTTGTGCCTATGCCACACTTTAGCAAAGTGGGGTATTAAGGCTCATTCCTTGCGCTGTGGTAACACCCCTGCTTCTCTCAGCCACAGTTCACTCACAATCATTTATGCCAAAGTGAGTTTTGCAGTGGTGTTGGCTGGTTATGGTCTCAGTTCTAGTCAGTGGTTGCAGGTTAGGGAGAGAATGAATGCACTGTGGTATCTCTATGGCATTAGAGGTGTAGTTTAGTATTTAATCTCCATTAAATACTGACTTCAGTTCTGGGAAAAACAAGACTTCTAAGGCTTCAGATGCTGGTTCTGAGACTTGCCATTCAGTGGGATGTTGGTGTAGATTTACTCTATGGGAATGCTTTGCAGTTCCTGGCTGTCTGTTTGTGGGAAATATCAGATCCTTGAACCTTCACTCAGATTGTCTACCCAAGGATGGGAACTGATCTAATAAATAGGGGTTAAATTATTCCTAGTGGAGTGAGCTGCTGGATGGATTTGGTGGCTGGATACCGGAACTCTCCTTTGACCTCGTGGGTGCCACTTAACTGCTGTTGCCCATAAAGTGGACATAATTGCTCTGTGCTCATAAAATGAGTGTCAGAGCTATCTCACAAGGCTAATTAATGTTGTTAAAGTGCTCTGAGGCCCAGAGATAAAAGGGGTCATAGACTATTGGTGTTAAATCCAACATCTATTTGTGGATAAAGTTACTTCCCTCAGTCATTGGATTCCTGCCCTATTGTCTAGGATCATACTGATTCCTTAATAATTTCAGTGTTCGTAGGTCTGGAGATAGATAGCTAATCAACTACGTATCACTACAATTACTGATATGGAATCATCATTTTCTGTAAGGATTCCCTGAAATTGCTTCTTTTTAAGTTTTAATTGTCCACACACTTCATCACCATTTGGCATGAAAAAGTTTTGGAAAAAGTTTCACTGTGATGAATAACTGGAAGCATAGGCCATCTCTTGTGTCTCACCACTTGACTTAATCACATGTGTGATGTACAGCCCTAAATGAACAGCATCCAGCCTGCCATGGATTACCTCTCCTTCCCACTTCCCACAGGCATTTCCAAGCTTCCAAGTAAACCATGCTTGTTACAAATAGGGCTTGGTGTGTGTTTAAAGCAGGAGGTTGTATGGATTTAAACAATTCAATTCACTGATTCTTGCTGTAGTATGTCACAATCTCAGAGGAAGGTTGCTGCTCCCAAATGCCATGAATATACCCTAGTTGTGTAGAGATTTAAAAAAATATAAATTCATATTCGTATGGTGATGGTCAGTTGAGAAAGTTTCAGGCTCCTTTGCAAGAACGAGGTTGGTAGGTGAAAAAGGCTATCAAGCTGCATTTTCTTAGCTGGCATCCCTTGATTTTCTTTGGAGAAGCTGTGGTTGAGGTGGCCTTAGATTGACATCAGATGGTGAAAATATAAAGCATTTTCCTTGAGCTCTTCCCTCACTTAGTGCATAGTTCTGGCTCTCTTGTACTTGTGCATCCCAGCCAGTGCAGCACAGAGTCATTCTGTGCCTGTGTGAGCATGCACGCTTCTGTGTGCCTGTGCAAGAGGAGAGGGGGAACTGTTCAAAGCAGGGGTTGTTGTGGGGTGCTGGATTGCACTCATCTTGGTAGATGGGAGATTATGGTACTGTGGGAAGATGTGTTCCCATGGTAACTGAGCTGTTTTACCCAGAGATGGAGTGGAAGCTGAAGCTGTGCCTTTCTTATGGTCCCTTACTACAAGTTTTTCATCTGGCATTAAGGGCTCATTATGTTTGAATCACATTGGTCTGGACAAGAGATTTTTCAGCACAAGGCACAACCTGGTTTCTCTTAGCTGCGAAGATGCTGCAGAAACCCCATGAAGCTTTGTGGGCACTGGGAATTTTAGCAATAGGACCATACTGACAGTGCAGCTGTGGGGCTTCCAGTTCTCCCCTGCGTGCTCTCTGGGAAGCGCAGCCTCTGAGAATGAGCTCTACACCATTATCATTGTGAGTACAGGGCATCTATCTACCATCTAGAGAAAAGCTACAGCATTGTGTCAGGGTAGCACCTGCCTCTGGAGGTTGGGAGCTGATTGCCCCAGTGCTCCCCTTTGCTCCTTTCAAAGGAGGGGAGTGTACAACCATCCCTTCACAGACCTTGCACAGACCTTACACTCCAGGTAGGAGAACCAGAGAAGGTGGATTTGGGGTTAAGCTGTGCCTTTTATATCCAATAGCTCGTTATTACAACTTATTTTAGGGACTTGCTTTAGAAGCCAACCATGTTAAGTCTTTTGAATGTGAATCTTGAATTTAAGAGCTATCCCTTTAGGGTGATAAAACATTTTCCTTTGTTTAACATTTTTCTCTGTATGTACTTTTCCCCAAAAAATATTTTATGGAATGTATGAGAACAGGGCCCTCTCTAGCCTGTTTTGTGATGAGTGTCTAAAAGATAAGTAGAATGGACACTTTTTAATATTGAAAACTCTTACAAAGTTGTAAAAAGTTTAATGCAAATCGCTCTCACTTCAAACCTGTCCACCTACCTGAATCTCATCTTCCCTGTTTTTTGGAAATGCAGAGGAGGAACAAATCTTACTTTGATAAAATTGCTTCATCTTGTTCCTTAAGCACCTGAATAACTCAGTATTCTAAAACTATGTTAGGGAAACATTAAAGCAGAAACAGACAAAGAACTCCAGAAGCTGACAGTAATTTGTATTGCTTCGTGCATATGCATTTCTGCATAGCCCTGAATTATTGATTAGCTGTTATTTCAGTAATTGATTTTTCTGCATATTTGCACTGCCCTTAGAGAAACCTGCAAGAGCACAATTGTTCATTTGTATTGTTGAGACAATCTAGCATGTCTTTAATGGCTTTTATGAGGTGATCCTGACCTTCTATGGCACTGCTGATCCATGGAAATTCATTGCACTTGATTTAGTTTATACTGATATATATATGAGAGAAGATGGGGCCTTTCATTGCTTTGATACATTTCTCTTCCTCCAAGCAATAACTGTTGTGCATTTAGCAAGATGTTTTTCTGGTTTCAACACAGAAGCATTATTGTAGTGGCATAGAAACCTTTTGTCATGGACATGAAATTTCATGCAGCAGTAGGTTTAGCTGAAGTGGCTTTTAAGTCATGTAGCAATGCCTAGATAAAAGAAAATCTAAAAGTATGAAGTATAGGTAATCACATTACTTTAAATAATTGTTCTTTGTAATATTTCTGTTAATTTGTAGTATAGGGAGGGAATTAAATTTGGATATTAATATAGGCATCAGATTACCAAAGAGAAATTTGTCCATTTCAGAAGAGCATTGAAACAGCTACACTGGGTCACAGAAAAAACCTTTTGTGACTCAGACCAGAGCTCAGCCCTTCACTTTCTTTTCCCAAAGCATCTGCTGCTGGCCAGTGTAGAGCAGCAGCAGCAGCAGCAGCAGCAATATTCTTTCCCAGCTTCTGGCAGCCAGCCATTTGGGTTCTGCTTCAGCCAGAGGTTGTATCTGCATCATTGTATTTAATAGCCCATGGTGGACCTTTCTTCCATGAATTTCTCTAATTGCTTTTCTTTTAATCCGTTTATGCTTTTGGCTTTCAAAACATCCTGTGGCAATAAGTTCCACAACTTAATTATGTAGTGTATAATAAAAAAAAAATAAAATTGGCCCCTCTTGTTTTAAGCAAACTGTCCAACCATTTCATTTGGTGCCCCCTATTTCTTGCATCATGAGAACAGTTGTTCCTGCTCACTGTCTCTGTGCTGTTCCTGATACCAAACCATAATCATATTCTTCTCCACAGTGATCTGTCTTGCAGGCAGGAAAGTCCTCATCTGGGTAATCTCTTCTAGTAAAAAAGGCTGGTTTGTACCTCTGCTATTTATGTCTTCCTTCTCCCTGTCTTTTTCTAATTATCCCAAATCCATTTCAGAACAGCACCCGTTAATGAAGATGTGGGCAAAACTCAGTTTATATGCAGAGAGATGATGTTCTCTGTTTCTTCTGTAATCATCCCTGACACTGTTTTTTCCCTTTTACCATCTCCAAGCATTCAATTTGGTGCTTTTCAGAGAATTCCATGTAGTGGTTTCAAGATGTCTCTCCTGAGTAAGAAAGGGTAACTTAGATCACATAACTGTGTATGCAGAAACTCTCTGGGTTTTCTCCATGTATAGCCCATTGCATTTAGTGACACTGTAATTCCCCGTATCCCACAGCAGCCTTCTTCCTTCCTGCAGTTTATAGACTGTATCTTTGCCTAATGGGTAGAACTGAGCAAATAATGTATGTGAAGATTTTTGCCTCAGTTGTTGCCTGTTTCAGTTGAATTGCAATTTCTTCAAATACAGGTTTTTCCACTGCCTCTACAGGGCAGCACTAAGTGGTGAGGGGAAAATGAGCCATTTACTCAAGCAAAAAAGGACACTGATTTGTTTGTGCTTTTCCTGGGATCCAAGCTAGCTCTGGAGTTGTAACACAGCCCTGCACTGTGCTAAGGTGTCTCTGCCTGCACAGAAACTGGTCCAAGAGGAAAGCTGTCTCTCAGTAACTTTCTTCTCTCTGAGTGATAAAAATTGCAGCTAACAATACATTAAAAACCCCCAAAACCATTAAAGGTTGTGTGGTATAGCTAGGGCCAGAGTACGACTGTGGAAATTCATTAATAAACAGATGAAAAGTGGATGAAGGCTTCTTCATGCTGTCCCTCGAAAAGGCAAGGCAGGAAATGCCACCTGGGCAGGAAAAGAGGGGTGTAAGCAAAGGACAAAGGGTGCAGCAAGGGACCCTGCTTTTCTCCAGCTCCTTCCTTACCTCCTGGTGCACAGACATGACTCGGGTCAAGGTCTGCTTTGTTCTGCAAACCCTTTCTCTCTCCTGCTTCTGGATGAGTGCTAAACCAATGCAAAACTAAATGCAAAGGCAAAAATTCATTTTACTGGCATTTGACATGCTGAAAGGCACAGTATTTCTGGAAACAGAAAACTTGTGTGCTGTGACTGGCTGTTTGATGGAAAATGTAAAGCTGAATAGCTTGCTAAAAAATCCAAATAATCTATTTTCTCCGAAGCCCTGGCTTTCCAAGTAGCAAAGCAGTAACCAAATTTGGTTCCTCAGAGGCTTGCATGGTCATTAGGTATTTAGTATTGAGTAAATATTAGCTTTCCTGGTCTGGTGGATTTGTGGTACTGTGTGTGATTACTGTGTTTTATTAAGAGGCATCTTTAAACATCTGTGTGATAAATAACTGCAGCATTATGTCAACTTGTATCTGTCATGTGAGTTCAGACACAACCAGAAAGGCAGTATTTCTTCTATGGCAAATGCACATTTTGATGGTTTTTTCTTTCCTAGAGAAACAAGAAGACGATTGTTCTCTGCAGCTCTGTGTTTATTGTCCTTCTGCTGCTTTACACTAGGGGATGAAAGTGGAGGGAGTGTTTTTTTTAAATTATTGTTGCTGTTAATTTTTTTTCACCTGCGCCCATTATCATCCAGAAATAGAAGTTATCACTTTTTGGGAATGAGTAGAGGGTACAAGAGAGCCATAAAGTGCTATCGATATGAGGTGGCAGCAGCTGCAACTGGGCTTGCTCAGGAACCAAAATTAAAACTGCTGAATGCATAACTAGACCTGAGATAAGTCACAAAGGAAAGCAGGGGAAAAGTCAGTTAATAAATACAGTAGATGCAATATTTGGCAGAAAGCCTTCCCTTTTACATACCCACCCCCCATCATTCTCAGAGTATCCACTGAATATAAATTTAGAATCCCTGAATCTTTTTGTTGCCTGAGTTTTGTGTGTGTAAGTTGATACTGAGGAAAAGGAGAATGCTTCCCATTTCCAGGTTTTGGATTGCTAGAGGAGGAAAGGAGGGGCATGGTTAGGCTAAACTGCACATGAGAACCAAAACAATTTGCTGAACCCAAGAGTCTTTCAATAGCATATGAGCCAACTAATCCTTTGTGGTTATAGCTTGTATTGATCTCATTAATGGACCTCTAACAATGAAACTTCCCAGCTGCAGATGGTTCACAGACAAGTGGAGAATACACAAAAGAGATTTACCTTGTTGACTGGATTCTATTATATTCTAATGTACTACTATATATAAACATAGATGGATTTTTTAAAAATCCTGTAATGCTTGAACAACTAAACTGGATCTGACAAAACAGGTAGAGGAAATGATTTGTCTGGGAATGCTCTTGTTAGATTACTTCTGAATCATGAAAATTTCACTATAAAGACGAGAAACTTTTAAAATCTACATTTATGAGGAATGGCACAGTTAACTTTTATTTCAGTCTCATAAATATTCGGCATACTGTTTCAATAACAATAATTAGACATGGAAAAGCATATGTTGAGAACAACTACAAGGAAAAAAAAAAAGCGGCAGCATTTTGTACTTCAACGAGTCTATATATAGAAAATGAGTCATTGCATCCACCTCTGAAAAGGAATGTGGCCACTTACTAGAAGAGCACTGCACCACTGTGTGATAGTTCAGGGCAGGTAGCAATATAAATGTATCCCAGCCCACAGCTACAATGTGGGGGCAAAGAGGCGTCCTCCTGTCCTGCGCCTGCTCTGATAAGGAAAGTTAGCCCTCAGCCAACAGAACATGAGCTGCAAACTTCTGCAGAGGTTTCCTTTCCATTGCCCTGCAAGATCAAAAGCTTCCCAATCTAAAGCTCAAAGTAGATACGCATTTCTTAAAACAAAAACCAGGAGATGAAAGAAATTCTTCAGCTTTTGTTGACTGCTTTGTCTGTGATTGCTAGGCCAAGATTTAATTTTGCATGCTGCACTGACTGCCATGTATTTTCTCTGAATTGAAGTAAATTAGAAAGTAGAGAAAAATGTTACCATTACAAACAGGTCAGATTTGTGCCTCATCATGCTTATGGAACCCTTGAGCACGTTTTAATGTGCTCACGTTTAATATGCTCACGCTTTTCTGGTCTGGGGTAGATTCACAACTCTTAATCGTTTCCCCAGATTAGGAAGAAGATAGACTGATAGATTCAGAGTTAATGAGTGGATATGCTCTCCTGAATTCATATGGGAGAAGGTCCTTAAGAAAGGTTATTCTTAGCTGTGAAGAAAGCTGTACTGGACCCAAAGGTGTTTATTTGCTGCCCTGGGTCCTCCCACTTTCACATGTTCCTGTGTATATTGTAACTCAACAAACACATGGAAAAGCATCACTAGGGCAGCACTGTGGGGCATTGAAGGGAAAGTTAATGGGATGAAATGTGGCTGTGCTATGGTGTGAGTGTGAGTGATGGTTGGTTATTTCAATCCCAGTCATGGATTTGTAAGGAAGATTTCTGCCCAAGTGAATTATGTGAAATTATTTGCAAAGCTGACAGTTATTAGTAGCAGATCTAATTGGAACATCATGGGAGGACTGGAAATTTTTGCAGAAGAGGCTGAGTGGTTTTGTCAGTTGTATGTATGCCAGTGAGATTCCTGACAGTTTAGGGATCCGAGACTGCATATGCTTAAACAACAAATGAAGCCCTGCTAGCGTGGCTGTGTTCCTGTGAGCAGTTTGTGAATGCCTGGAGCTTCACCCTGTTTTACTTGTGAGGTTTTTTTCTAGTAAATTGGTGTGCTACTAGAAACAAATCAGCATTGTGCCTTGTGTTTAGTTCTGTTTGGAGTGCAGCTGCACAGTGCCAGTGACTGGGGCTCACCTGGGTGCTGAGGATTTTCCTGTATTTTTAATGCAAAGGGTGGACATGCGTGAGGAGGAGGTGACCCTGCAGAGGGGGACTGTGGAGGGCTGAGGAAAGCAAAACTGGAAACCCCTCTGCCTTCTGGATTGCAGGGTGCTGATGGGTTTTGTTCTGAATTTCATTTTTAAAAAGGCTGTTTATATTGGGGAAAAAAGCCCAACCGCGACTGGAGAGAACACTGGGGGGGTTGGGTCTGAAGGAATGTGATTTTTGTACCTCAGGAAGGGCCTGCTTAACTTCCCTCACTGTGTCTGCTTGTTTTCTGTGTAAGGCTTGGTCTCCTGTTCCCCTCCCCTCTGGGCCAGGCCAAGGGGGTGCAGTCCCACAGGGCTGGTGAGGGACACCTTCAGCCATACCCCTGAGTGTGGGATGGGGGAGGAAGCAGGCCAGCTGCTGGAGCTCTTCCTCATAACCCACACTCTCATTCCAGCAAATCTTAGAAACAACCTTGACAGGCTTTTCTGTTTCTGTTTGGGATTTTCAGCCTGACTTTCCAAGCAAATCAGGCTGTGTGATCACACTGTCTGTGAATTCACCTCCTTCCCTCAGCAGGATAGATTTAAACCAGCTTGCTGGTTCTCTACCATGTTTGACAATGCCGAAGAGGTCTCAGAAGTGGCTGAGGCTCTCAGAAATTGTGAAATAGTATCTGGGGAGAAGGGGCAATGATGTTCATGCCTGCTGAAGGTACAGGCAAAACTTGGGACCAGAAGCAGCAGTGTGAAGGGGGTGGTGGCCCAGGGGCCACTGCTGTGAACCAGCCCTCTGTGAACCAGCCCTGGACAGCCCTTCCTTGCCAGGGGGCCGGGCAATGGGGTACCACAGTAGGAGCAGAAAGTGTGTAGAATGTATAAATCAACCCCTCCTTGTGTTCTGAACTTTGGCTGTTCCTTCTTCTGCTGACATGCTCAATGTCTGCACTCACTTGTGCTTTTCTTTTACGCAGAGCTTCTAAGGAGTTGAGTTTACTGAAAAATCAGGGTTTGCCACTGAGGTCACCACACAAGGCATGAGGGAAGGAGATGGTGGTCAGTGGGGTTTGGAATCCTGCTCTGCCACCTCAGGGCCTCTCCAGTCACAGCTTAATTCACATAATCAGAGCCTTGGAGGCAGGAAATGCATTGGAATGATGGAAAAGGCCACGATCCCAGCTAGCCTGTTACCAGCCTCTGTGTTCATGAGCTAAAAAATCCTACTTGGTGCAGTGAGGTCCCTGTGTCCCCTCCCTGCCCCATTACCTGCTGGCAGTAGGGTAAGGGCATGGCCATAGCCCTGGGACACGAAGCCAACTTCTGCTGAGCATTGGAGGAACATGCTGGTGTTCCTGCTCTTAACCTGTTCCCATGACTTCTGCTAGAAAATAAAGGGTTCTTCTCCCAGGGACATGAGACAGTCCTGTGAAAGCCCTGTTTGCAGCTCAGCTTCCAGTGGAGCCAGCATAAACCTCTCCTGCACATTCCTGGAAAACTGGAAGTGAAGTTACCATTTGTAGCATTGCCTGTGGCTCCCTAGGCACCATGAGAGTGAGTTTGTTCCTGTCAGTCCAGGTGCAGATGCATCCTCTGGGGGAGGGTGGATGTATCCCAAAAGTGCTGTGGAGACACCAAAGCAGGATACAATTATGAAGTGAGAGCCCAGGTTTCTCTGCTCTCTGGGCAGCTTGCTCTGAGCACTGCAGAGCCACTGTGGTGCAGCTCTGTCTCCAGAATCACACTGCCTTGTGCCGGGTAAGGGACATGGGACTTGCATAAGGGGACATGGGACTTCTTGTGTCACTGTGGGGAGCAGCCCTGACAGCCTGAGTGTCGTGACTTCAGGAGGGGGAAGCCAGGTTTGTAGGAGGTGCTTTCCAGTCGCCACTTTCAGAGCTTTTAGCAGCTGATTCCACCAAATTCTCCTCCAAATTGCAGACATGGCAATTGTTTGTGACCAAAGGGATGGAGGGCCATCCATGAGCAGCATTGCTAACAAAACTCACTTTTTCAAAGTTGAGAAAATACTCACTATCCAATGCTGTGTACCATGTGAGCCAGAGAGAAATGTCTCTTCTTCATCTTAAGTATGATTTTTTGCAAAAATAAGCAATGTCTCATGAGTGAAGTGCATCACTGAAAATATATTCTTCTAGGGCTTTGTTCGTAGCTTCCCTTCTAATTTTTTCCTGAACTTGGGGAATATACAGAAAGCTTTCATAAACAATATTTATTTTTGAAAACAGAAAGTAAAATAATTGTTAAAACAGAATTCTTTCCAACTAGTGAGTATATGTGTCTCCCAGTTGTGTGGCTTGAAAGTTAAGTTCTGGCAGTCAAAGCTGACAGATTTGGGGAAATGATGTTGTATTCTTCACTAGGGTTATGCTTTTTTATACACAGGGTAAATGTATTTACAGGATTTATATTGAAACTTAAATTTTTAGGACTTCTCTGATATTATACATTGGAAGTCATTTGATGACAAAGCATTAATAAAAATTGTGTTATGAATTCAGCTTTTTCACAGAGACACTGATTGATAGTAGAGTAAGCCTGGCTTTAGGTCTTCTAATAGTCCAGTAGATTCACACAGTGATGGTGATGTGATGCCTGTAGAGTAACTGCTGAGAGATGGCTTCAGTGGATCCCACAATGGCATTTGTGGAGTAGCTGAAGGTGTAGAAAATAATTTTCAGCTTCCCCTTCTGAGGGATTTTTATTATACAGATTTTAGGCTATGGAATGGCCTGAAAGTGTTTATTGTAGGGTGTCATTCCTTACTGAATGGAACTGTATTTTCCCCGTTAGGGCTTCTTTCTTTAATGTTAATTTCCCTTCAGAGTATCTGCAGCTGGGTTTTGTTTATTGTGTGGGAATTGTGGAAATTTTGTAGTTCAAGGAACTATAGTGTGAGGGCACTTCTTCAAGACAATATCGTATTAGAGATAATGTAAAGGTAATAAGTGGGTAAGAGCCACTGAAACCTGGGCTTTTTGTTGAATTTTGTTTCTCTCCTTTGATAGGTGTTCCATTTACTGCTTGGATAAATTTAATTTTTAATTCTTCTGTTTTATCAGGTACATGCTTATAATTTCCATTTTCCTTTTTAACCAACCCACAAGCTGAAGAGCTTCCCCAGACAGGTTTGCTAAGTATTTGTGTTTCAGGACAACTATTGGAATAGGCAGAGCTGCTGATGGCAATGGAAATACACTGAGCATCTGTTATGTTTGTAATAACTGCAGAATAGTACAGTAAAAATCCAGAGATGTAGCTTAAGTAATCCAAAATAAGATACAGATCTCAAGTCAGCCTGTAATTCAAGTTTTTTTTCAGTTTATTGTGTTTCACAAGAATAGTCAGAAGAAAAGGAACATGAAGCAGGTTTACTCATAGCTTGATGTTCCATCTGCATACAAACTGAACATGTTAAACCTCTGCACACTGTGTATTCACCACGCTGGGTTGTAGCTGTGTGGCTTTATAGAAGAGTATTTACAATACATGGTTAGCATTAAACTTACCAAAGCCTCATTTATCTGGAACGTGTTCTTCTTTCCACAAAAACAATCCTGAAGTTAAATTTCCCAAATTATTTTGTTTGTATGCCTTACTAATTTAGTGAGCAGCAAACTATTGGAGGGCTGCTTTTAAACTGCTTGCTTAAAAATACCTCTGTATCAGCCTCCCAATCTCACAGCAATTCTTACTGAGCCAGTTTCCACTGTATCACTAGATCATGCTTCTCCAACATTTTAATGTGTATAACTACTATAAATGTTATGGCAGACAGCAACTTCCCCTCCATACTGGAGCTTTTTTAAGCTATAATTAGAAACATTTACTAGTCCTGGGCAGAGGAAAGATGATCTCTGAGTCCTACAGGGCATGCAGGCAGGAGCTGGTGATGTAAGCAGTATTGTTCTTTACTCAGATAGAAGAAGCCTCACTTGTGGAAGGTAATTTTATGGTAATAGTATGATGTCTGGCATCGATGTGCCCCCTCTTGTTCTAGGAACCTGCCCCCTGCAAAAAACACTTGTGATTTTTTTATTTAAAAAAAAATCAAGAGAAAAAATTTTATTTTCACTGGAATGACATTTTTATCTTGGGAAGGGAAAGAAGCTTTCATTTTTGAGTTCATTCATCGAAGAATTTGTCAGTAAATTTTTATTGTCCAGCAGATAATAATAAGCAGCACATCTCTTTCAAGAGAACCTTTCTGCTTAGTTGCTCTAAAACACCACCCCAATGGCACAGGAAACTCTGGTTGCAGTCACCATGCAAGTTCTTTTTTTCACACAGCGATGTCACTTCAGCAATGCTCAGGCAAAAGGAAATGTTTCCCCAGCTACAGTAGTTGATTAAATGCAAGGGTCTGTGAGCTGCTGGCAGCTAAGAGAAAGAGAACTTTGGTCCAGTCCATGTCTAATATGGGTCACATACATTAGCACTCATTGCAAGCAGGATTTTGCTTGTTTTTCACGTGAAGTAGTCAACGTTCTAAGATGTGTCATTGTTGTCAAGAGCAGTGCATAGTGTTCAGGAGGGTTGGTTTGTGTGAAGGCTTTTTTCTCAGCCTAAAGACCCAACTAAGAGGCTTTTCTGGGAGCAGTTCAGAGCACCCTTAGCACAGCTTCAGGTTTGAGTCAGTGTCCAAAAAAAGCATATTCTTCTGAATCCTTTTGCAAAGTCAGTTCAGCTTTTCTAAAAGAGCCAGAAGTTGTGAGACCAGCAGCTACCTGCAGGTGGGCTTTGC
This sequence comes from Calcarius lapponicus, assembly GCA_039654755.1. Classification (NCBI taxonomy): domain Eukaryota; kingdom Metazoa; phylum Chordata; class Aves; order Passeriformes; family Fringillidae; genus Calcarius; species Calcarius lapponicus. The sequence goes on along the minus strand of CM077470.1, from coordinate 16,163,273 downwards.
TTTCTGCTGCTTTGTTCTTTTATTCCCTTCCCCCCCCAATATCAGCTCATGTTTGTTCCTGAAGCCTTTGGGAATCAGAAATTTAATCTACCCCTGGAAGGGACTTCAAGAAACTACAGAGCTTCATTTTTCATGACTCACTCCCCCTTTTTTGTGGCACAGCTGAATATCCCAAGATGTTCCTGAAAGCTGTTTTTTTTATTATAAGCATTTTTAGTGAACACAGGTCAACAAGTATTTCTGGGACATGTTCCCATCCTCAACTGTCCATATTTAGGGAAAAATTCCCTAGAGTATGACCTTAATAAACCTTCTCAAGTGCAAATAGAGCCAACTGCTTGTCTTTTACTCTGTAAATGTGATGAACAATTAATTGCTGTCTTTTTTAATATTTCTAAAATATATGAAGTTACTGTGGCCTCTTACATTCCTTCTTTTTAAACTAATCCAGATCTTCTCACCCCTCTGCTTCTAATTATTCCCCAAAGCCTTCATTTCTACAGAGAATTGCAACATTTCACTTTCCCCATTTTGCTGAGTGTTTAATGTTAATGGGAGATTTTTGAAGATGATTGGCCATGATTCACAGGTTTGTGTTTTTCTGATTAAATTCAGTATTGGGTTTCACCAGAACTGCAGGCTTGACTGCACTTACCCTGTCTTACATTTTTTAGCTGCTTCCTTACCTTATTCTTATTTGTGTTTTTGACAGGTTTTTGGAATTGTGTAAAGGTTCTGGCCATAGCTAAGCTCTTTTAGACATGGAAGCAATAAAAGCATGGATTACTTTAGTCTCTCTCAAATCATTTATTTCCTTCCTTCTGATATATTTATAGAATATTCCCTTTTCATCTTTCAATGTCCCTAACTACATACATTGCTCTTGTGATGTAGGTTCTGATTTTGGGGTAAGGGAAGTTTGCTGTTACTTCACATTCATACTGAGCCACAAGAAGTGGTTCTTCTGTGTTGGATTTTCAAAACCCTCTGAATCTGAGAAGCTAATACCTTCTTGTCTACTGTCCTGCTTCTGTCCTGCTTCTGTCCTTCCCTCTGGCAGCTTTCCAGTGTTTTCTTTCTGAAGCTAGTCCCTTTGCCTGTACACTCGGAAGATTTAGTCACCTTTCCCTTCTGAACCCTGAGAAGGTTCTTCCCTGTAAACCAGAACTACATCAAAACCACCTCTATTGTAACTTCCTGCAGGTTTGAAAAAGAGTTAGTCCAACTGTAAGTGAGTCTCCTTTAAATAAATTGCCATGTGTTTGAGATTCATATTATTTAAATGTGGATGTAGATCCCTAAAACCTTGGTGCCATCTTGGCAGTACTTCTGGGTGATCTAGACAATGGTAAGTAACAGGTACCACTAGAGCAGTTCATCTCATTAGAGGAAGAAATTTTATTGGACGTTGGATGGTCCAAGGGCGGGACAGAAGAAGTGAAGAAAACCATTTATGTGTCCCAAAGTTGCTTTTTCTGCTATGTCAGCTCAACAAAACTATTTCCCTCAATGTACAAGCCTTGTTTTATCTTAGAGGATGGGCTTACTTCATCCCACTTCAGTAGAAGCTTGTTGTTTCTGGGTAGGTGGTAAGGAAGGGGAAGACATGGATGTGCCCACTGATCCTGTGGTGTACCCCTGCTACACCTGAGAAGAAAATTCCTAGTGGACATCATGGCCAAATCCATTTGAGGCATTGTTTAAAGCAAAATAGTTCATATAAACCACCAGAGTGAAAATCTGGACCAAGCAACTTCTGCCACTGTCCAGACTATGAAAATGGCCAGTGTTTACCAACTGCTTTAGCTAAACTGTTTACCTAAAGTAGGAGCTAAGTGGTGTTTAAAACGTTAGCTAACACCTTTCCTGAACATGCCTCATCTGGTTTGTTTAGACAAGGCTGGCCAATATCTCCTTCACTGGGAACGATTAGTCACAACCCAGAAAAACTGTTTGTCATGGATTTCTCAGGTTTGAGAGTGTGGAGACAAACCTCAGTCCCACAAACTGGTGGATGGTGCTTGCAGTTACCCTCTTAGTCTTTCCATGTGAGTTGTGTGGTTTTGCTTAAGTACAAATTGTGTTTTTTCATTGCTGGTTTGCAGCTGGTCTGAAGGAAAAACATGAAAAGAGTGAAGTGCTCATAAAACTTACTTCAGAAAAGACTTCATTAACAAGTGACTTATTTACAGTGATGGTTCTTCCAAGTCAGTGTCAGAAGCTGACAGAAATTTTCTCAAGTCAGTATCCACATGTAGCGAAGAACTCCACCTTTTAGTCATCTCTTGCTGGACTTAAACTTTTAGTTGGCAACAGAAGTGTAAATTTCAGGAGGAATGGGGAAAGTGAGAATGTTGTTTCCCAGGCCTCTACCTTCCCATCAAACAGGGATGTGGATGTGTTTGTGGATTGTTGATGAGAATGTTTTAATGATTTGCTGAACATCCCAAGTCATGCCAAATCCAAATGCCTCTCCCTAAATTTTCCCTGCAGCTGCCTCAGTAGGATTATGCCTTCTTTTCATCCATCTTTCAGTAAGTGTATTGTGCAAGAGCATGTAAATATCTGTACTGAGAGGGCAGCTCAAACTGTGCACATGGTAGTGTTTAGGCAACTCAGACAGATGGTGTGACTGTAGTTACATGAAAACAATTCCTTCAACATGGGTGGAGGAACGTTTCATGAATCTTTGGCTGTGTGGAAGCTCTAGAGGGATCGGAGCCTGGGTGCAGAGTAATTCCTCAGCTCAGGGCTTTTGCTGGCAGAAAATTGCTTCAGGCCATTCCAAGTAGCTTGAGTCCTATAATAGTTTCTCACTTCAGCAAAGGTGCAGGATGAAGGGGTAGTGCTTGTTCAGCTGCTTTTTGTTCTGATCCTTCTATTGTTTGGCTTCCAAGAAGCATTTTTATTTACCCTTCTGCGAAGAAAACATAAAACAATAGTGGGATTGGTTTTTCAGGTCTTCCCATCATCTCTTAGTCATTTACACTGCTGCAAAACACTTCCTGTGGTGCCAGACCCATCTTCTGCATTCTCATTCCCTCACACACAGGTGAGGTGGTTGGAGAAAACAGAAAAGTAACCAAGGACCTCTTTTGGAAATAAGAACCAGTGGCAAAGCTCACCAAATCAGACTCCCCATATGCAGTGGAATTTGTGTGTTCCATCCATCCATCCATCCATCCATCCATCCATCCATCCATCCATCCATCCATCCATCCATCCCTGCCTGACTCATTCCCTTGCACTGGCTCATTATTTACCATTTGGCTGCATTCCTTTTAAAACAGGGACTTGGCAATGTGTGAAAAAAACCCAGGGTGAGAGGAAGCTTGGAGAAGGCACACACGGGGCGGGAAGGGCAGTAAATCTGTGCTCAGCCTTTTCCTTGGGAACTGTCCTCACCATTTGTCTTCCTCTGGCATGGTGCCTTTGCTGCTCCCCCCACACCCTTCCAGCATGCAGAATCCCTCCTCCTCTGCCTGTCTTGGCCATGCAGAGCATCATTCCCTGTCCCCCCAGATGCTTTTGCTGGAGCTCCAGGGTGATCCTGATGCAGACATGTGTGACAGACAGGACCTTGCTCAGGAGAGCAGCTGTTGCTAGGGATGGATGTGCCATTTAGTGCAAGTACAAAGGGTCAATTAGATAAGGGCCCTAAAGATAATTCCTGTAATATGGGGTTTGGTGATTTGGAGTGGGGAGACAGCAGTAAGAATTATGCAGCCACTAGTAATCTGGGTTGGTTGGGTTTTTTTAACCTTGCCCCAGAGAGATCACAATTTCAAGCAGACAGGTGTTACCACCTTCAGATATTAAAGACATGCTTAATCTCTATGGAGACATTTGCTTCACCTAATGAAATGTGCTGCAGCAATCAATTTTATTCTGCACTTATTGATCATGTCTGTTTTATGGAGACAAATACAAGACAACCTTAATTAAGAGGATCTATCTCTTCTTTTAGCAGTGTTTTCCGGCAGGAAGCTTTCACATCTCATGTACTTTTTGATAGAAAGTATCTCTGCTATTTGTATCAAGATGAAATGGAAATCAAAAGCTTTCATTTCTATACCCTGCACTGATTTTACAGGAACAAAGTAGTTTGTCTTTTTAAAGTGCCTAACTCAATTTATTCAGATTTATTGTACCACAGGAATTTGAAAATCAATAACTTTAGCTGCCAGGTGCACTCTTTATTTATACATATATTTTTAAGATTGTGAATGTGGATGACATCTGTCTTTTCTAAATTGAGCATCTTTGTTGTAAATAAATAAAAAGCATAAGATTATTTTTTTCTTTAACATTTATGTTTGAGGATATTCTCCCTTAGATTCTTTCCTTCTCTTCCTGGCTGTATTTCACATAAAATACATGCTGTTTGCAAACTAGTTTGCCTTTAGCAGACTCAAAGCGAGGAGCTCCAGGCAATCTAACGGGTATTGTGAGTGCTGTGGAGGGACATCTAACTCAACAGCTGCCCTATATATTAAATGAGACAGTAGTGCCACTGATGGAGAACATGCTCCTTTAGTGTCTGAGGTCTAAATGTCACTTAAAATACTGTGGTGAGGTTTCCGAGAGAGTTAGTTCTGGACACAGATTCTAGAAAGCGTTTGCAGTCAAATCTGTGAAGTGTTTGTGGCTGGTATCTGGCAGTGTTGTATGGAGCTGGCTTGTTCAGCCAACACTGAGCAGTTTTTTGCAGGAAAGAGGGAAAAGATGGTAGTGTGATGGCTTTGTAGCAGGAATAGAGTTCTGCAACCGTTTCCCTGCCAAAGAAAAGTGCTCCTGAGTGGAGGAATGTTTCCTCTGCTCACAAGGCAGCTGTGAAAAATGCACACAGGAATTATATTTAAGGAAATATTTGCTTTTGTGAGGGCAGTGGCATAAAACCAGTTAAGCAGTGGCATCAGATAGCTCATGGTAACTCATCGTGGTAGTGTGGCTCAGTATCAAGGAATGAAGGTACCAAACTCCATCAGCAGGGAGCAGTTGTAGTGCTCAGTACGTGCTGTGTTTCTCACCATCCCAAAACACATGCCATCCTCCTCAGGAGTGAGGCCTATTCCACTGCACAGCACGATAAATTTGGACAGTGTGAAGTGTCCAAGCAAAGTGTTGTATGGCAAAACTGGGAATGCTGCAAGAGGAGCTTTGCTGTTCATCCCCTGAACCTCCAGGTTTAAAACAAGGAACACTTTGTGGTCTTGTCTGATAGCTCAGCATTAATAGGGTTTCCTGATTCCCTTGTTTCAAACTGGTTTAAGCTGGGTGCAACATAGAAATCTCTGGCACATGGTGCAGAATATCAGTAGGGTTATCTGGTCCTGACTGCATTGGAGATGCTGAAGATGTAGCAGTCACTCTGTGCCTCGAAGTCTTTTAGATCCAATGAGTCTCTGTGTGGGTGTGAATCCCAGAATGGTTTTGTAATAGCAGCGCATTCACCCAAGTTCTCTTAGCTGAGAACTCCTCTTTGTGCCTCAGCCCACCATGTCCCATCATGCAGAGAACATTAGGTCTCATAGTGAAATTTCCTCTTCCATTCTTTAAAAGTTTTGCTGCAGGTACTTCTCAGGTCAGGGTCAAAAAGACTTTTTTACTTCTGAACTCAAGTTAGCCAAAGTAGTTTCCTTTTATGGGAAAGCTATGTATGGCAGCTGGGGGAAAATGGGAGTTTAGCAAGTTGCTCTAAACAAAGGGAATAATTTGATTCTTCAGTCTTTTAATCCCCACCTTTTGTGAAGCTGATAACTCTGTTTTTAGAGAATAGTGCCTGAAATAATTACATGAAAAAAGTGTCTACTCAAGGTGGTAATTAAAGTGGTTTTATTGAATTGACACTGAGAATTTCTTTGTGAACAATGATGGACTTACATAAGCTCATCTTTATTTACATAAAGTTCAATAAAATAAGCTATTTCAATCTATGGATATTTTTTCCTCCTCCTCCTTTCTAGGATATAAATTTGATTTCATTTGACTTTCTTAGACATTTTTGCCCCTAAAAGGAAGTTCAGCATCTCACAGCAGTATGCTTTGCTTTGTTTTAGTTCTCTTCTGCGTCCCTGAATGAAGTTTGGTGTTCTTTAGATGCTACTCAAGAATTCAACACTCTAGTTTGTTTATTTGTAGGAAAACAGTTGTTGCTGGACATCTGCTGCTTTTGGTATTTCATGCTAGAGTTAATACTGTTGCACTGCTCAGCCTGAATTAGTAATAAGTACAGTTTGACTTATATGACTTTGAGAGATGGGACTTATCCAGGGCCTTACTGAGAGTGGGATGAAACATTATGTGAAGATGGATTTCTGAGTCCTGCTATGATGGATATTGTGCAGCCAGCATGAAACCACTGCACTTCAGAGCTCTTGCCTTTCTTACTGTTATTTTTCTACTCAGACACTTGCTTCTCGCCAAAAACAAACTTTAATGATTCATTAATTTAATGATTCAGCCAGCCCCTGTTGGTTCAATTTAGCCTGCACAGATTAAAAATGGACGTTCTGTTGGTCTTGGACAGACAGACTGCAGAGAAATGAGCTCTCCAGGATGATTAGCTCGAGAGAAGGGGACTCTCCAGGGCTTTTCTAATGAACTGAGAGCTCTTTTAGGGGCCTGCTGGTAAGATAGGAGTGCCTTCTGCTTTTCTGTCTCCTTCCTCTGTCTTCCTGCTCATCACTGCATTACAAGTAAACCAAACAAAAAAGCCATGATTCATGCACAAAAGCTTTAGAACAATGTATTTTACAGCTGAAGACTGTTTACTGTCCTTTGAGATACTGATACTTGGGTTGTTTTCTGTCTGGCACATTTCTGTTTTAAAGCTTGTCAGTCATACTAGTATTTAATGACTTCTCAAAGGCCAGTTAACATCTACAGGACTTTGTGGGGTGTTTTTGTCCCAAGTATCTTTTTTCCAACCTTGACAGTGGATAGGGTTTCTTTCTCTTTGAGGTCATTTAAATATGAGACCAGTTTATCCAACAACAGATTGAAAAATGGGAGTTGTGTCACATGTTGAATATTTATTATTAAAATTGTATAATTGGAAATGTTAGATCTGTTTAAGTACCAGGTTGTATTCAAGCTACCTAAATTTCCACTGGAATTTGCCTCAGACATGGTGGTGTTCAATTCCTCCTCTGCTGTCCTGTGAGTGGTTGAGCTGCCTCAGCCTTATGCAGCAGGTTTATCCAATGGCACCAAGTTGAGTGTGTGTGACTGCATTTCAGATTGCTGCAATTCTTGTAGTGGTATCTCTGTAAAGCCTGGGGGATTAAGGCATTCTGCTGTTGTGAAATGTTTTCTTGGTTTTATTACTGCAGAGATAACATCTCACATTGCTTTTCCAGTGGCAGTATTGCACCCAAGAGGGCAACGGTTCGTGCATTAGGACTACTACAAATTAACACTACTTTTCCCTCTCTCTTTAAAGTGAGGAAGTAGCATCCCTTTTTAATAAACAGATGAATTTGAGGCAGAATTAAAATTCCTTTTGAAAGACAGTCAGAAAAGCTATTGCAGTGAGGTTTTAAGAACTCAACCCAGAAGGCAGTTTGTCATTGTGCATTCCACAGGACAGAAACCCTCTTTTTAAATTAATAAGGCAAATTAAAATAATATTCACCCATACACAGCCTTAGGTATCAAGGGCTCGCTCTTAGTTCCAGCAAGGTCACATTTGCTTACTACATGGAGGCAACAGGCTTGGCTTTCAAAGACCCTTTTCATCCCAAACTGTGTGAATCTGCTGTGTTGCAGAAATGGAGGAGGAAAGGATTTTTTCCTTACTTTTTCACCTTACTTCTTCTCCTTACTACTATTCTACTCCTGTAGAATCTTTCTGCAGTTTGCTAGCACTGCACAGCACAAGTCAATTGGAAATTCATGGGAAGAATGTATTTTGAATGCAGCTGAGTATCCCATATTGAAGTAAGTGGGGAGGATTTAATAATTTTGAGGTTGGTGACCAAACATGTTATAACACCACTTAGCACGCAGTCACAAAGTAGAACTGACCAAGTCATTTGACATGTGAATTCTGCTTACAATGGAAATGTTATTACAACTTCAGCTTCTTACGTTTCTGTTTAGTGGTTAAATAATATGAGCAACATTTGATTGTTATAATGTTGCATTGATTTTAAACCACAGGTTTACTCAAATGGTAATGATTCAGTTGTCTTTTTAGGAAACTTAGCAGAAAGAATTTCTTCTTTGAGGAAAAACACCAGTTAGTGGGCATTTTCAGGGCATCTCCATGGCATTGTTTCTGAAAACAAAGCGTAGGAAGGAGCATATGGTATTACATCTGCAGAGTGTTTGACAGTAACCAGTCCTGGGTGTTTCAGAGGTCAATTTACAGAACTCAGAAGAAAGCAGTTAACTCTGCCCAAGGAAGTTACTCTTCTGAAAGCCAATAGCTCTGAGGTTAACATAAACTCTAAAGTGTTAGACACATAACTCCTTCACCCCTTGCCATTTCTGAACTTCATTTCTGGACACCTCTATGATCAGCTGTCCAGAGATGGATCCAATTTTTCCTCAAACCTCGATCAGACTTTGGCTTCATTAGCATCATTAGTATTTTTGAAGCTTTACTAAGGACCTGGGAAACTTTTGAATAACCCTTTGGACTTCAGTTATGAAAGAGTAAAGGATTCTGATATCCATTCTGCTGGTGTTTTGTGACTGCACATACTTCTGTCAGTCACTTTCTTACTTCAGTATGAAGTTCCAGTCTCCCATGTCATTTTGTGACATCTTTTCCTATCATGCCCTTAATCATTGTCATTTGTTTGTAAATACTGGAAAGCTCTTTTTTCTTTATTTCAATGGAGAGAATGCTTCAGTCTTCTAGATGAGAGAACCTTTGGTTTAAACAAGTCTTTCTTCCAACTTTATGGAAAGGGAACACTTATCATTTGGTAGATGGATGGGTTTTCTTTTCTACAGCTCTGTCCTTAAGCCGTGCTGATATAAAATTCTCATTTTAGATATTCAGTGATTAAGTATGAAGATCTCAGTGAAGCAGAGCCCCATCAGAACCCAAATTGCAATACTGAGATTGCTTTAAGCAGATAAATGATTTCTGTCCTATAAAGACTTCAGTGTCTGAAGAGATTAAATTGTAGCAGTGAACAAAACCCGTATTAAAATTATGTGATTAGCAGGATGAGCAATTTTTTTTTTATTATAATGTGAAACTGGACATGAAAACCAGCCTGAACATTTAAACTAATAGAGTCATTCTTAACTTTGCATGTGCTTTATTGTTTCACATTTGTTATGTTTGTGTCATTGACTTTTGTAGTAACTCCATAATACGAGCAAATTGTCACCAATGAAGCAGATGGAATGAAATTCCTTTTATATAATGTAATTAAGAAAATAAGCACATTGTAGGGAGAAGCTAGTATGTTGCTCTCTCTCTCATCCAGCAGGAACTTGTCATCCATGCCAACCTCTTTTGGCAAAGCATGAGGGTGCTTTTTCTCTTCTTAAGCAAAAGGCTGTTCTGTTTGGTTTTTCTTTTGATTTTGTGTTAAAAAGTCTTATGTAGATGATGATGCTCATAATTACTGCTATCTCACTGAAATAGGAAGAGTTTTGGCCTCATTGGGAACACTGCTGAATCCCTTAGTTATACAAGCAAGAGTGCATTTTCCTCTTAATTAGAAAATAAGTGTTTCTAATAAATAAAATAATTTCAGTATTTATTCAATATTTCATTCTCCTAGCATAAGCCAACTGAGATGTATAATCTTCAGACATGTTAATTGACATGCTGTATTTATTAAGAAACTGTGCCATTTAAAAAGTCATGCTCGTAAGATAGTAATTAAAATAAGCAAGATGGAAGGCTTAAGTGTCATTTTTGACCTGTCTCAATTATTATGTAGCATCTCTGGAGTTTGAGATTTCCCAGCTTCCCTAGGCAATCTGTTTCACTGCTTAATTATCTTCACATTTAGAAAGTTGTGTTTGTTCCTTAAAAAAAGAGAAGAAAACTAATGATGATAATCTGCTTTTTTTTTTTTTTTTTTTGCGCTATTAAGTTCTTGTCCTGCCTAACACTGAAGAACATGAAGAACAGAACAGATGATTTTCCTTGTTTTTGCAGTAGCCTTTCATATATTAAAATGTCAATCTTGCAACTGTCTACTTCTTACAGTATTACTTTAATCATCTGTGTTCTCCTGTTGGAGGAGAATGGCAGCATTGCTGTCTTTGTCATGCAGACCAGGTTCCTATTTATATACCAGTACCAGAATTTCTGTTGTGTTTTTTTTTTTTTTTTTTTTAATATTTGACTTAATTTCATATCATGTGATGACATATATGTCAACTGCATTGTGTAGCTTACAAAAAAGAGGTGAGGATGTTGGATTATGGTATATAAAGGGGGGAATGAGTATATTTGTAATTTAAATGTTGTTTTCCTCACATTACAGTTTTGCTGTAGTTCTTATAGGGAACATTGGTAAATATTCACCTTGTCTATTTCACAGAATCACAGACTGGGTAAGGTTTGAAGAGACAGCTGGAGGTCATCTAATCCAACCTCCCTGCTCAGCAGGGTCCTCTGGAGCACATTACTCTGGATGGTATCCAGATAGCTTTAGAGTATCTCCAGGGAAGGAGAGTCCTAATGATAGCTGCTTGTGGCCACTGAGATAAATCAAAGAAACTGCTCACATCTTTACAAATGGTTGATTTATCTTGTTTTCAGGAAAAAAATCCTAACAGGTCTTGTTCAAAGCTAATCAGATGAGGTTGAAATTAAAGTGGGGACAATGGAGAAATAAAGAGCTGGAATAGAGGAAAGCTAGTAGAAATTGTAGCAACTATGCTTTTTACCATTTATGTTGTGTTTTATTGGTTTTGAATTGATTCACATTAATAATTACAAATTACTGTCTCAGAGGGTCTTGTAGTATTGTGGTTTTCTTTATTCTTAATGTGGTGAAATTATTCTTTCAGCAATGATCTTTGGATTGTTTCCAGCATAGATCTGGATCTTGACTTCGTTGAGCATCAGAACATTTTTGCAGTATCTTAGTACAATGGCATCTCAGTATTCCTCATGTTCTTGAGATGTGTTCAGCTGGAATATAAAAATGCAGAAGGCACCACAGCCTGAGTTGATTGACTTGGAGAGAATGATAGAAACTTAGAGATGGACTGTAAAACTGCCTATCAGTGCTGCCACTGAAGACATGAGGAAACATAATTTCCATCTTTCCAACAACTTGCACCTTTGTCTCTATTGTCCTTGCAACAATGCTGAGGAATTCAGTGCAAAGACACCTGAGCTGGCTGGCTGCGGTCAGGTTGAATGTCACTGACTAATGACCTCCTTAAATTAGCATTAGTGCAACCTAATAAACTCACCTTAAACTAGAGTTAATAAGACTTAGATGACTTTGCACTATGCCATGCCAGACATATTGCCTTGAGCCAGCAATAACTCATGTCTCTTTGCACTGCCGTGTTGTCATGTAAACTTGTCCACTGCCTCACAGATGTCCTAAAAGATGAGCAACTTAAGGCTTCTGTGTATGGCCATAAATTGAATATAACCCCCATAAATTTTTATTTGATGGCAAATCTAAAGGAGATAAAGGACTGTTTGAAGGCTGTGAAAAGAGAAGCTCTTGAGAGAGTTTGGCATTGTTGTTAAACTAATGCAATCTTGAACCTAGGGGACACAAGATGTCTTCAGGTAAACCAACATTCCAGGCCATGTGCTGGAACTCCATCCCTCCAAAGGGAATTTGCATGACTAGCACTCTGGTCGTTCACAGTTTATCATCTTCTTTTGTGATTCCCTAAGTATTTTCACCGTGAAAGGTGTCAAAACCACAGTACTTCAGTTCAGGTAGAAAAACTCCATAGAAAATTAGATTAAGAATAAAACAGAAATAAATGAGAAAATTCCGACTAATGAAGTTCTTGCTTATAATCTTAACATTTGCAAACAGTGCTTCTGTATTAGACCTCACTAACAGTTTACCATAATGCAAATGTTCATCTTAATGCTAAAAAATTGTTGTGCCAGCTCTGAAATGAAAAGCTTCAGGGTATAACTGAACATTTATTGGAGGAAAAATCCAAATCTCCCAACATGTGTGAATTTAAAAGAGATGAGAGAAATAACCAGGCTGAAAAATGTGTGTCATCCTCAGAAGGAATAGCAGCTGTTGTTTGGATTGCAATGGGAATTTTAAGGAGGTGTTTGCTTTCATCCCTGCTGCTATCTTGTGAAGTGGTGTGAGCCAGAGAAGTGACCAGGAGATGTTGGGGCACAAATAGTGCTGGCCCACCCAAAGCCTCCTCTTGGGAATAGAGGATTAAAGGAGTTTTCTAAGCTTCTCACATTGTCTTGAAATAGCACATTGGAGAATGTGGTTTCCCTGGCATGGGAGAGAAGGGAAGACTGCTCTGTAACTTATCCCAGCTTTTTGTTCCCAGGTCAGCCTAATGCTTGAGGTCATTGTCGAATAGAATTGAGGAACATCCAGCAGGATTTATTTTTCAGTGAAGAAATACTTCTCTGTATTTTAGCTCCTCACCAAATACTCATCCAATTTAGCACCCCACTCATCCCCAGCTCCACCCATAGGATTCCTTTGCCAGGGAACAGAGGAATTCAAAGGCCCATACTTCCTTCATGTTTTCGATATGTCCAGCTACTGGAAAGCTGAGTGAAGTTGTCATCACCCAGCTGGCCCTGATGCCAAAGGGCACAAAGTTTCCTTAAATGTTGGATTGCAAACATCATTGTTCTCTATTTTTCCAAAGCCAATAATTGTATTACATGTGGGGAGTCCCCTAGGTCACAATATGCTGGTAAAATTACTCACTAACATTATTACCCTCTTTGCTGAGTTGCTGCGGCTTCTAATGGTAGCATTACTTTGAGCATTCTGCCAAGAAACAGCAAATTTAGGAATACTTCCTTCTGTACAAAGTCCAGTATTTCATGTTGTGATGCATCGACATGATGAATATAATTGGGAAAATGTGATGGAGCTTAGGAAATAGTTAAATATGGCAGAGAACTGTAGAGGTTAATGAAGATTAAGGAAGATTGTGGCAAAATGAGATGAATGGACATGGTGGTATATGAAATGCATTTTTGTCACAGAACAAAAAGACTGATTTTTGCACATTGGGCAATTTTAAATTAACAGCCATTGTTCGTGGGTGGAAAAATATTTTTAGGAAAAAAATTATGTATTTCTGGAGCTTCCACTGTGAAAAGCTGAACGAGCATGTCAGCTCATTGTATCATGGCGACCTAACAGAACATATGTCAGAAGAGGACAATAAATTAATATTTTCCTTTATTTTCTGTCACTAATTCCATTCTAGTAATGCTGCATCCTTGGTAGAAAAGTAATGAGGTCTGAACAAAATGATGCCTACCCAAGGTTTGGAACACAACCACCAGTAACTTCCCCCTTTTTTCTTTATAGAGAAGAACTTCTCTGATTCAGACCATGAATTATAGTGAGTGATGGAGGTTAGGAGAAAGCTTCCTTCCATGTGCAGTTTATTATCTTATTTTTTCTCTGGAGAGTTTCCTGCTCTTCTACTTTATCTGTCAGCATGCATGATCAATTACTGGATAATTACCATGATCAAAAACTGGTCAGACTTCCATTGACTTTTGTATGGATTATATATACTTATATTACAGATTGTTTTATATCTGATACAACAAAAAATCAAACTGCCTTTATTGGTGATCAGATCTTTATAGGCTTTAGGTCCCAATTGGGACAAACTTGAATATTTAACAAACTAAACAAAGAAAAATTTTTAAATGGATGCTGTTTGTGCAATATTCTTGAAGCAAGAGTAAAAAACCCACAAATTTTTCATTCAATGCTGCAAACTCTGTTGACAACACAGGTATGTGTATGTCATTGTAGATACTGAAGTTCCTAATAATTTTAGAGAGAGAAACTGGGAAAGATATCAGAAGTCAATTAAAATAACTTGGTAATGAGAAGACACTATTTTGTAGTGGGACTTTGTAGATAAATTAAAAAGGTATCAGCAGAGAATGGGCATAAGAATAACTGATATTGTGAAACAATTTTATCTCCACAAATTTGTTTGTTTGTTTTTGTTGGGGGGACTGAGATGACCACTAACTGGTTCTTTACAGACCTTAATTTCTGTTACAGTGTAAGTGTGCAGTGAGGGATCAGGACCTTGCTGTGGTGAGCACTGTGCAAACTCCTAACAAGAGATCCCCATGCAGGCCATTCACTTAAGATCTGGATTTGGTGATCCTTGTGGGTCCCTTCTAACTCAGAATATTCTGGAACTTCTGTCAGAGATGTTTCCTAGCCCATAGGAATGTAAGGGATGACTAGTAAACAGTGTTAATACTCTATTCATGTTTTGAAACACTGAATTCATCTTAGTGTCACATTTTTACAGTTTCAGGATTTTATTGTAAACTGAGAGTTGTGCAGCAAAGCTGAGAGTATGGATTATTTCCATTAAACTCTATGGAAATAAGAGCTAGTTTATGAGCCCTTCAAGTGCATTTTGTATCACCCCATATGATACAGATTTGAACTTGGGCAAAGCAGAAAGAAGGTTAACTTTTTCATGTGTCAGCCCTTTTGTTTGTGCAGTGTTTAATTCAAGATATGGATTACCTGAAACTCCCCTCTTCCAGCAGGAACAAAACTGCCCCAGATGACTTCACATGGAAAAATAAGATTAGGTACAAATAACATGGAGTTCCTTCCTGACATTTGTATGCAAACTTCACTTGCTAACTGCCACTGAAATCCATCCAAGCTTGCATTGCATGGGACAGAGCAGAATCTCTCAGAAAAAGTACCACTAAATGATGTGGAAATCAGCTCTGTTTTTCCCCTGATGTAATAGAAAATATGTTTCCTTGAGGAGACATGAAACATGTAGTAGCTTAATGAGCTTAGTCTGTTTTTAAAGATTCCTTGCAGCCCTTCAGCATAACATAGACCCTTCCCACATGATTTTTTCCTTGAGGAGTGGCAGTGAAAATGGCATGTCCAATTTGTACTTTTATAGAAATATACATTATCTTGTCATAATGCTTGGCCATCCAGTTCTATTTTTTCATCCTTTGAAAGCAAGGCACGTTCCTTTCTTGCTTTTCTTGCTGCTTTTCTGTGTAGGTAGCCTTCTTTTCCTCTTCTTACACAGGTTTGCACTGCACTTCTCTCTCCTGACCTTTAAGGGCAGTCTGCCATCCTTCCTCTTTGGTATTGATGTCTTCCATAGGTCATGAATTTTTAATTTCATGTGCTTTATGCTAGCCGTGATGCTGCCCAATTTATCTGGGACAAGTCTCTCTCTTTTTGATGCTCAGTTTTTTTGGGGGGTGGATGATAGCTTTGGCAGGGGGAAGGATGATAGCTTCATCCTTCTATTGGTAGTGTTTGATTCAAATATTTGCTTCTACCTTTTTTCCAGCCCGTCTCAGTTTTAATATTTCATTAAGTTTTGCCTCAGTTTTGGGGGGGATGGATTTATGTGGAATAAATATTGACAATATTTTGACAGGTTGGCATATTACACTTCTTGTGTAAACATGATTATAATAATCTGTGGCCTGTTTTAAACAGTGTTTGAAGCTAAAGATTGCAGATGAAAGTGAGTCATGGTGGTCTATTGTATGTAAACATAATAGAAGTTTGATTGATTTCCAAGATCAGTTAGGGTTACTCGATTGGAAAGGGTTGCTGTGGGAAAAGGAAGGTGATAACAAAAATAAGCAGCTCGTTTCAGGTGGCAACAACACGTTCTCATCACACCAACAGGACCGTGTGCATTGGGGTGTTCTTAAACCTTACCTTAGTCCTGCATAGTGAAAACATTGCTGGAGTTCTGCCTCAGTGGAGCAAGAAGCAATATTTGCTGGAGAAAAAGGAGCATGGGGCAGGGTCACAGCAGCCATTCCTTGGCACAGCACAGCTGAGCTGGCTGGCTGATGTGCCTCCCAGCCTACCAGTCCACTCTTGTTTTTCCTTTCAGATGAATGATCTCTGGGGCAGCCAGGTTTCTGTGATCTCTCAGCAGGGGATGTGTGGCATTATGTGTGTGAGGTTTTATGCTTGCTTTGGAAAATGCTGGCTTCACATGCCTTCTCTCTCATTTTGGCCAAGTCCCTAGATTAGAAATGTGTTCAGTAAATATTTAGTTCCAGATATGCTGCCAAAAGATTCCATGCTCTCTGACTGCTTCGAGGTTTGTTAGTGTGAATAAGTTTTTTATTATTTCTTAGAGCTGACCTTGCAGAAGTAGAAAAAATGGATCTGAGCAATAATCAAAACCACGAGGTGAACCGCCAGCCAGTAAAGTTGTAACTGAATACAGTGAGTTGTAACTACAATACAAGGATAGCAGTTGTACCCTGTTATTTCCTAGGAACAAGCTGATGTTTGTGGCAGAGCTGTGAGCAGTATCTCACCTATCCCTGGTCAGGGTTTCTGCCTCTTGGTTCGGTTCTTGTTGGGTTACAGAACATGAGGTTCTGAGGTGTTACAAACTGGCTTTCTTCATCACACTGTGTCCTTTAACTACCCACCTCATCCGCCTCATTGCAGTAATTTTTTTTTTTTTTTTTTTTGCTTGCCTGAACATATTTACAAAGATAAAAATAGAGCAAGGAAAGAATAGCAGCTGCCAAGGCTGGGTTTGAGTTAAAGACCACCTAGGAATGGATTAAAGGTGAATAACTGTTTTGCCTCAGGACAATTCCGCTGAACGACAGGGGAGAGGGAGAGAAGAGGTGAAAGGCACATTGCTAAGGAAGATATATGGTGAAGTGATGGTGTAATTGACATATTTAAATACAAGCAAGTTTTAAGCATGCTGAAGTGGAGATAGGGAGAAAAATGAGTAAAGAAATTGTAACAGGCAAATGGTAGTACACTGAATTACAAGGAGTTTTAAGGAATGCTTTATTTTGGAGAGGATACAATAGGTCTGAAGGATGGGAAATGCACATGGATATCTGAGAAGAGAAATTCATCTGAGTGAACTTTTAGGATGGTCTTCTGGGTGATCTCTGTTGTGATGTTTATTGGCAAAGAGAAACCTTGGCCTTAAACCCTGTTTTACAGCTGCACACTCCTTCTAGAGGAGTGCACACCCTAGGGTAGGGTCTTGTGAGTTGATAGGTGTTAAATCATCACATAGATTCCATTTCAGCTCCATGCTTAGCCTTCATCAGTTGGAAATGACAGAAAAGGAGAAAGACCACAGTGCATGAGTCAGTCTGAGAATGACTAAGCTGCTGCTGGTGCAGGCGTGAAAGAAAAATACAACCCTGGGATGCATTTAGTGAATGCTCCCTATCCAAGGGGGGATTAGCAGTTCTGTTGCACACTGAATGAGACCCTGTGGAGTTAGGGATGCTGCATACAGGTTCAGTTAGCCAGGCTTGAGAATTAATTTCCTGAAATTAGATGTATGGGAGAAGAAGGGGTTAGTAAAGGAATGGAGAGTTGCGCTCACACACAGGGAAATTAAAAGGAAATAGCTTCTCCTTAATTACAAAAAAGTAACACTGAATATTTTAAAATATAGTTGTTTACCCTGTTTCATGTATGAAAAGGACAACTAAGAGCAGGAGAAGACTGAGTTAAACCAGAGGAGAGTATTCAAACAAAAAAATGTGTGGCTGTGAGTTAATTCGAGCTGAATACTGTTGTTTCTATGCCTTCAAACAATATTATTTTAGGATAGCCTATGCTGGCCCTTTCTCAAATATCTGCCCTTCAGCTAAAGTTCTTTGGTCTTTTAGTCACAAACAGAAATTTATCCCAAAGTTGTCACAGTTGCACCCAGCTGGCCAGCAGCTGGAATCTGCAGAAAATTAGCAGAGATTAGATTCATATAGAGCACACATTACAATACATTTCCAGCTGCTTCTTCCTTTATGTATTCACTACACAAACAAATTCATCATCTGTCAGCATCATGACAGCATGCTTGCTTGCACGTGTACGCAGTGTGTTCAGGACTACTGCAGCTTTGGGGCAATCTTTTCAATTAGTGCGTGCAAATACATCCAAACCTAATTTGGATTATTTTAATCCTGAGCCTTTGCTCTTGTTTGGCTGCTGATAGGAGCGTTGCACCAGATAGAACAGGCACCCAACAGAAGTTCTTTCTGTGCTAGCTGGATGCATAGTATTTATGATCAGTGAGAGATCTGCATAGTAGAGATGGAAAAAGTTAATTAAATTCAAGAGTCACCTACATAAATTTGCGGGAGATTGCCTGTGACACCGTGGGCCCAGTTTCCAGCCATCCCTTCTGCATTCCCATGGTGCTGGAGTAGCAGCATGGCTTAGCAGACCCCTTTTAAAAGGAACACATGCTCTATGAAAACAGTAGTATTGCCTTGACTGTTGGCAGCAATTCTCTTTCCTCCTACCCCTTTCCTTCAGTTATCTTCATTCTCATTTGATACGTTCTTTTAAAAATATTATTTTAAAAAACCAAACAAAATGAAAACAAAACCCCCAGAAAACGTAGTCAATTCAAGTCTATTAAGTAATGTTGGAGTAACAGCTTCCACTCTCCCCAACCCCCCAGCTTTGTCTTTTTAGTGCTGTTTTAGGTCAGGTTCTGTCATTTTACACCTGTCCAACCTTGTGAAAGGCCTCACTGGGGTTGTACAAGGACAAGCGTGGGTGGAACTCAGTGTTCAAAACCTTGTGTGGCTGTTGACAATGTGTGAGAAGGGAAGAGCCCTCTGCTTCCCAGACCCCAAATTAAGCCTGCAGGGCTGACAGCAAAGCAATTTTTGTAATGGTACATGGAGCTAATTTGTTATGAAATCAGAGAAGCAATAAATTTGGAAAAACCCCCATTCCAAGTTTAGAGTAGTCTGGAGGGAAATTACACTGTGAGCTCCACTGTGCTGCTGCTAACTTGCTGTTTTGTAGACTTGGGCAATGACAGAATATGGGAGGTTCACCCCCTCTCATTTAGCCTTTCCTGAGCTGGGGAAATGCAGTTTTCCCTACTACACCTTAAAACCAAGTGAATTCTTGTGGAGCTCTCCCAACCAGGTTCTCAGGTGTGCTGTTCATTCACAATACAGAGCTGCCTGTCAGTGCAGAATTGCTGTGACTTCTGAGAAAGCAAGACTCAGCTGGTCAGCCCCTGACATTCCTTGTTCCTGCTGCTCAGGCTGTCCTGCTCAGTCAAAAGGCTCTCCAGCCTCAACAGACAGAAATAGGCTACATCTGCAAGATCTCTGCAGGCAGCAAAGATCTGCAGCAAATCCTGCTGGCTGGGCCAGCTAGGATTTGTGTGGCTGTGTTGCCAGGGTCCTGAGCTGCATTCAGGAGTGCCACTGCTGCCATTAGGGCACCCACATGGTTTTATTCCTGCCTGCACCATCCGTGCCACTCATCAGTTCTGGCTGTGAATACACTGTGGGCGTACTCAGCACACTCAGTGCCCTTTGCAGATGAAAGGTAGTGAGGAAAAGTTGAGAGTGGTGATAAGACTGGGTTCAGGGCAGTATAGGTTTTGTGTGTCTTCTGAATAGTAAGTACTTGAGTTTATAAGGCATCTCCCATGCCAAGCTTTTTCCATTAAGGCACCAGCCAGGAAGCCTTGGTCAAATGCAGGATTTCTGTGCTTTATTATTCATCAAGGCTCATGGTTTTATTCAGCTCTATCATTGTTTCTGAATTCATGACCATAAAGAAACAGAGGTCCTGCAGATAGTGTAGGCTATGGGAAATTGCAGCACTGCTGAGATAACATAGCTGGTACCAGTACGTCCTGATCTCATGCTTTCCGAATTACTTATGTTAAAATAAACAAACAGAACAAGAAAACTGTGCTGGCCTGGAAACCTTTAGGCGTTCTTTCCTATTTTATGTTGGAAAGATTTAAAGAAAAAGGCATTGTCTGTTTCTTATTTTCACTGCTTCTTTTTCACAAATTGCTTTTAAATGGAATACAAGGAAAACAGATTTTATTTGTTGTCACAGGAAAACACATCTCAGAGAGAGACAAGGGTGGCCTGGAAGGAAGAAATGATATTTTGGGTTGCTATTTGAAGATAGCCTTCATGGCTGCCTGTTGTGACTCAGCACATTGGTTGGGGCTTTGGGTGGCAGAGGAGATTCTACAGGTTGAGGTTTTAGAGGTAGGTGACAGGAAACAGCTATTTATTGATGCTGCTGCATGTGCATTGATTTATTTTTAGTAGAAATTAAGAGATTACTCTGACCAGCTGAAGGCACTAGGACTTTGTCCAAGGGACAGGACTGTGGGGTTAAATCATGAAGAGTAATTGCTCTGTGTGTGCTGTGCTTTGCTGCAGCCTTTCCCTGCTGCCACTGGCCAGCCACACTGTTTGTAATAAATGGTTATTAAACTGTTCTCTGTAGGACCAGGACTGGAGCTGCGTTGTGCTTGAGGCTGTGGAGCTGCATAGTAACAAACTGTAAACTGTTCTCTGAGAGGCCTGGTTAAATATGAGAAGGGATATGAAACAAGAATAATCCACAACCAAGCTCTGGCACATAATAATATTAAGTGAGTAGCTGTGGGTTGTACAGTAGGTCTGCTGCAGAGGAGGAAGCTGGGCTGAAGGCTTCTGTGCTGTCATTATGTGCTAAAAAAAAAATTAATTCTTTATTATTTTTGTTCTCACTTAACTGCTCTAATTTATTCCATCAGGTCTTGTCCAGAGGATGGTGTAGATGCACGTGCAAGTGTGACTGGATTACAGCTTTTTCCCTCAAGATTATTTGCTCTCAATCCCCTACTACCCCTATTACTGTAACTGAGAGACTGCAAGATTCTTGTATATTGCACTGGTACAAATGGGATGCATCCTCGACCGTGTTTAGTTTGAACTTAGGCTTTTGTGATCAGCATCTGCCTTTATGCAAGATACTTTTATATGAAGGCTTGTATTCATTCTGATTTGGGCTAAGGAATAGTTACTTGGTCATTTTAAATGGACACTTTGAAGACATAAGTCAACTCAGCTATTTGCTCTTCAGCTTTTTTCCTCTCCCTCATCTGTTTGATGGAGAATTGGAAATTAAAGAGAGGCTATTGTCTGAATTGATTCTTCTCTCCACAGACCTGGCAGTGGCCAAGGAGTTTTGGTGTGGCTGCATTATTTTTAAATATGCAGGGACAGGAAATTCTGAAATGTAACTTTTATGTTTGTGCTTGTTGGGAACACCAAAATAAATTTAAGGCTCGGGAATGTCTTGTTCATGTGCAGTCTGTACCAGAACATCAGCAGCATAAGCAAGGAACAAATTCTTCTTCAATGAACATGGTAGCCACAGGCCCTCTTTCCTTTCTTGGTATTTTTCCTCCCTCCCTCTCCTCTCAGTTCTCTGTAGCTGAGCATGTTGCCATGCCAGTAGAGCTTGGGCAAGGCAGGGCCTGGTGCTCTGGTTGCTTTTCAGAGGTGGAAGGATTGGCAGTGTTGACACAGCACAGTGTGGAGGGTGCCTTGTCACCCTTTGCCTTTCATTTTCTAAAGTTACAGCTCACCTGGTCCTGGCCTGTGGCTCCAGCTCAGGGGAGGGTTTCATGAGGCTAAATCAGGAACCAGGGCAAGCCATGCAAGCTGAATTCAGGGAGTCTCTGTGTGTGTGATGTGGATGCAGGAACTCTCTTTCTTTTGATATGCTGAGCCACGGATTAAAGCTCTGCTGACTTAAACCCAGCGAGCTGTGACATATGCACGCCAGAGAAGTCACTTTAAAAGGGTTTCAGGCTTGTTTTCTGCAAGTGCTCAACTTGATCAAGGCTGGTAGAACAAACTCTAATAAAAGAGGGGACAGGGACATAAGAAATCCTTTGTGGAGAGCTATATGTAGTACTAGGGAGGGATGGTCCTCACTAGAGTGTATCAGAAGTATTTGTAAGGTTATATCTTGCAACTGTGTGTTCTGTGCATTTACTCACCTGCCCCCAGCTCTTGTCATACAGGCAGGCATGCAGGCAGCCATGCTGGAAACTGCCTCACATCTTACTTTCATTGTTTCTTTAGCTTTTTTTGTTTTTAAAATTCATTTGAAGGTAAATAATCAAAACAGAATTCAGGGCCTCAAAAGCTGGAACTGCGGGAGTTGGCACTTAATGGCAGCTTTGCCTCTAGTCGTGGCATCAAGTTACTTTTGAAGCCTTTGAAGTCAACAGGGCTGGAGGGAGAAAGTGTTGTGTTGCTTCTTTAAAAAGAAACATGCTTCAGTTATATTTGCAGCTGGGGTTTTAATGGCTGCAAATTAAAGCTTGTTTTATTTGGCCTTTGTTTTTAGTGCACTTTTACCCCTTGGGGCACTTGAAGCCAAGGCACAGCTTGAGATGTAGCTGGCTGCAGCACGCGAACAGAGCCAACATCCTCTTCTGCTGCTCTGCAGAGCTGGTTCTCAGGGTTTGTGTCCCCCACACCTCCAGTGTCCCACCCTCCCCAGTTTCCTTGCCTGGCACCTCTTTGCAGGCACTGGGCCTCTGCTTACACAACAGCAAACAGTTTGTGGCTGGCAGTGTGGCTTGGAGTGATCTGATGTAAACTTTTTGCATTGGCCCTGGAGACCTTAATTTCTAATCAGCTCCAATTAAATTACTATGAATCTGATAAAGGGAAAGAAGCTCAGTTCAAAACGGTGCAGATAGGCACTTAATGTGATTTAATGTATGTCTACATAGTCTAACTGCTTATCTGCACATCTGGCCTAAATACTTGTGCAAATCTGACCCATACTCTTTTTTTGACCATATTAGCACTAACAGGAAAGAAGGTAGATTATGCAGTTAATAGGTTACAGCTTGTTTCCCTGTTGATCCTTGGGGCATCAGCCATACTGGTGGGTAGAAGGAAAGGTGCTCGGAGGATGGTGATGGGGGTGGCTGGGCAAAGAGCACTGCACTGATGGTTTGAGAATCCTCTGACTTGAGAAGATGTAGTAACCTTTCCAGCTGTGCGTTTGCTAAGCCCTGTGTGGTACAATCTTTAGCAAACCACATCAAAATGGTGGCACAGGCACCAGTAAATACTGAGCTGCACCTTTTTTTGACCTTGCTTTATATTCTGCTCAATTATGCATGTTGCTACATTTTGTGATTAGCAGGCCACATCAGCTCAGTCAACTCGCTCAAGCAACACGAAGATATGATAAATTTTTAAAAATGTAATTGTGTGATACAAAGTAGTGCTTTGTAGTGTTATCTTTTTAAAGTATGGAAACAGAGGACGTAAGACATCTGTCCTAATAATAAAATTAAGAGGGTTTTGTATGTTTGACAGGAGACAAACAGCCCATTTCAGACTGTCTTTCTAGAGGCTATGTCAGTGTTCCTTGAAGAATTAACAGAATTATACTGTTTTATCTGATGCATTGAATTTCAGTAAATATAGTAATGATCATTCTGATCCAGAATCCATGAATATTGAGGACAAAATACTTTATGGTTTCAGTGAAGCCATGAAAAAGGGCCAAGGAGGTTCTTACATGTCCTCCACATACCTGAAGATGAAAAACTCTGTCTCATGCAGAACAGAAATAATTCTTTGGTTCTTTGGTTCCTGGGTTATGAAGTAATTTTCTTTAGGTCAGAGTGATTTTATTGCTCAGTATCTGAGATTTTTGCAGCTGTCAAGTATTTCCAGTCCTTCATGAGTGACCTGGGGTCATTTTCCCTTCTCAGAACTCACAGAGGATATGGTTAAGGCAAATTTTGTAACATTTCTGACTTCAGGTGACACAGAAAGAATATTTTGCTTAGTTCTCCCTGTTTAGCTTTGTCTCAGAGACTGAAACAGAGAA
This sequence comes from Calcarius lapponicus, assembly GCA_039654755.1. NCBI lineage: Eukaryota > Metazoa > Chordata > Aves > Passeriformes > Fringillidae > Calcarius > Calcarius lapponicus. The sequence continues at coordinate 16,139,421 of CM077470.1, read as the reverse complement.
TCTGGTGAGTGTTTTTATTAAAGTATTGGATAATCTGTTGCTTGAGAAATCTGTATGCAAATCCTGGCTTTGCTGCTGTTCTTTGCTGTGACCTTGGACTAAATATTTGCTTGTTCTGTGTGTATGAGACATCAGGGTACTGTGGCTCTCATTTTCAAGCATGGTGTAAGAATAGATCTGTAAGTACTTGAGGGGTCATGGAGGCAGGAAATGTCATCAACCAAATGTTATCACCATGCTTGTACACCACTGTAAAGAAAAAAAAAGTGAAGAGAGAGGATTTTTCCTGTGTCTCCTGCTATTCCAGTAGCCTGTGTTTAGTTTTGTTTTCACTGGGTTTTGTAGTTATCAGGACACAGGTGGGAAAACTTGGAGCATTAATTTTGTCTGAATGCTACCATGCCTTCTGCCTGTGCTTGGTCACTGTAATAGTTTTCCTTGACAATTTTCTTTCTGAATAAGAGGAATAAGGAGTGGATTTCTGTTTTATAAGGTACTTCTCCTGCCTTCCCTTGCTTTCTGTGCCTAGGAGGTGGTGGCCTGCAGCAAATTCCCTGCAGCATCTGTGTTATTGCATACACATGCTTGTGACACTTTAATAGTAGCTGTCAGATAACATTAATGTATTGCTGCTACAAATAAATCAAGCAGGGCTACAAGTGGAGAAGTGAGTGAATGAGACAGGACAGTCTCGTCCATCACTATCAGACAAGGCCACCCTAAGATTGTCTGCTCACTCACCAGTGGAATTGCTGGCTGTGCTCAGACGTGCTCAGTGGAGACACTCAGACCTCAGCCAGCAGCTCTCCTTTCTGTGAATACCCAAAGGCTCAGTGTGTCATTTATTCAGAATAAGGAGAGGAAGCCTTCTGAAGTGACCTTGAAGGCCCTCTTTTCTTGAGTCCTGAGGACGAACCTTTTTTGGTGGGTCTGAACCTCCTGGTTTCTGTCAGGTGACTCAGAGTGACTCCTGTGCTAAGCCCAGTGGCAGCAGGGTGGTCAGGTGGATCCAGGAGCCTGACCAGCCCTCTTTCTAGGAAGGGTGTAGGTAGTGGAGCTGGTCACCAGAAGAAACACCAGAGTGAGGGAAAAGCAGTCACACTAAAATTCCTCCCACAAAATTATAGGCCTCATCTGTCAGTGTGCTACCACGTAAGGATCTCTGTTCTGTGGCTCTCTTTATACTTCGTAGAAATTCATTAACTTAGTGCTGCTTATAAAAGGCTCTTTATCTGATAGTGCAGATGTTTCCAAACTCAGGACTGCAAACTGTGCCTGGAATACTGTCCTCCTCCTACTGCTTGTGGAGATCCTGAATTATCTCTTGCATTTTAACGCTGTATTAGAAAATTGGCCAGCAGTAACTAGCTCACAGCTGAGATTGCAATATACTCCCTGCACTGCCTCTGCAGACACACTGGGAGTACAGGTCTGGCATTTGAGAGCTGGCATAATGTGCATGGAAAATTACTGTGTTAGTTCTCCCACCTTAACTCTTGTTGATAGTTGTAATAGGTCATGATAGACTACAAGGAAATATAAATCATAAACTTAAAGTATACCAGACCACTGCCTAGTTCCTGAAAAGCATTAAAGTGTCACATCAAATGACTCTGTAATTCAGATGTGTTCTTTGCAAGAAAGCTCAGAAAGTTTCAAGAAGTTTTTTTGAAAGAAAAAAAACTTATTGCAGAAGCATTTGCTTTTACTGTGTGAAGGTGGAAAATTATTCTTTAGCATCCAGCTGTAGAAAGGATCATCATTACTTTTTTAAATTTATACATGATTGTCGTGTTCTTAAAATTCTCTCCATGACAAGTCCTTTGTAGTTCCTTAAACTGGTGATGATTTTATTATGCTGAATTTGACAGGTTAATGATCAAGTAGGAAACTGTTTAACACTTGTTAGTGTTAGATATAGAAAAGATAGATTAACTCTATCCTTTCTATATCTAAAATCAGAAACTAAATCTAGCGTTTGGTGGAAGGGCAGGGATTGCAGCAGGTAAGCACCAAGAGGACTGGCTGAGATCAGTGCTCCCTCATCCCCTTGCACATTGCATTTAGGATAGCAAAAGAAACATTAACCATGATGCTGAAGAGTCAATACCAAAATAATGGGCTCTTGGAGGAATATTGTGTGGGTTATTGTAGTGACACATTGGTCTAATGTAGAATTTCTTGAAGTATGTTTCTTTGAAATATTAGGATTGGAGTTTTGCTGTCTAGCAGAGGTAGCAGTACATGGTGGTTTGTGTGCTGGTTTGGAAAACTGAGCCTGTTTGAAGGGGACTGCTGTCCCTTTTTTATTCAGTCATTAGCTCCCTTGCTATGAAACCACTATAAAAACTTGGTTTGGATGGGAACCTCTGTGGTATGGGCAGTCTCTGGAAGTATGGTGAGGGAGGTAGCACAGACAGAAGTGCTGACATGTCACTAGTAGTAATAAAAAGCAGTAAAGCAGTAAGAAGAGTAAAGGCATTTGGTCTAGGCTTGTGATTTGGAGAGCAAAAGAACCCACAGCCTGTTTTCAGTCCTCGTGCTCTGTGTATATATTTTAATAACTTATGTTTTTCCTATTTGAACTGAGCAAGGCCCAGAGAACAAGTTGTTCTTCTGGAATCCTTTAGTTCATTTATTCCCAGTAGATTCCAGTGGGAAATAAAATCAACAGCCTCTCCTCTTCTGAACAGTGACCCTCACTGTTTGTTAATACCTTTCAGTGTCTGTCTTCACCGAAACTCAGGATATAATTGGTCAGCCAGAATATGCAGAACAAGAACTAAGGGGTTTTTGAGCATTTAAAAATGTTCATTAATTGCACTTGATATTGGATGCCCAAAGTAAATGCTTTACTGTGGGAGCAGCTCATTTTTTTAAACTACAATCCTGAGTTTTAGATCCTAAAAACGCCTCATCAAAGCATGTTAATGAACTGGTGACAGCTATACACCTGAAAGATCTTTGAGTGTGTGGGCAGAAATGCCAAAAATTCATTTCCCTGTGGGACCAGGAGAAAAAGGCAATTTTTTAAACCTTCTGGTTGAATTTGCATGGGACTTTCCTATCACTTCATGCTGCTTAAATGGATTAGTGACTGAGTACTGCAGCATAAGATCTAGAGCATATTTCTAATGTGCATACCTTGAATATGCCCAAGATGGTTTTAAATCAGGTGTTGCAGAGCAATTAAAACTGGGTTCTGTAGTGCACACAGTGAGAAAAGGAGGCAATAGCCAAACAAGAGACAGGAAGGTCTGATTTACCAAAACAGGCATGGCAAGGGATGTGGGATAATGATATCTGGTAAGTAAAAGTCTCCTGGAAGTGCTAAAATTCTGTTTGAATCATAATCCTAGAGGTCCAGTCTGTAAATCCACTTTCTGTATATTTTGCCAAATGGAGAAGGACTAGAATTATACTCAGGGAGACAGAAAACAGTGTAATTGAGGCCTCAAGATCAGAGTAGACTGTGGTGAAAGGGGAAATATATGACAAAAAGTTATTTTGAGAAAAATAATAATTTCTTTAAAAGATACCTCTCCCTGTGATACTTGTGAAAAGTAGTGGGAATAGTTTCAGGGATTAAATAAATTCTCTTTGTCTGAATATACTAGTGAAAATACTAGTGACAGTGTCAATATTTTATGGGTCTTAGCACAAACTTCTTGACTACATGAGGTGTAAGGTAACATGAAGAAATGTATATTTTCTGTTTAATACAGCTGTTACAGACAGAGGAGGTAAAAAGGGGGCTTGATGGAACTCCTGGTGGGTGAGATTTAAGTGTATCTGGGCTGAGGCAATTCTGTAGAGCTGGGGAAATACTGAGATGCCATTGCATGGAGTTATTCACCTCCCCTGAGGGAATTGCACCTGCTGTTAATAAGATGATTTTCAATGTCAGAGATCTTCATCTGCTTCCAGACAGTTTAGGAATCAGTGTACTTGAGCACATTTTCCATTTGCATTCAGACCAAGGGCTGACTTTCTTCTCCCTGAAGTGGAAGCTGTTCCTGCCAGGTGTATCTTTTGTTCCTTTGGTGCAGGAGGTGATGTTTGACACTCAGGCTGCCAGGAGCAGAGCTGAGGAGGCATGCTTGCAGACAGGCTCTCCATGATCCACCAAACTGTTTTGCTGTTTAGTCAGTGTCACTGACTCTAATTCTGGAGTGGCTTTTATGACAGTATGTAGGGCATTGCACTTAGGACAATGAGCAATTTTGGGTCTTTCTTTTCTCTCCCTTTCCTCTCCTGCAAGAAATCGTGCTGCTCATGTTTCTTGAATTAAAGAAACACATGGGTAGTAAACCAATTTATCTTCCTGTTTCTGTTGTTTTCAATCTCTAATTCTCATTCTTCTTATGGAGAGGTAACTTCTAGCATTTTAATTCTTGTTTGGAACTGATGTGTGCATAGCTGGATGATATCTGACATCTGACCCATCCGTAGCAGTAGGAAACGGTGGGGAATGTAAATATTCTTCTTGGAGTCCAAGTCCTGGATATTGAGCTGTCTCATATACATATTGAAAGTCCAGTACAATATGATGCTGATTTTGCAAGTAGTTTCTCTTCCAAAAGAACACAGCTTGTTCTGAAGTAATTAAGCAGCCATTTTTAAGAGAGCTCTTCGTGATCTCTGCAGTGCTGGAATCAGATATAGAAATATTGCATTATAAAAGTGATATTTTAAGGGCAAATGGAATCTCTGAAGTTGGGTACTCATGCTTGGAAATGTGACACATTGCCCCCTGAGTCTTGCTTGAAACAGATAAAAACTTGCCTGTGAGCTGATGAACATTATTCAGCATTTAGGTATTTGCTGCTGCAGCCTCAATTCACTTCTCTGATTCAACGTAGTCCCAGGACAAAGAGAGTGTTTAATACTTACATTCCTTGTGCAAGGGATGGCAAGAGAGTCCATTTGCTCCATTGCACACCTGCTGGTTGAAGGGACTGTATGTGTAGGTTGTTATTCAGCAGAAGTTGCTTTTGAGGCAGAAAAAACAGTGGGGAAAAAATTAGTGGTTTGATTTCAGATTTCATAGGAAGGAAATACAGAATCATTCCAAAAACATGTTTGTGCTTTTTTGTCCATAATTTACCACTCTTGGTCCTCTGTTCTGATCTCCATTTCTTTCTTCTGTCCCATTTGGTGTAGGTTTCTTGTGTGTGAGTGTGTTTTCCAGAGCTGCAAAGACTTTGGGAACTTTTCAGTTAAACATGAATGCAAGAAGAATGGTGGATGATAACCACATGAGAAATTGTCAAGCAGGTTATGGTAATAACAAAAGCATCAGACAAACTTAGCCCTGGTCACTACTGCTTGTGATGCCTGATGTTATGCCAACAGCTTAGTACCTGATTGCTGGACTAGCTGTGCTTATCAGTTGATTTCTGCTATAAATTTCCAAAGTTATTTCTTAAAATGGAATAGTTTGGAGTTTTTTTGTTCATAGGCAGACAATGTTCATCTGAGTCAGTTTATTTTGTGCTTGCTGTTCTCAAAGAGCTGTTGGCTTCTTTTAAAGACTGTCTTGTAGACCTCAATGGATGAATCAAGTTGATGAAAAAAAATGGCCCATTTTAAGTCTTTTGGTTTAGTCTGTTATGTTTCTGCATTCTCCCACTTTCCATTCCATATCTGGATTTGTGATTTTTGCCATCCTTTCACTTTTTCTTCTGTTTACTGTTATTTTACCAGCTCTGCAACAGGATGTGCCAGTTATCACTGCTGTCAAGGACCACCTACTTCACATTTGAAAGGATAGCTCATATTTGCCTCACCAGAAAGCACAAAGTGTGTGATGAAATAACATCTTAGAAATATAATTAATAATTTTCCCTAGTTCTATCTGTCTTAAGCTGATACAGTTAAACTGATAAGAGTAGACAACTTCTTCCAATATCTTTATCCTATCAAAATGGTTTAGGAGCTCCCTATTGGATTTAAACTGACAAATGCTATCACATTACAGTAGCAGGTCAAAGAACCAGTTTAGGATTTCAAGCCGCAGTCATGGATCTGATCACATACTGAAACATTTCACACCACTTCTTTATTATTATCTCCTGCTAAATTTTTCATTTGTGTGGCTTTCATTTCCATAAAGGCAACAACTGTACCTGTTTTTCAGTAGACAGCAAAACCTCTCAGCTGTTTTTCCTCTTTAGGCAATTGTTTATCCAGTTATCTTCCACGTTTGAAGTACTTTCCATAAACCCATTTTGTTTAGTAAATCTGCCCATGATACAAGGGCTGATTTGTGAAAGGCTTAGTAGGCAAGGCCAAGTGCACAGGAGCTGTATTCTTGGAATGAAAAATTTGATGCCATGACTTAATATTTAAGGAGTGGTGCAAGAGATGCTGATGACAGGGAAAGAAGATTGCAAGTTAATTTGTTTATTGTCAATATTGTCCACTCCAGGAAAAATGTCTCTTTGGAATATATTAAGAGAAGTATTATATGTAATATGGGAAAAGCAACTACTGCTATTCAGAGGACTTCAAACTTCAACAGCATTGTGGTATCAGTTTTTTTGGTTATGACAATTTTTAAGAGGCAACTGGGAAATGAGCTCTATAGTCCAGGAGGTCTCTTGGGTCCTGTCTTGTTGTCATATTACAAAAAGATCTGAAAATAAGTACTCCCTATTTTTTCTGTCTATCTTCCTCATATTAGATTGCTTTAAATAATTGTAATTTATTGTTTTTCAAAGTTCAATTCTGTGGTGTACAGTATCCTCTTGGGGAGGTTAGTATGATATTTGGTCTATTTTAGGTTCACCTCAGAAAACCTATTCAGCTGCATAATCTCTGGTAATGATCTTGGGGAGAATAAAAGTACATGCTCAATTACAGGCTCAAAATTTTCCACTAGCAGCAGAAATTTGGATTTAGTTTCTTTATATCCTACCCAATTCCCAGCCAACCCAATTTATTTCAATTGTCAGAATTCAAAGGCTCTTCCAAACTGTACGTCTCCAGGAAAGTGAGGTTAATTGTTTACTTCTGTTAAACAGTGGAATTTTTACAGTATTGTAATTCCAGTATTTTCAGTATATTCGTCTTATGCATTTGACAGTAAGAAAAAGCAGGTTTAAGATCCTACCAAAATATCCTTTGCCTGTAGCATATCTTGATTCAAGAATCCAGTTTCCTGCCATTTCATAATGCTTACAGAAAGTAATGGTGCAGTCTTGGGGTATGGAGCTTGGATAATGTTTCCAATGCATATACCTTGAAAATTTAGCTTGAAATGTTTTCCTTCAGATTCTGCAAGGCAATATAAATTGTGACTTGCAGAGTATGCAGTGAAAAACTCACGTAGTAGTGAGTAACCAAATTGTTGCTGCTATTGGAACAGAACGAGGTTCATCTTGGCTAATTTACAAGCAGTCATTTGGTTTGATCCTGGAATCGTGAGGCATTTGGGTGTGTGTCTGGGGACAGACAGAATTGGGGAGCTGAGGAGAAAGTGCAGGATGGAAAAAAATAAGATTTACTGTGTAAATGTGTGGCAGAATGAAAGACTCATGGAGAGTGCAGTAGTGCAGCTCCAAAGGCGCAGAGGAGAGGGGCTGTGTACAGTGAAATGGATATATATAATACATTTTTGTATTATAAACAAAGCCAGTCATAACCAATGTCATTGGGTTGTCTTACACTTGCCTTCATAAATGGTTCTGAAGTGTCTTTCAGAGCTTCTCTATAAAATCTTTATTATATTAGTGTAGACCTTTGAAATTCAGCATGACAAAGCTGAAGGCCAAGGAATGTGCCTTCAAGCTGATCACTGGGCTCGGTTAAAATTTGGTCAGGAATTTGCTTACTGAGGTTTTGTGTTGCTGAATCCAAATCTGTTTAGAGATCAGTATGCTCAGCTGCTGGAGCAGCCAGATGTGATAACAAATCTCAGACTTGTGTGCAGCCCCTGTGATGCAGAAGTGAGCCCAGTTTACTGTAACAGCTGGCAAAACCCACAGCAGCCTTTGGAGGAGAGGATGTGATCCAGCCAGGTCCCTCACAGATTGACTTGGATGTTAGTGGTGGCTGTGCACAATCTTTGCAGTCTGCTATGAGTGCTGCTCCTTCACCTCATCTAGTGCAAGCCACTGCTTCGGTTCAAGAGTTCAAACTTTGCTCGTAGAGCTTGGTAAGTTTTGTTTATTAAAAATATATGTTGGGATAGGGATGTTAATAGGAAGGAACAGAGATTGTGGGCAGGCTGCTCTGGCTTGATTTGAAATCCAGCAACAGAAGAAGAAAGGAGGTATTTTTTAAATCAAAACCAAAATACCCATCTGTATTCCATTCTTTCTCCAATTTTACATTTCTTCCCACACAAACAAACAAAACCAGTCTAACTCACCACCTCCCAAAAACACACATACTAAATGCTTGAGAAATAGTAATTTTTATATCTTACAGACCATATTTAGGGCACTCATTTCTGCCTGCTGAGCAAGTGAAGAATGTTCCTTTTTCCCAGATAAATAAGACTTTCATGTAACTAGATAAATATTTTTGTTTTCCCAGTGACCTGGAGGTGACTCCTGTGCTTAAATGACGATGGAAGATAAGGGACATGATGCATTGCCTGTATCAGAGTCCAGGGCTCCCTGAAATATTCCCAGGAACACTAAGGACTAGGATTCACTGTGACAGGGGGAAGCAGAGGGGTGTTTGTCATCATGATTTTGCCTATTTAGTACAGACATTTTCTCCCAAAACCGTTGAATGCAGCCACAGGTCTCAGGCATGTGCTTCTCTGTGGAGCATTTGCAGGCACTGTGCAGGATGTTGGGAAAGGCAGAGCTCCCCTGGACAGGAGGGTGGGGAGGGAACAGAGTGGCAGCCATGGGGGTGACTGTGAAGGACTGGGATCCTGGGCTTCACAAGTCTCTTCTGCTGACGTGAGGTACTTGGTATGGTTGCCAGGCACAACACGTTCCAAAGGGAAAAAAAAATACAAAAAAGCAAAGTAAACATAATCTTGCTTCCACTATGGCTTAGAGCAGTTTATGTATTTGCTTGTTGAGTTAGTTGGTGTGTATTAATGGACTGTCATGTGTGTTTCAGTGTAGCAGACTAATTTTAAGAGAGCCTGATAGAAAACTTAGGCATTTGTCTTCTGTACCTCACATCCCTTCCATCAGATAGAGAAGGAAATGAGATATAAATGATGAATAAAGCACATTTCTTGACTTTTCTCCTCATTGATTAGACCTCCCTTTAGCTTCAGAGACATTGTGCAGAATCTAGATAACCAGACATCTTAATCCAGCTTCTATTCAATTACAATATTTTTCTATTAACACCTAGTCTATCTTCTTATCTCACCCGCTCCTCGTGTCTTGGGAGCACAGGAACAGGCGGGACTGGCATGAAAATAACTCAAACGTGATTACAATCATTTGCAGAGCAATTGATTTTGCTGGAATATCAGAGCTTTGCTTAATTTTCTTAACTAAAGTCATTGTCTAAATTGCCTAAGCTATCATGCATCTGGGAAAATTTTGTACAGTTGTCAAAATTATCTTGACATGTTTTTTATGGGAAGATGTTTATCCAATGACAGCTGTGAGTCATGCACAGAAAGTCTAGAAGCTTTCATCCACTTTCACATCCTCAAGGAGAAGTACCTAATATTTCAATGCCTGTTTCAAGGGCTTTTATTTTGGTAAGAATTTATTTGGTTGCTGAAGTCTTTGTCACCTCTGTGGATCAGGAATAAATGCACTTCCAGGGAGATGAATTCACTTCTGGTACAAATGCTTTTTTACTAGGGTCAGGTTAAGTGAGCTGGAGGGTTAAAATGTTAAAAACACTGCACAGTACTGCTCATGAGATATGTTTCAATCCAGGTCCTCCTTTTCTATCATGTTGTTCCTTCTGGAGGCTGCCACAGCAGATTTGAAACAGGCCAAACTTGCAGCTTGTGCTCAGCAGGAGCATCTGGCTGGTGTTCCATCTCTTAAGATAAGAAGCCACTGGATTTCAAAGAGACAGCCTGGTTGCAAAGACTGAGGTGGTAATTTAAATTTAAAAAGCAGGGGCGGAATTGTCAGCAGGAGAAAGGAAAGGGGAAATGTCCCTGTTTTAGTAGAGGAAGCCTCCCTCTAAGTTGTTTCAGAGTCTCACTCCAGCATCCAAGGGCCATGGTGTTTCCCTGGAATGCCCAGGCAGCTCTTGCCTGGCGTCATCTGAATCACCATCAAAGGAGGATCCTTGCATGAAAACCTGTGCTGATTTGTACCTTTAAAATTATGCTAAGTGTGGAGGTAAAGAAAAACTTGTTTGCCACAGAGATTCGTGGAGGATGGATGGCAGACCCAGGAATCTCCTTCCCTACTGTTAAATTGCTAGAGAAGGGCAGCGTTCCCTCCCCCCAGGCTGTGCCACCATGCAAAGGATGCTTCTCTGGGGTCGTGATAGAGTTCCAAGAAAACTTAGATGCATTAATATTTCTTTTAGCTGATGTTACACCAAGATTTGGTTAGGACAATATATTTTCCACTTCTTAATCTTATCAGTCAGTAATGAAAGAAAATGAAATTCCAGCAGAAAAATTAATAAAACACCGTTAGGGAAGTAGAATTTATCCATTTTATGTTAGAATTTTTTCCTTTTTAGAAGCTTTATTAAAAAAATCTGTATTGGTAATATTTTGTTCTTTAATAAATGCAGGATTTAAAGGTTTTAAAGATAAAAAACCCCAAAGCATTACAATTAAGAATGCAGCATCAAAGATTTTTATATTCTCTGAAACAATTAAGAGAATTGAAAAATATAAATATCTTTTTTTTTTTCCCTCTGGATTAGGGTTATACTGTATTATGTCTCCACATGCAGCTATGTATTTAAAAGGTAAATTAGATAATAATTATTTTCATTCTAAAGAAAGAATGAACTTATGTGGAGCAAAAGACTTGTTTGGCTTTCCTCTGGGAGAACAGCATCACGTTTGAGGGATCAGTATACATTGGGGCTGGAAAGGTGAGCTGGTCACTGAAATGCACAGAATGGATGGCATCAGATGAATGTTTTATTGACTGCAGTTCTTGAACAGAGATATTCACAAGTGGCATAAGGGCTCTTTTAGTGTTTTCAGCCAAAGTACCACAGGTCACTCTCAGCAAGCAACTTTGTGCCAAATATAGAATCTAGTTGAAAGAGTGAAGTGGGCAGCTTTTGTTCCTTGTAGGCTCACCAAACAGAAGGAACATCAGAAAAGTTTCAGAAGTGTTTCTGCAGAGACATTTTTTGTTCTCTCCGTCAGCTGAAGAGATTTAGTGCATATGTAGAACGTCACTCTCTAATACTCTATAAAGAATTCTGGTGCTTTGCAATAGTTCAGCTATGACTTGGGGAGGCATTTAAACTCGTGACACTGGCTTCAGCAGCCCTGCTCTTGTGTCACAGAAGCCTTTGGAAGGTGGTGGCTGTAGCTGCTTTTCTGTTTTGCTCAAGATCCAAGCAGTGGCTGCTGTACAGCAGCAGCAGAACAGAGAGAAGGCAGCACACAGCATCTTCAGAAAATTTGTTCTGAGGCTCTGGTGTATTGATGTAATCTTTGGATGTTGCAGTTTTCCCTCAATACTCAGTAGAAGTACTTGCCACATTTGAAATTGAAACCTCCTGATTTCTTCACTAGTACTTATACAGCTCTTTACTGGCCAAACCCTGGGAGAAGACCATGTGACTTTAACTGTTTAATTATCTTTCTAGCATAATCTACAGATTTTCACTATCTTACTCTGCTGCCTGTAGCTCTGGGAAATGAAAGATGTTGTTGTATATACAACACAAATACATGAGTAATTTGATTTTGGAGCCAGCTGATGTTGTCTTTCATTTTAATTTTCATTATGCCTTTGGCTCTGTAGCTCCTCCAATTTTTTTATTAGACGGTAGTGTATAAAGAGGCAATAGAGGGTTAATTGCAGTTCAGGGAAAGTGTTTAAAAAACAGCACCAGCTATATCTTATAACAATAACACTTTCTCATAATATTGGTGCTTGTTGTCTTTAGAATTTATCCATACTTCCAATTCACGATTGCACATATTGGTGCAGCAGAATTGTATTGGATAGTTAGAGCTTTTGTAATCGTCATATTTTTGTTCTTACATTGTTTACAGCAAGTATTTAAGATTTCATAATAATTTGTAAAGGTTAAAAAAGTAAATCTCAAAAGTAAAGATAATCTCAGTGTCTGCCCCTGCAATTAATAATTGGACCACTTTGCCAATTCAATATACAAGCACTTTGAAATGTAGCTTAGAAAGTCAAGTGTTAGCTGCTTTTAATCTGGTAGTTGCACAGATGATCACTTTAACAAAAAATTTGCTACTGGCTGAGTATCATGAGATTTGGAAAGCTGAGGCAGAGCAATGTCATACTGGAAAGAGGGGGTACATAGTTTGGTGTTTGTTGCAGGTTGTTTCCTAGGACTTTTAAATCTCTATATATGTGCTTTATTTCTCCTTGTGACAGTTTTATTGCTTCACAGTAAAAGCTTCAAAAGTAATTGTTTTCAAAACAGGACCTTATGAAAATATTGAAACACTATTTTGATTTAAATGAAAAATAAATAGAAAAACAGAATACTGGTTAGTGGTGTTAGAAACTAAAGGGAATGGCCTAATGCTGTGATCTTAGAACAGAAGTCACCCTGAGCCTCTGCAACAGAAGTGCACCAAAGCAGAGTCACTTGGCAAAAAAACCAGAAGCTGTGACTTTTATAATAAGCCAGGATATTGCAAGGAATATGGCCCACCTTCTCATGTCAGTAGTCAGCCTTGTTTGCTCTGGCAGAGGTAAGGAACTAAGTAAATTTATCTTGATGCTATTTCTCTTAAGCATGTTGTTGTCTCTTAATTACATATTGAATAGCATCTGGTGTTTGAAGAATTATCGAAAAGAAACACAGCAGGGGGAAGTGTGGCAATATTGCTGCAAGCTGATACTTTTTCTGCTGTGGTGGTCTGGAGGCTCTCTCCTGGCCACCGAGACATCCTGCTTCTTCCTCAGCTTGGCCTGAGGTGCCCAAAACACCAATTTTGTAACACTGGTGTCAGGCCAAATTTAGCTCTTCATTTGATTTTGTAATACCAGGTTTTCATAACTCCTAGAACATGTGGAACTAAACTGTTTCCATCTCTTTTCTTTTTTCCCTTTCAGTCACCAGGGGGAAAAATTATTGAAAACAGTTTCCTGCAGGAGATTCAACAAAGGCGTTGCAGTGCTCTGTTTGTGCGATGAAATCAAAGAGCCACTGGAAACTGTTTTGTTGTCCGAGATTGAGGGATCTATTATTTCAGTGGCACTCAGGAGCCACTGTGGTTTTTGGAAACCCCTCATAGTACACAGCTCTTCCTTAGGTGCTGAATCACCTTTGAAGAGCTCTGCCTTGGTAGCACCAGGAGGGCAGCATTTCTCTGCCTAACCCAGGTCATGGAGGAGTGAATGTGTTAGTTTATCAAATACTCACATGTGCCAATACTGCAGGCAGGTTTATTAGCTTACCCAGGAGTTCTATATAATTAAATGGTCTTTATAAACTATTGTACTCCAAAAGCAGAAAGGTAGGAATCTTCTTACTGTAAATCTCTATTTAGGCAGGGGAAGGAAGTCAACTACAAAACAGACAATTTTATCTTTCCATTGCCTTGAAAAGCTCTTCAAGCACAGATTGTCTGAAATAGCTGCCATAATATGTTTTTACTTTTCAGGCCATGGAGCTTAGGGAATCAGATTTTTAGTATCTACATCATCTCTTTCCTCCTGGGACTGAAGCTGGTTACCATAGCAAAATGGCAAGGAAGCTGATAAGCAAGTAGTACCATTTGGCAAACAGGATATAAATTTATTTTGTTAAGACAGAGGACTGTGAAAAAAAACCGGTTGCTCCTAGGATTTTTTTTTCCTTTATTGTGTTTTAAAATGGCTGTGTAGAAAATTATTGTGAACAGATATTGAACAAAATTCTCTTTCTCACTAACAAGTGTGGCTGCAAATAAAAGGAGCTTCAGTTTTAAATCTCTGCAGATCTTTAATATTTTCACAGAAAAGTTAGGCAGTAACACAGATAATACAGAGTAATTTCACTCCTTGTGTTTCAGGGTGCAAAGATGCCATACTGTGATTTAAATGAGCTCCTGCTAAACAGAATAAATACAGATACCTGTCCCCCCGTTACTTAAAAATTACATTGCAATATAGTTTTTGTTCCAACTTGATGAAGCATGGTCATTTGAGTCTGTCTTGTAAATCAGTCTGTGAAGTCCCTTGGGTTTGTGTATATTAGTGAGTGCTGAAAAGTTAAACTGCTTGGTGTTCCAAAAATGTTATCAATAACGTCAGTTCTGATGGTGTTTTTTGTACTCCTTGTCTCAGTGTCCAGCATGAACCACAGGCCCTGAACAGCACAGCCTGGCTGTTCAAGGCATCATCACAGCAGCTGTGTCTTTGCTCGTGGACCCCACTGGAGGGACTTTTTGTTTGTGTACTGGACACAATTTGTCCAGAAAGACCTAAAAAGAGCTTGTTTTCCAGACTGAGGTGTTCCTCTTTCTGCTGGGTCAATTCCTGATATGTTGCCTGGCATCTAAACCACCCTTTGTCTCCTGTTCTTGGTGCAAGACTTGAGTCACTGTTTTGGGGAGGTTTTTTGGGGTTTGTGCTAGTGACTGTATGTGAAATGAAATCTCAGAGTCTTGGGATTAAAAGAGAAAACTGCTTAATTCCTTAAAACCTTCTTTGTTCTCAGTTTTATCCATTCAAAATATATCATACATGCTTATATAATTTTCTATTTCCTGGCAAATTTTCTAATCACTGCACAACTGCAATAGTGAGGATTTGGGAGTCTTGCTGTAATCTGGACATGCAAAAGATTATGTTTAGTTTTAACCCTTTTGAGCCCATATTAACCAGGTTGAACTTGTAGAAGTTGTGTTCATTGGTTGAGAGTCTCATTCAGTGAACCCATGGAGTGAGAACCAGAGTAAATCCTAAGAAAGCTCTGTTTATACACCTTTTTTATGTTTTTTTTTTTTTTTTCAATATAATAAGCACTGGCTGAAGGTTTTTTTTTATGCTAGGAGGGATTTATCCTCTTTAGAAATCATCATTATCACCAAAAAAATAGCATCAATGCCCATTGGATGCAGGACTGGCTGAGGTTAACTGGGCAGGATTTTGGTGGGGGTTGACTGGTGTCTGATCAACTTGGGGAAGAGAGGTTGGAGAACCTTGGACCTGGCAGGATCCAGCCAGGCTTACAAAGAGCTGAATGAGAATACAATTGTGAAGGGGATGTGTGGGTTTAGTATTGGGACTTATTTCATGTCCACGTGTGTGACCAACCTCTTCATCGCGCCTCTGTGCCATCTGTGGGCTTTGCATGGAGGGACCCATCCGTAGGGGGTGAGAATAATTTCATCCATGTTGTCTGCAAATAGATCTGGACTGGTGACAGTCACCTGGGGGTTTCCATGACCTGCAGGTCCCTGTACTGTAGGGCGGCACGCAAATGTGGGAACTCACTGCAGGGGCATGGCCCAAAATGCAGGAGCTTGGATGCAGGAGCTTGGGAAGTTGGAGTGTTGCCATCTACTGGCAGCCATCCACAGAGAGGAGTCCCTCCTCTGGCTGTAGTTGATGGTGCTGCTTATTTTGAGCTGAAAGATGAGGTTTTTCTGCCTGTTTCGAGTCAGAGTTGTCAATAAAAGAATTGTTGCTGTCCTTAGCATAGGAATGAAATCAAACAGTTGGAGTAATACCAGTCATATTTTTATGGAGAGGTTGTTACTCTTGGGATGTGGGTCCATATTTGAGGTGGGGGCAGCTCCTCACTCCTCCACAGTGTCCAAGTTGGTTTGGGGAGTTCTGAGCGCCCCTTGTGAGCTCAGGGCTTGAGGGGTGTCCTGCAGCTCTCCTGCCCTTCAGAGTGTCTCCATATTTTCAGGGAATGGAAACTGCTTTTTTTATTCTGCAAGTAAAAAATTAATAAAGGCAAAGGATATATTTAAGCTCATTAGGGAATAGAGCAAAGATCTGAATTAATAAGAATCTTGGAGGTCTAACTGTCTGTTCCCCTGGAAGAGATGAGAGGTGTTTCAAATAAGTCTGTCCTCAAAGGGTGATCCAGTACAGTTTGTGCAAGTCTCAAAAAGTCCTACTGGGACTGACCTCTCTTAAGGGAAATGTTTACATTAAACCATCAGAACAGGGTTTGAGGATTTTGCTTGAAACAAATACCAGCAATGGGCATGAATATTTTTTCCTTTTTATTAAAAAATAGTTGGGAAATAAAACGTTGCAGCACAAATTTTCAGCAAAAGTTATGTGACTGCTTCCTTAAAAGACATAGCATGCATGGGAGTGGAAGAGTGACATAGCTCATCCTTCATGCTTGTCCAGCTGAAATATGCTTCAGACTTAGCAACTCATTTCTGTACTCATCCATAGAAATGTAAAAAACTTATGTTTTTATCTAGAAACTTAAAATTTTGAGTTGGAGCTAGATTATAAAAACTGCTCTGAAACCTTCTGAATACCAACACTTGACATTCAGTATTTTAAGCACTATTTCAAAACAATGGTTGATGTACCTTTGAAATGTTTTTGAGCCAAATATGTATGTGCACAAACATGAAAATATTAGTGTTCCTCTGCCAGATCTCTCTACATGAGTTATAGGTGACCTCCAGTGATGGAGCAATGATGCACTTTTAGATTGATTTATGTCTCAGTAGTTCCCAGATAACAGATAACCAAAAGCAAGATTGCAGAATTACCAGTCTAATTGTACCTTTTATTTGTGAAGTAGTACACAGTGGAAAGAACATATATTTGAGGTCATATAGGGAAGTTTTATATTTTAAAGACTAGAGAGGTAAAATACACTAAATTTAAGAGCCTGAGGTTTAAATATGTGTTGGTTTATGGAGTCATGGAAGGGGCTGGATTCTTGCTGGGGTTTTGTTACCAGTGGCAGTTTTCCAAAGTGTAACCAAGTATTTTTCTCTCTCTCTCTTTTTTTTTTTTTTTTTTTTTTTTCCTGCAGCTGGTCTCCAATGTTCTCATCTTCTCCTGTACAAACATTGTAGGCGTGTGTACCCACTACCCAGCAGAGGTGTCCCAAAGACAGGCTTTCCAGGAGACCAGGGAATGCATACAAGCCAGGCTGCATTCTCAAAGGGAAAACCAGCAGCAGGTAAGAGCAACAGTTGGAAATAAAGCATGAAAACGCTGAAACAGAATTAGCATGCAAATTGTTCCTGTAGGATGGCATTTGCAGGTTTCTTGCTTCATGAGTAATCCAGGCAAAAAGAGGTTGTTGTTAGAGGACAGGATTTTTAAAGGTTTGAAAGAAAGCTCAGGGGTGTACTTCTTGTCCAATACTTTTCCAGAGACAAGCAATATATCCAGTGGCATGTGCTCTATGGATTAAAATTACACAGTACACAAGGAGTCTGCATAGTTTTTTTGCACCCCTCATTACTGCCAAGTGTTAAATGCAGATGCAACAGGCTTTGGACTGACCCTCTCTTTAAAGTCAAAGCCTGGCGTGATTGTCAGCCAAGCCACTGCCAAAAGAGAGCTGTAAGGCAGGCAAGAATTGCTCCATACAACACAACATTCCTTGATGCATCCAAAAAAGGTCCTCTTCCCTCCTTTCCCAAAGGTTCCTATCTGCTTACACACCTCTCTGTATCCTATTGTCTTCAAATGAATTGTATTTGTTCAAAAATTAAGATTCATCATCAGCTTCATTGGTTTTTTGCTATAAAAAGCCTCTTGCTGCCAACATACAGCTTAGTACTCAGGGTGCTGAATGTATCTGCTCCCCTAAAATTCATTTGTGGGTTCTCTTGCAATGAATCTCTTGTGTCTCAGAATTAGACACAGAAGGTCTTTTGGGGCAGCTTAACTATTCCCTTGCTAACTAACACACATCTCTGCCCTGCACTACATCTCATAGTGGTCTGTTCAGTCCAATTTGAAATGAATAATGAAATGGGACTACCATTCATCCCTTGGGAGATATCTCAGAGCTTGGTTGTGGGTTTGGGGAGAGGTCAGGGGAATTAATCAGCTGGGGAGTCTTTGCATCTCTGTGGCAACTCAGTTTCATTTTCCTTCATGTCTCAGCCCATCTGCATCTATGGATTTGTGTTTTGGCAGTGTTTCATGAGGTACCTCTGGCTGACATAGCTGCTGTTCAATCCTCACTGTGAAATAACGTGTACACGTGCTTATTTGTTACTTTCTGTATGAAAACAAGATTCACACTCAAGATTCCTTTTTCCTTTGCAACAAATATTGCATCAAAAAGATTAAATGAGCAGCCATTCCTCCTTCCACACCTTGAAGTGGAGGAAAGGACTGAGCCAAGAGAATGTGCCATTTTACTCATTGATTACTGTGCTCCCTGCTGAGAGGCTGCCTCAGCAGCGTGGCTCAGATGCCTGTGCTCTGCTGGATTTGGGCACTTCTGTCTCAGAAGCAGCTCCCTGGAGCAGCCCTGACAAATGCCCTATCTTGATGCTTTTTTCTTCTCCCCCTCTCCAGGAAGTACTATAGCATACATAAGAAAGCCAGGACACGAGAAAAACGTGGGTCAAAGCCAGTCCCTGCCAAGTGCTCTTCAGTGCCTGCAGCAGTGGCTGCGGGTCCTGGCAGCTGGAGACTCCTAATGAGATTATTTGCTGCCACAGCCTGGGCTGACATTGATCTCCAGGTTCAGTTCAGATGGCTCCATGCATAATGCATTGAGATAAGCACGAGGTGACAGCAGACACAAATAAGGACAGCTCAGCCCACATGTCCAAAGAGGGGTAGAGGAAAACACAACTGCACAGCCCAACACTGTTATTTATAGTTGCTTGTCTTTTTCTGGAGATCGATGGTGCTCCTGTGTGCTGCTCTCTTTTAAAGGCAGGCAGATTTTCTCAGGCAAATGACCTTGTATTTTCCTTTATTAAGCATCTACCAGTACCCAAAATTAGCCTGAAAGTAAATAGAAATTCCAGAATATCTAATGCAGAAAAAAGATTACTTGTGATTTCATTACTTGAGATAGGCTAGGGCAGATCCATAACAGGAATTGGTGTTGTTTGCCCGCAACAAAATATTCTTGGATGAAAAATCATGTGTTCTCCACATTATGTAGGGAGAAAATAGCATTTGGGTAAGAGATGAGTTGTTGGGACTGACTGCACTGTCTTAATTCTAGCATTGCATGTCTTCTGTCTCTGCAAAGTTGTTCTCTCCTTTTTTTCATCTCAGCATCACTTTTGGTAAAAAAGTAACTGTTACTAAATCTGAGGAGAAATGGATAATCTTAAGATTCTAAATATTCACAGTGATTTGAGGTCATCTTGGGAGAGGACTTCATAAATAGTTAAAATTTCTTTGCAGAGTCATTGTGGGAATGTGTGTGCCCACGTACAAATATATCCATGTGTATGTGTGCAAACAGGGTAGATCTGTGTTGAACTCCTTCATCTATGTGCCTGTTTTAGAGACTAGTTCTCCTTGGGATGCAGTTGTTTAATGTATAATTCAGTGGAACTATACTTGCATGTTATTTTGAAGGGAGAATTATATATGGATTTACTCTTGCATTTTATCAGGTCAGAATGATGTCTTGTTATACTTGTAAAACACCAGTCCTGGTCACCTCACTGGTGCCTAATACAGGATTTTACAGCGAGGGCTGCAGCACTTTCTAGTTATTGTATCCAAATGAAAATTGTTCTCTAGTGGAGACCATAATTTCTCTGCCCCATTTGAAATAAAACATAGGGGTTTTGCTGTTTTGAAGGCCTTTTCATGTGGCTTATGCCTTACAAATGCACTTATGCCTTACAATAGCCTTCTCCTGTTATAGCCTTCTCATCTCCTTCAGAGGTTATTTTCAGTGATTGTGATTACTCCAAGCAAACAGAATAAAGATAATGCTCAGCTCTGTAACACAGCTCAACTGCCTAATTAGTAGCTGCATGGAGGGATGTTGTGCCACATGCATTTGTTTCACCTGATGAGCCTATCTCATCCCCTGATTATTAGTTCAGAGCAGCGGTGGTGCAGCTCCTGGAGATCTCAAGTGTCTTGAAAATATTGGCGATTTAATCTGGCAAGTGCCTGTGGTGTCAGGAAGAGTAGGGGTGGGGGCTCTCAAGTAAAAGCTACTCGGAAATATAGGTGACAATGCTCCAAACAGACACTCAGGCTCCTGTCTCTGTTGTGGGAGCGAGTAATCCCTCCGTGCCCATGCACCCACAGGGAATGTTCCAAACCTGTGGGTGCCCCCGAGCCTCGCGTAAAGCTCCAAGTTATTTAGAGGATGTGTAAAATCACACATAAAATAGCAGCTTTCACACATTTCAGGATGCCTATTAGAATATGCAAATGACAACAGTGTATACAGCATTTACTCTGGAAAGCATACAAATGTGTTGTGCTTTTCCACTCAAGGAGTGCACCAATAGCTGACAGAAGCCTAAGGACAAGTGCATGATTCATGAGCTGCTTTTTTTTTTAAAAAAAAAATAAGGATATGTAACTGTTAGCACCTGCAGTATGCTAGTGATGGTGACAGTACTTTAAAAAACAAGTGTCTTTTCATGACTGCTGCAGTTTTAAGCAAAGATAGAAATCCCTCCAACACATCTTCTGTGTTATTACTGTCTCTTCAAAGACTGAAAGCAGGTTCTCTTTATGGTTGAAAGAAATACTGGGCAGTGCTACAGACTATAAAATGTCTCAATGCATGCTGAGCACATTTTCTGTGAATTCATCTTCCTCTGGCTTCCCCAGGGTTCCTCTCTCTCCTTAGAGGAAGAAATAAATGGTGAGATTTCAGTTAAAACTAGGAATTAGAAGCCAGAAATGTGCCTATAACAGCAGCATGGGCAAGGGGTTTGGTGATGTGAGTACTTGGGACAGGATTGCTGACCCCTCTGAGTCAGGCCTGAGTTTGAACCCTGCTGCTCCCTGTGTTGAGAATTAATGAGCTATTAGATAAGGTTGGGGACCTTCCTTCTGTGTCATCAAGAAGGAAGTCCCTTTTCTTCCTCCTGCTCACTGCAGGGAAGGAAAAATAAAGAGTGGCACAAGCTTTTGGGATTTTTCAGCTATTCCAGAGCACTGCCTGCAGGTTGGACCAGACCACAGCAGGGCTGATCCCAAAGGAGATCCTCCCCACCTTCATGAGCCATGGCAAAACCTTTTGAACTTCATGGGGTGTGACTGGGAATAGAATGCAGCCCTGGGCAGAATTCTCAGGTGTGATTCCTGATATACACAGACGCATCCCTGGGGCACAAATTACCTGCAGATTTAAATTCTGTAATTTCTGTGTGAAATTGGCATCAAATTTAGAATAACAAGCACTTGCTTTTATGTGAGTTTTTAGAAAAATCACCAGGAAGTCATAATTTTGTCAATTTTTGCATACTCTGTAGAAACAGCTTGCGAAATAATGTTACAAAAGTCACACAAAATCTACGATCAGTAAATGAAAGTGCCAATTGAGGGGCAAGGAGAGCCACAAACTGTTGATGGTATGTGGTTATTGAAAATATTCTTGTAGGTGAGTGGGTGGGTTTACAGACCTTAATCCAATTGGGCACTACCAGCAGTTTAAGGTGTAGCAGTAGCACTTCTCATGCTGGTTTTATCAGGGCATTTCTACGACATTTTAGCTGCTAAGAGCAGGTTTGTGCCTGCTGGGGGAATGTGCTTAGATAATTAGATAAGCAAGGAAGGAATTTTAAATAGTGCCCAAGGGTGTTGGGGTATCATTCCTCTGGTGTTAGGTGAAGGAAGACTTGGTGGTGGTGTGCAGAGACTGTGTGGGAGGTCAGACAATCTCATTTATCAGAGTCCTTCCAAGAACAGCGCACGGACACTCTTTGACTTGCATGGTTGGCATGGGAATTGGCAACCATGAATTGTAAGCCCAGTGCACCTGGAATGAAAAATAATACTTTTTCTTCTAAAACCATTAAGTTCTTATTGTGGGGTTGGGAAGACAATTGCATATGACTGGTTAGGGGATCAGCTCCTGGGTTTATGGAGCCCATTTTGCTTGGCTGTACTCATCTCTCACCAAACTGATGAGTCATTTCTCCCCAGTAAGGAACAAAGTGTGTTTGTTAACTGGGCAGCAGGTGTTTTAATTGGTTCATCTGTCTGACTCCACAGGAGCGTCTCCTGCTCTCTGTACTTCCTCGACATGTTGCCATGGAGATGAAAGCTGACATTAATGCCAAACAGGAAGACATGATGTTTCATAAGATCTACATCCAGAAGCATGACAATGTCAGGTAAGAACAGCTGCCTGTCTCCCAGCCATGGGGGAGGAGGGACTCTCCCAGTGCTTGGCCCTGAACGCCCAGGGATGAAGATGTCAGTGACGCATAATCCAAAATCAGTGTAAAGACTGAAGTGTTGCTTGCTGACTTTTGAAAGTTTGTTTATAAGATGGTAGGAGGGTTGCCTCAAACAGTATCTTCCTTTGAGAAGTTACCTGAACTGATCTCTTTCCTTACACTTTCCTTTTTTTTTTTTTTCCCTCTTATTTCTTTGCTGGTGTAAGTGTTGATGGTTTTGAGAAGGTGTTGTACTGGGGGTGAGTTATTTCTGGACAATTACAAGCACCCCTCTGATAAGAGATGAGGAATGCAATTTAAAACTTGGGAGCACTTCCCACTGGGTGAATTGCAGAGCCTGGCTAAGGTCTAGATTTTCTGGAGTGGTTTCTCTCAGTTTGGAATTACAAGCAGGGGGTCCATTAGTGACAGCCTTGACACCTGCTCAGTCACCCAGCAATGAGTTGCTCCTTGGTCTACCTGGATGAGGAGAAGAGTTTGACATCCAATCTCTGGCAAGTCATGCAAAATCAAGCTCAGCCTGTGCTGCTGGGTTAGTCCAGCCCCAGGAGCTTCTGAACATCTCCTGTTTCCCCTGTCCAGTTTCCCAGGGAAGAGGCAATAAAGTAGTACTTCAGGTGGCTTGACAGATTCATAGGCTGCACTTGCAAAGTTTAACCTAATCTTAATGCATTTCACCTTTGATGTTGTACCCGATCTCTTTGGAGATCACTTCTGTCTCAGCTAAGCCAGGTCCTGGAACTGTGTAACAGCTCTGTCAGTCCATAAATGCTTCTTTTGAGACACAGGGACTGGGACAGAGAACTTTCCTTTTCCATCTCCCCTTACAACAAGAGTTTTTTCCTGTGAACTCCCTCTGTAGCTTTTCTCTCTCGTGCAGCTTTAGTATGTGGTTGAATTATATTTTCTGATACTTTAGGCTCAACAAGTAAAAGTGAGTTTCTAACATACTGAACCCTCCAATAGCTGATGTGAAAAAATCCACGTGAAATTCTGATGCATTTGAAGACTTTACCTTAGGATTGAGGGTAGCTGGGAGAGGCAATGTACAAGCAGAAAATTGGGAGCTTGCTCAGTGTTGAATGTAGTCTTATATAAAACTCACTGAAATTAGGGAGAGTCTGTGTGCTGGCTTGGATGGAATTGAGCCCTTCAGTTTTTTTGGTTGTGACTCAGTAAAGAGATAAAGATCCACTAACAATACAATGAAGACAAATCAGTATCAGAAATCAAAGACAGTAACATTCAGTGATGAAAAATAAAGGATATATGCATGGTGATGAAGGGGAGGGGAAGAGGCCATCCACAGTGCCCGGAGCAGACTTCGTGCTGCAGTAAATTACATTTTGTGTCTCCACATTCATTTTTTCCTTAATGACACTGAGCTTGTTCAAGTAGGTGTGTAAATTACTTGTGATAGATGCTGATTGTGAATTACTTTTTTCCATTACTCAAAGGTCAACCTGACATTCAAACTAAGTGCAATTCATTAGCATGCCATAAGACTATGGTATTTTAGTCTTCCACATCAATTTCCATATGTCATTATTTTGCAGGTTAGAAAGTTGTTCAGTGGTCAAATCTTAGTAAAGCTGACTGTCTCTTTAGGATGATAGTGATTTGAAATTTTAATCTATATGACTACATATACAAAAACTAAATAAACAATAATGAACTAAGTTTGCAAATGAAAAATTTTAAAGGGGGAAGGGGAATCTGATGTAACAATTGTGACTGAAAAAAAAATAGACCAAAGAGTGGTATGTAGACGTGGAGATCTCAAAAGATGCATCCAAAAATGGCACATGGCTAAGAGTATAGAAAGAGAGAAGAACTATGATTTTCAGCTATGGCTGTGAAGAAACATGAAAGGTGAAACACAAATACCTAAATGCCTATGTGCACCAGTCAGTTCCTGATGAGTAGCTAACAGAACACTTGCAAACATTTAATTTTCACATATTGCATATCTATTGAATAATAGAAGCATTTATGTAATAGTTTCACTTCTGCAGCTTAAGAGTAATTTTGACTTTATTCCTCATGCTCATGAGTGTTTAGGAATCAGGCCCTTGCAGGTGCCAACCAGCTCCAGTGCAAAGGGACTTTAGGGTCTCAAAAGATCTTAAGAGGAAACAACTTAAATGATATCTTCCTCAAAGTGTGAGCTTTGTTGTCTGTGCCTGTGAGGTCCTAAATCACAGACCACTGAAATAATGGAAAAGGCTGGAAAAGTGAGATAAGAAATAGGAATAAAATAGTGTATGTGCTGAGAGCAGATAGAAAATAACTCAGGAACATCTCATCTTCATGTACTTTAGGGAAATGAATAACTAAGTGCGAATATTGAAGAAAGGAAACATGATTTGGAACAAATGACTCATTTCACACCAGGAGTTCAGCGCGGAGCCTTTGCTCTTGCCTGGGTGCACTGAAACCACCTCTAGTGGGAATGGCTGGGGATGATTTTGAAGCATTTACGTGCACACAGAAACACCCTGGAGGGGGGAGGCAGCATCTCAGGGATGCTGATTAATGAACTGGCTGAATAAAAGCAAGCAGGCTCTTTACTTTGCGCAGGGAAATGCTCAAGGGGAGGCTTTTGAGAGGAGAACGCTCCAAGCAATTCTGGTTTGTGTTCGTCACTATTCAAAAATGTCATAAGAGCTAAGTTTTTATGAGCTAAAGGTTATTGTGTCAAGGCAATTGAGAAGTATGTGAAGTCAGTGCAAGGGTGCTGTGCCCAGCCATTGAATCTGGCTTCCTGTTGATGATTTATCAGCAGGAGCATTTCCTCTGCAGCTCACAGGAGTGGGAAGGTCTGCACTGGGCTGTGGGTTTTCCTTCTCCATCAGCTGTAATCAGTGATTCTTTTTTCCCCCATTCTCCAAGATTGCGTATAAAGGCAGATTTTAATGAAAGTATAATGGATGGGAATTTTTGTTAACTATTGATTTAAAAGTTTGATTGTCATCTTAAAGCTTGGAACCCAACATCTTGATTTTTACTGGATCTTCAGAGTGAGGTGGCTTTCCAAACCCACTGTCAACAGGGAAATAATGAGGCTCTGGAGGTTTCCATCCAGATGGGTTTAACTTGGGTCCTTTGAACTCGGGAGGCACCGGAGCACAGCCTGGTGCACTTAGCCTGGTTTGACATTTTGTGTGGGAGAAGTGGCTTACTAAATTCTCTTCCAGACAAGATTGAATATTTTAATTTTCAGGGATGATTGGGTCTGGGCTTTTGGGACCACCTCTAATTTTAATTAAAAACCAAACCCAAACCACTCTACCAGCAGAAAACGTTAATCTAAAATTATGTGAAGTTAATGTGTGTAGGGTTTCTTTGCTAGTTTAAAAATGAAGTGTCCTTAACTTTACAGTTCTGCTTTTATATGGTTAGCTTTAGATTCTAGGTTACGTGGTTCAGGTTTTTTTGGGGGTTTTGGGGGTTTTTTTGTGGGGTTTCTCTGTGTGGTTTTTTGAGAAAAATAGGTTACACACTTCTTTATTTTTTTATTTTCTGTTTGTTTAAGAAAAAAAGTAGTCAGTTTAAACCTGTGTAGAAGAGACCTTCCTTAAGTACCAGCAGTAAGTCTGTAAAGCATAGCCATGTTCCCTCCATAAGGATCAGTTCTGCTATGATATTTCTTACTGTGGTACACTTCCCTTAGAGGGTGGGCTATATCTCCATAAGGGAAAGATGATTTTTTAAATGCAAAATACTGTGGTCCTTTTGATCTGAATGGGTAAAAGATAATCTTTTTTGAGCAAATCTTTTTATCTGGATTTCCTGCAAATGAGTTCATAATCTCCTGATTATTGTTATGGAAAGTAAAGTTCAGAGACTAATTTATCCACAATGAAAATATAATTTCCTGTCATTTTTGGCAGCAAAATTTGTTTCAGGATCATGTTCTTCTGAAAATTTTAGTGGTGACAAAGCAAAGATGCAAATGTTTGAGGTTAATAATACCCTCTTTTTCAATGCACATGAACAGAACCTTTAAACAGAGAATGAAACATTTTCCTGTCCTGATTTATTGAATGAGAATTAACTTTGACAAATCCAGAACCTCAGAGCATGATTTGACCTTTCCCACATATGTGTGTGTGTTAAATATAAAGTCTATTGTCAAAAGCCATCAGGAAAGGAGTTCCCAAGACTATGCAAGTAATTTTGGGTAAACAAGGTGAATTATGTAACTAAATTTGTTCATGTTATCATGAATGAGATTATGTCTGATAGACAAGCCCTAAATTATGCATAGATAATATTGTTTATCTATCATGCTTCCCAGACAGAATTTTAAGTGTTTTACATTACTATTGCTATTTATAGTGTCTCACTGCAGTGATAATGGCTTTAATGTTATCTAGGTTTGGCCAAATATAGTAATCTCTGTGCTATAAAAGGAGGCTTGAAGTCCTCTGTGAGTGGATAAAGGTTGGCTTTGTCATTGAAATTCCTTTAATGAACTGTTTCAAGAAGCTTATTTTAGGGCTGGCATCCAAGTGCAGTAAAAGTGACAGTTTCCTCTCTTCACCCCTTCACATAATTCTTATGAATCATGTACTCAACAACATTAACCTGCTTTCAGAGTTTCTTAAACTTCTTGGCAACTTGAACTAAACCATTTGCAGAAATGAAACAAGACCATTTGCTTTCAGCTTTTTAAATGAAAAGCATTTGTAACTCATCTTCTGATTTAATGACATTCTAACACCCAAAAGTTCTCCCCTTAAAAATGACCAAAGAGTTGCACTTTGGCTGAGTGTCAGGGTATTCAGACCAGCTGTGTCAACTCAACCTCTTCACCTTTTAGGTGTTGTTATGCCTAAGTAGTTGCTTAGGAAGTTTTTTAAATTCCCAGCTTGCAAGGTTCTATGGAATTGTGAACTATGACATTTGAGGAAAAATTCAACTAGGCAAACATCTTTTTCTTCCCTCCTCCCACTGTCCTCACACATAGGACATCCATTCTTAAAATTTCTTGGTGGTAAAGGACTTCATGCTCCTTAATAAAAAAGGTACATTATGGCAGGTATAAATTTCTGACAATTCTGACAGGGATATTTTCAAATATTACACAGTCCCTCATCTCAGCCAAAGTTTGTGTAGCTTTAATTTCTTTGGAAGGCCTCATTGCCAGGAAAGGGCAGGACCTG
Source organism: Calcarius lapponicus (assembly GCA_039654755.1). Lineage (NCBI taxonomy): Eukaryota > Metazoa > Chordata > Aves > Passeriformes > Fringillidae > Calcarius > Calcarius lapponicus. Next base: position 16,111,842 of record CM077470.1, on the reverse strand, counting down.
TAACTTTTTAAAATATTTACTGTATAATCCATCTTCCTCCTTGTCTTCTTTCCTTTCTGTGGGGAGGCAGAATGAAAATTGATTGTTTCTGTTTAAAAACAAGGAAGACCAGCATTAAGAAGGAGAAAGCCCAAGAGCCACTTTTATCCATGTTTTGCATCTTTGCTGCTGCTCTCTGCGCCAGTCCCTGAGCTTTGATTTCCTCCAAAGTGTGTTGATGAGTTGGTTGGTTGTTTCTCAGAATTGAGGCTTGGCAAGACCTCTCCCTCCTTTTCCTTATTCAAGGCATGTGCCCACGAGCAGTAGAAAGTTATTTTTGCTTGTAGGTGGGGGTAGCTGTGGGTTTCATGTGAGTTTAGAGCATTTAATTGCTGTAACTTCTGGTTGAAGCTGTAGGATGAGAAAAGTGAGTAGGAGGGAAATGAGCCTGCCCACGTCTTTCCCCAAATGACAGCAGGGAATTTTACATAAATGGGAACTCTCTCTGTCAAGAACCAGCTCTTGGGAGTTTCACCTATGCCTGGCAGATGTGAATCTTTGCTTTTTAATGTTGCAGATTTTTCTTTTTTTTTTCAAGTTAGCAATAAGTTTTAGGAAGTGCAGAAGTAGGTTTCACCCATGGATGAAGGTGAAATACTCTGCTCTTACCACCACTAATCACTTGTCTCTTCCTAATCAATTTATTGTTTTTGAGAGGAAAAAGTCACTTGTCTTTTGGAGATTGTCATTCACACTAAAATTCACGTGTAAAGAAATTCACTTATTGCAGCCTTGACACACCTGGATTTGACCTCAAAGCTGTGCAATAAGTCTTGGTGTTAATATTACAGGGGATGTTTCAACCCAAGATCACTCCCTCTCCATAATGAATGCATTGATGGTTCAGCCATGAAAACTTTTAAGCCAATAAGGACAGCACTCTTATATATTTTGCAAATCTACCTCTTTGTGCATGTGCACAGCAACCTTTAAGAACAAATATATGCTAACTCATTTAAGTATTCATTTGCTCTGTGATCTTCCTCTTTGAGCTGGGAGTATATTGTGATCCTGGTCCCTGCTGGGAGCCCCTGGAGTCTTCAGGGCTGTGAGTGAGCCTTGTACCCCGTGCAGAACAAGGCAGATAAATTCCTGGTGCAAGGAGCCCCGTCCTGAGCACGTGTGCTGCGATCAGGATAAGGTCCCAGGAGTGCAGCCTGCCAGGTGACTGCAGATCTGCAGCCACCAGCAAGGCAGCAGCAATTAGGAAGGGCCTGTGATGTATAATTCACACCCTGCTATCTGAGTGTACACAAGGGCCTGTGAAGTTCACAGGGTGATGGATTGAAGAGTGTTAGATGTTTTAATGATGAAATACTGTGAAGAGTAATTTGGAGTGAGTAATGAAGGTGCCTGCAGAAGTTTACAGAGCAGAATTTTAACTCATCAAGGTTATTTGGATTCTCTTTTTTCTTCAATAGTACTAAGAAGAAATTGATTTTTTAAAAATGCATGACTGCTGATTGGTCTGATAAAAACAAATGTATCAAATTTATAGTAAAAAACCCCCATCAGATTACATTTATTCAGCTAATTCATTCCCAGCTCTCTGTACTCTAGAGTAACTTTGACAAGAAAAATTGAGTATTCTCTGAACAAAACTCTTCTTTTGTGAAGACCTGCTTTTACAGAGTTGCTTTTCTCCTGTAAAGACTTCGTGAGATTTCAGTTGATGAACTGCTTTGTCATGTAGTTAACATGCAAAGTGGTTTTAAGAACATTGAGTTTATATAACATTTGAAGAGGTTTTTATTAAAATCATCATCCCACCTTTTTGCTTCCTCCCTAGATGATAATGACTGGAAAGCAAAAATTAGTTAAACTTTTTATTCTGTAATGCAGGAAACTTTGCAAAACTATTTGAAGCTCTCTTACAGAAGCTATAAAACAGAGGCACAGTTCTGGATGGGGATGGATTAACTTCTCTTGTGTTATACTGTATTTATATCCCTCAACAATTGCTGCTAATTTGTGCATCTGTTCCTACTGGTGTATATATAATTTTGACAGTGGATAAATAATGAAGAAGAGACAAAAGCTGGAACCAATTAATGGAGAAGAGCTCTCGAGTGGTCTGGCATCCTGTGACTCAAGTTAGTACCACTGCTAACTTGAGTCTCTGTCCTTCAGTAAATGAAAGTCATAGTGTAGTTTCTAAAGTATCTCTTTTTTATTAGCTTTGCTTTATGCTAAGTGGTGAAAAAGTTGGGGAGAGGTTGGTACTGACTGTGCAGTCTGCATAATTCTGTTAGTGGGGTTTCTGTAAGAAACCAAGCTAAGAACAGGTCACTTCAGAAACAGAACTGACAGAAATGAGGAGCACCAGAGGACTGCACAAAAGAGCAAAGGAGGCAAAAGACCAAAGGTTTAATTAATTTCATCACACACATCCCATTGGCATGGCATTGCCCCTGTGGAATGATAGAAGTGCTCTTTTTAGAAAACTGAGGTTTTTCTGTGTCCATTTGTGGTTTTGTTACAAAGCCCAAGAAGGATGCACATAATTTTAAATGGTGGGAATAAGGATTTGTAAAATTCTGTAGATTCTGGGGACTTGGGCGTTTGCAAGTAGCTTTCAGAGATTGGGAAGTATCTGTGTGATGCTAGTTAAAAAGCAGCCAAAATATAGCACTATAGGTGTTATCTTCCTTGATACCATGACCAGCAGAGCTCTTTGTGGTTGCTGTGTGTGATTTTGGCAAATATCTGAGGCTCTCAAAGGTACTGAGAAAATCTAAGGAGATCTTGACTAGTAACCATGTCCATTTTTTGGATCAACCTCCCAAACTGATGCCTTAAACGTATAGGAGGATCATCAACATTCAAAATCAACTTCCTCATCTGCAGTTCTACAGAATCGACCCCCAAGATGAAAAACCTGCCATGCTATTTATAAATTTATTTATAAATATTTATAAAACTATTTATGAAACTTGGATCTGTGTGACCATCAGCAAAACATTCTCTCCTAGCCTCCTGTTGCAGAGACCTCCCCAGTAAGTGGCGTGCAGAAGGCTGGATGACCAGGGCTTGGTTGAGCTGTAGGATCAGCTGTAAATGCCTGTGTGTCCCAGCAGCAGCTGTGCAAAGCACCTGGACGCACGCCTTGTCCTCTCACATGAAGGGAAAGGTGCAGGTAGGAAGCAGTGGGGAATTCTCCCAGCAGAGTTACAGCAGTGACAGTTTGATCCACCATGTCAGCTCATTGTTTTGGGGTGTTTTGATGGTGGTGTTTTGGGTAGGCTTTTTCATGTAAGCATGATTCTTTGCAGAGTGTGATCATGCACTGGCTCCATTCCTGCTCGCTGTGGGGAATGCTGCTAATATAGGGTTACTAGGACAACCCTCCTTCTTCTCACAACTATTTAATTTCTGTTATCTCCAAGGCCTGGCAGACCCATACATCAGTGCTGAATGAAGCAGCAATTCAGAAAAATGCTTTGTAACTCCCTGGACCATGAAGGAACTGAGAGAACCTGTGTCACAGAGCTGATGGCATGTTAGTGGGGAGGAGAGATAGGCAAAAAATATGGGGAAGACAAAAAAAAAAAAAAAACAACTTGGAAAGCAAGGAGCAAATTTCCCACTTTTTAGGATCTGTGGAGGAAAAAAGAAAGGGCAGTGGAAACCAGATGCAAGCAGGTGTAGATGTGACAGCTATGTGCCATAGCAGTGTTGGTGGAGAGCCTCCTTTCCCAGGAACGTGCACGCCAATGCACCACTGCTTTCTGCCATGGCTGTTTCCAAAGAATGAGCTAATAAGAATCAATTTGTAGAACAAAACAAAACTTTGGCTTCTGCTCAGGGGAACTTGAGCATTGCAGTTACAGATCAGGCTTCAACAAATGCCAAGAGCTGATCCATAAAAGTATAATTATTCTGTTTCATTTGGAACCTTTTGTTCTGGATTGCATTCAAAACTACTGTAAGCCCCTTTGTGAGATTAATTTCCTTTCCAGGCAAGAGAAAAAGAGGCCTTTTCGTTTAATAGTTCTACTTTGTTTCAATTAAAAATGAGAAAAAACTCACATCCTCGCCTTTCTTCCCTAAGACTCTTCCCTTCTGTGGAATGATGGCCATCAGGTCATGGTTTAGGAGGACAGGTCTCATGCAGAGACAGAGTGGAAATTGTAAGTGATACTCTGTTCTTGCTCTCCAGTACTCTTTATAATTTTCAGCTGCAAACTGAGTAAAACTTTTCGGTTGAAATTGGAAGTGGTTGCAAATTTCTTACAAGGCCCAGGGACATTGAAATTGCAGGTGTGGCTTACCTGCTGAGCTGCTTTTCCTTGGAAGTATGCAGTGGGGGAAGAAGTAAACTGAAAATGGTATCTTGTCTGAAAAGTTAAAACCTGAGACAAACAGTGAGTTCTTTAATTTGACTTGGTGGTGAGGCTGATCAGAGCTCAGACGTGCTTGGCTCCCATTGCAGAAATGTCCTGATGACTGTGTGGTGAAGGCTCTGAGGAGCTGTGCCTGAGGAGCCAGCAGGAAGTGTGCACAGACACAAACACACACACAAATACACACACAAACACAGACAAACACACACACAAAAACACAGACAAACACACACACACCAACACACACACAAATACACACACAAACACAGACAAACACACACACAAATACAGACACACACACACACAAACACACACACAAATACAGACACACACACACAAACACACACACAAACACACACACAAACACAAACACACACACACAAACACACACACAAACACACACACACACAAACACACACACAAAAACACAGACAGACACACACACACAAACACAGACAAACACACACACAAATACAGACACACACACACAAACACACAAACACACACACAAACACACACACAAATACAGACACACACACACACAAATACAGACACACACACACACAAAACCACAGACAAACAGACACATACCCAAACACACACCCAAACACACACACAAACACACAGACAAACACACACACAGACACACACACACACACAAACACAAACACACACACACAAACACAGACACAAACAGACACACACTCAAACACAGACACAAACAGACACACACCCAAACACACACACAAACAAACACACACACTCTGTGCTGGGCACTTCCCACGGGCGCTGGCTGTGCCTGCAGGGGAGCGAGCAGGACCAAAGGGACATCGTCCTGTTCCTCACTAAAATGTAAACCCAGAGAATTAATAATTCAGTTGGCATTCCATGTGGCAGAAAGGACAACACAGAGGTAGCAAAGCCCTGAAGAGGCACAAGGGATGAGGCACACCATGCTCATCAGGAGCCCACTGCCAGGGTAGGTAATCTGAATTTGGTTTTCCCATGTACCAGAGGGCATTTGAGGCCATATCTCCTAGGAGAGGCCATAGATGAAGAAGGCATCCTCATTCTCTTTTGTTAATTCTGCTTCATTTTTCTATATAAAAGAATCAAAAACCATGGAGCAGCAGCTTGAATCCCACTGTCCCATGTCACAGCCTGCACCATAATCAGCAGGGCAGAGCAGAGTGCTCGCCGTCTCTGCCTCTAATTATTCTGAGTATTTTATATGTAATGAGCAGCTGCAGCATGAGGTCCTGAGGGCACCCCTGTTCCCAGTCCAAAATAGCCAGTTGTCCAGTTCAGGCTGGATTCAAGCAGAGGGAAAATTAGATCTATGTTTTCTCACATTTTGGGTGATGGGTCCTAGGAGAAGGTTTTCTTGCTTTCAATTTCACTCCATTTAGTTATAAATAGCAGGCATTTGCAAAATACTATGGAATCAAGGATACAAATTACTGTTTGTGTTTCTGTACCTTAAAGATATGCCAGTTTTTTGTGTCAAGCCAGTGGTATTTTATCTGGCAGGAATCTTGGCTCCCAGGTAAGATTTGGCTACAGTCGTATAGATGGCAGCACATATGTGGGAGGGATTCTCTTTAATGCTGGACACATACTGTTTCTTATTGTAGCTGCTGACCTACTCTGAGCCCTGTCTGTACCTCTTAATTCAAACAAACAAATATCAACCAAAGAAATAAATTAAACAGCAGTCAAGTATTCCTGTAAGGTGCTATCACGAGGCTCAAACTGAAGGAGAAAATTGCTTGCCAGGGTTTCTAGCTCTGGTGGTCTTTGATTAACCACAGCATGTCCTAAGTACCTAGAAGGTGCAGAAGCCAAGAGGATCCTGGGGATGATTTGCTTTTGGCTTTGACTGCTGTTAACTTCTTTTCAGATTCTGTTTACAAGGACTCTGGTGGCTGGATGTTGTTAGCAGGATTTTTTTTTCAGTTGCATAAGGATTGAGAAAACAGTATCTGTCTGACTCTTCCACAGTGAATGGCTTTCAAGTTAAGCCATGGCTGCAGTTATTGTGCTCTAGCTGTGACACTATAAATAAAGTTATTAACAGCAATATGTAAATGGCTTTCTATTTTTGTTCCCTGTATTGTTTGCAAAATCTAGGGCAGTTATTCAGTAAGAATCATCTGCTATTTAGCACTGAGCCTACCAGCATTTGATGTTGTGTGGGCTGCTGCACTTCCCCTCTTTCCCTCTTGCTTTCTTTCTGTGCAGTGGCTATTAGAATCCAGCACTTCTGCAAGTTTGTTTATTGTGGTATTTAAGAAATAAGAGTAGCTGTGCTAAGCATTTTCAGGCTTCCGAAGAGTGGCTTGGTGTGTAGGAACAGGGAATATTCTCCTGATACCTGAACTGCAGGAGCATTTAACCCAGCCACAGAAGGACCAAATAGCACAGCTGCACTTCGCCTTAGTGAGCATCCTGCAAGTTGCAGGCTGTTCAAAGATCTTTAGGGTTTGTGTTCTGTTTGCATGCTCCGTTTCCTTCCGCTGCCCTCTGCTCCAGATGTGCCTGACAGCCCCAGGCCCTGCTCACGCTGGGACCTGGTGCCTCATCAGTCCATGCAGCCACAGCACAGAGCCCAGGGAGATCACAGATGTGTTTGTTTGAGAAATACTTCACTTCAGCCATGCCTACTCCTGTCTGGAGGAGCAAATCACTCTAATCCCAGGCATCTGTTAGAAACCTGAATGTGTCAGTGCCGGGGACAGGATCAGTGTGGCTGTTAACATGGGTATTCTAAAAGACATTTCACTTGGGGCAGTTTGTTCAAACTCCTTCCTTCTCTGCAAGAGAATTCAGCTCTGGATTCCCCAGATCCCCAACAGGAGAAGTCCCAACCTGTCTGTCCTGTGACTCGTCAGCCACAATTTTATTGCCAGCTGTGTTAGACTTCACATGGGCATGTGTCCTCCCTGGTACTTAAATTCCATTCCATGCAGCTTTGTGAAAACCAAAATTGCTGCTACTGTGCTGGCATAGAAAGTAAACAGAAATTAGCTAGACTGGTTTTGCATAGATGTAGAAAAATCTGAAACAGCAACTTTCCTCTTATTTTTGTGCTGAGACACGTTACCATATTATATGTTTTAAGTGGTCTCCAAGGTGGCTTTCTATGCTGTAGAAAAGACCCGGTCAGATTCTACTGATTTTATTGATATTAGAACACTGGTAAACTAATAGCTGTTTGCAGGAACTACATTTGGTAATAATATTTTGTGAATATTGAGAGTAGCAAGCAAATGGCTTAGTGAAATATCTTAATGCATTAACACAGAAATTAAATTTTCCAATGGAAAAGGCAAGAGAAAAGCCATTTCTTTATATGCAGACCTATTATTCTGTTGGTGGCAATTACAGTAATTCTCTTGAAATCAAGTTAAAATTATATGTCTGCTTCATTATGAGAAGAAACCACTGAGTGCAAAAATCAGGGGAGATTTAGGGGAAAGTTAGAGAGACGTTTGCAGTGAGCAGACCTGTCTTCACCATGGTTCCTGCTCCAGCATGTCAGGAGTAGGGTTTGTGTGGATGTTTCCTGGGCTTAGGAGGCCAGGATTCACATTCCTGCTTTGCCAGGGTTTTCCCATGTCACCTTGAGCATCTTTCTGTATTTTATCTATATACCATACTGCTGTCTCTAGAAAATAGTGTGTTGTTGCTTCTCTAGCACCAATGGCATTTTAACAGTTGCTCAGTGTCACTGCTCACTCTCTATGAAATCATGGAAACATGCCAAGTATTTGGAGTATGAGATATGTTAGGGGCTGAAGAGGTGCATGAAATTTCATATTCCTTGTTCAAGAACCATCTTTGCATAGAAATCCTTATGCAGTAACTCACCTGAACTGCCTTCTGAGGAGGAGTGGTTTTACTGCTGATACCAATTGTACAGAACTTCATTATATTTACCTTGTTTCTCCATGGAAGCTGGGGTTTTCTGTGTCATCAAAGGGAACCAAAATCAACCCAAGTGTCACTGGTCAATTCAGATGTGATGGTAGGTGACATCTTAAAAAGGGAGAAAAACCCTTAATGTTAAATTATAGCTCTTGTAAAGTTGGGAAACTTTAGTTGTGAGTTGAGGGTATCTATTCATTACTGGTTCTTATCAGGTAAGGAAAATTAATGCAGTGTACAACAACCAGATAACAAGTTCAATTTCCTGCAGGATTTTTTCCTTTTCATTTGGTTCTGACATTGCAGCCAATCTCCCTTGTCACTGAAAACATGAATTTGGTTTATTATTAAATTTATTATCAGGTTTGTTTATTAATCAAATAACATTGATCCCTCAGTTAATGAGCTGTGCCATTTTCTTTGGGCAGCCATTTTAACTTTCAAAATACCTGATGAAGACTTATGTCTTCATTTTACAGTTCCTCTCCACTGATGTTCATTGGTGTTTCTCAGAAAAGTGACCATTATAAAGTGTGCACAGTTAAGTGTCTCTGAATGCTTTGGGCCCATTTCTCTTTACAGTTTCATCAGTGTAATTTTAAAAATACAACCTCTCAGCTATTTTAAAGTATAGAAGGGGGGGACAGTGAGTCCACTCATGCTGACTGTTCCAAAAAGGGCAGGAAGACTCATGTTTGTGCTCCTCAGCACTGTTTTCCCACCAAATGGCCACTTGGTGTTATGGATCTAATAAGCTACCCATGGAAATCGTGTACACAGACCATCACAGCACTTGTCCCTTCTCAGCTGATCCATTGGGAGTCTGTGTGTTTTGCTACCTGCCCACTTTGGGAAATGCACAATTGCTCCTTAATGTTTTAAATGATGACATTTATATACTAATGCAATGTTTTCATTCTGTAGTGACTTTCCAGAGGGAAAACCCTGACTTGCTGAAATGACAAAGTAAATAAATCCCAAAAGGAGAGGACATGGGGAAAGAGTGAAGAAGTAAGGTTAGATTGAAGTGCTGGCTGCATGCAGAATCGCTGCAGCTTTTTGATTAGGGAGTACAAAAGCATCATTGTTAGCCTGAATATCCATGATACCAGAGAACAGACTGAAGGCAGTTTTCACAGCTATGAAGAGCCTATTCTTTCTCCATCAAATACAAAGACCTGAGCAATATATAATGGAAAGCATCACAAACCTGATTAGAAGCAATTTCATCTCTATGCCATGTGCCTGAGCCAGGATACACTTGTGAAACTGTTAACTGTGACAAAATATATTTCTCTCTTGCCTTCTCTGGCAACCAATGGATTGCTGGCACACAGTCCCTTTGCAACAGGTTTTCTTTTTCTTTAATGCTTAAATTTTCAGTTGTTTTTCTTTCCTACCATGCCGCTTCTGTAGCTTCGGTCAATTTTGCAAGGTATTGTCTCAAAGAGAAGGCAGGAAGCAATAGTGCCTTCCTGCCCTGAACAGAATTACAACTGTGCTGGTCCCCTTTTTCAGAATTCTCTTAGCTCTGCTGTCCTACTTATTGGTTTACAGCAGGATTTTCATATCAGAGATTGCTCCAGTCTCAGAAAACAGGCTGCAGCGATGCTCAAAGGAAAAAGCACACCTGAAGTTTGAAAACCAGAATATGGCTTTTCCTTTCTGTTTTACCTGCAGTTCTGGATTTCAGGCTGTCTTGTGGAACAAAAATGAATCTTAGATTTATTTTGGTGTGAGCTGGATTCAGCTCCAGTTTGGACAGACCTGCCAGCTCTTTTGTACTGGTCAGGCAGAGCTGGGTGGGTTTGGGCTTGCTCAGAGCCCACAGCAAAGGCACATGGTTGGGGTCAGCACTGTGCATGGGTCCTTCCTGCTAAAGGCCCTATCCTTCAGCTTTGCCCTCTTAAACTTCCTTGGAGATGGAATGGATTTGGCATCTTCTGCATTTACATGGTTTTTTTCCCCTGACCAGAGCAATTGGAAAAAAATTAGCATTCCCATCAGTCCCTTCTTAGATAAATGAAAAAGATCTAAATTTCCTCCCTCTTAATAACATAAAGCCTTATTTAGAATGGTTGGATCTCTTTTTTAGGTTTGACAGACAGAAGTATCTAATTCAGCTGGCAATGATGGAGGATTAAAATTTCTTTCAGTCATCTCAAAGCCATCTATAGTGTGTCACACCTATAGTTTGGCTGGTAGCTGCTGCATATCTATTTTTATTTGGTTTTGCCTTCCTCAAGTAGCTTTTCTTCCCAAAAGACTATTTATTACTCCTGTTTCCAGTGAAAAATCAATCTGGTTAAATATAGTCTGCTGAAATAGGAAAATCTTGTAACTCAAAATGTTTAGAAGGAGAGGATAGCAAGTTTTTCATGTTTAAAATAAAAAAGGGAGTACTGATATTGCCTAGCTATAGCTAAGTTCCAGTAACTGGGGATGCTACTCATGCTTGTAAACTGCAAACCTAGGGAGGTCATGGGAAAACTTTTCTTTGCATGACTGGTGCATTTTCCCCCTTCTGGTTAGTGATTTCAGAATCTAAATTTCTTCTCATTTTCTGTGCTGTCAGTGAGGGACAGACCACTGAGGTGAGGAGATGACCATGATGGACAGTATGGTGCCATTTTTCTCAGCAGCTCCTGAGCATCAGCAGAGCCAGACCCTTTCCATAGGGCATTCCCAGCCCTGCCAGTGCAGGCAGAGCTGCAGCCACAAATGTGGCATGTTTGTGCTGGAGATGTGCATCTCCCAGACGAGCCCCTCAGGCAGTTCTGACCTCCAGTAACACTCACCTGAGAGCAAACACAGGAAAATCAAGTCAAAGCAGGGCTCTGCAGTTTGTGTCTTTGCAATGAGCCTGGCTGTCATCATGCAGGGGCTGTGGATGGCAGTCTGCACGTTGATACCAGTGTCTCCCAGAGCCATCTGGTCTCCTGATTCTTTACTGGTTTTTTACTGCCACCAGATTCACTTAGTATGGCCTTGCAGAGTGAAGTTCTCATATGTGGCTTGTGAGTTTGGTTTACATTCTTGGAAACTTTGAAGATGGATGGGAGGGAGGTTTTCTGCCTTTTGTTGTACAGAAAAAGGTGAAAAGGCTCACAGTTTTCCAGGGCTTTGGTTTTGTAGGATTTTTTTGTGTATTCCCTCCTATTTTTTGTTTTTCTCTCTCTCTCCAGTACTCCTTTGCTTATCACAACATTTGGGTACTTCTCACCCTCTTGAGCAAGTGGGAGCCAGCGTGAATGATCTTAAGGTGGAACATGGTGCAAGACTGAGTCCTCCTTTCCAAGGGGGGGCTGTGCCAGCTCATGTGTCTCAGCAGTGCTTGGGCTCATTTTAAACAATAGGTGATTTCCAGTACTAAATGGACCTTCTCCAAAATGACCATATAAGTTGACGATAGAGCATATATCTTTTTGCTGTTGTGTTTGCTTTTTTTCCCATGACTGAAGGAAAAGGAAAAATTTTAACCTCTAGTCTGTCTGATGTCCTGCTGCTCTGGAGAACATTTTTTGCATTGCTAAGGCTGTGTCTTTAGCCTGTCACACAGACATCCCAAGAGAGCAAGGCTGGCATGCTGTTGAGACCTGAGATGGTCTAGAAGCAGCTTGCTGGGCTGGTCACTGGGCTGTCACTCAGCACAGTGGTGTGTGAGGGCCCCTTCACCCTCCCTAGGTGAGCTCTGCTGCCCTTGCTCACATTGGTGCTGCTTTTCCCAGACGCGCTGCCGCCTGACCATGGCCACTGTGGCACTGCTGGGAACTTCTCCTCAGCTTGTTTTGGTTTGTCCTTTTGTTGTTGCTGCTGTCAAATTCAGCAGGGAAGGAGCATGATGGGATGTTGTCAGTGTTTCTGGAAGCTGAAATCCTATCTTGTGCACAGGTGAGTAGAAGACACAGAGGATCTCTGTGCCATCCCATCCCCAAGTAGCTAAGAAGGAGAGATTGGATTTATCCTGATGTCTTGTCTATTCCAGGAACTTCTAGATGAACTTTATACTTTATTTGTGCCACTGGAGCTGGAAAATAATTCTGGGCTTACAGTGCAAGAGGGGAACTGGCTTTTAAACAGTTGTCCAAGTGCAAAAATTGACTCATTTATGAAAATGCTGAAGAGATGCTCCCACCTTGGAGATACTCAAAAGACATCTGACCATGGTCTTGGGTAACCATCTCTAGGTGGCCCTGCTTAAGAAGAGGGTTAAATGAGATGACCTCCAGAGGTCCCTTCCAACTTCACCATTACTGTGATTCTCTGAAAGCCTGCTTTGGTGTAAAGAGCTTGACCCAGCCTTTCAAGTGAGAGTTTTGTTAGCTTCATCCTGGTCCATCCTTTTTCTTTTTCCTTCCTTGTTCACAGTATGACTCAATGGCATGCAACCCCAATTGCAGTGGATGGTGTTGTAGCACCCTGAGACCCTGTCCTCCCCCATTAGCTTTGTGAGCTCACTGGCAAGGGCAGACTGTGTCTAAAGTCAGTGGCATTCTTGTTACACCTTTGCTCGTGAACGCTTGCTTCTAGTGAGCAATGATTATTTCATCATGGCACATGAACTCTTTCTTCTCATGTAGGTAGTGTTCATTGTGGTAAAATACTATGGTTCAGATCCAGTCAAAGGCACTTTGCAGTTATTATAAGGCATTAAAGCTCTCTGAGTGTGGGGTTTTGTTCTGTTTCCCATGCAGTGCCTGTGGCGTTTGGTTTCCAGCAACACATGGTGTTTATATTCCTGACTGGCATCACCGTTGTGATGGTGATAGGGTTTGTGTTTCTTGCCTTGCTTGATTTATGTTGTGGCTGGCGTGCATGGCACACACATGGCTTGAAATAGAACACGGCTGGGTTTTTTTGTTTTTACATTAGAAGCACTCATGATTTAATTTCGCATTTTGAATAATCCTGCATTTGCAGGGAAACTTGTGTCATGTCCCTCCTTTAATAACTGTATTAGCTCCAGACATTTAAGTCTGCATTGCAAAATCATTCCCTGTAGATGTGTGTGATTTTTAAACATCTCGTGGTTTCCTGCTTCCCAACTTGTCCTTAGCTCTTCTTATTCCTTATGTTCTTTGCTCTCTGCCTAACCTCTCCCCTTCCTGCACACTTGCAAAAAAAGTTCTCTGCCACCTTTTGCCATCCCAAAGATCCTGTGATGCTTCTGCACCAGTAGTGCAAGGATCAGCTGTCTTACAGGAGAGAGTTTTAAAGGGCCTGCAGTGGTAGGAATTGGTGCAGTGGGGGGATGGACCTGAGCTGATCTCTGGGATGTTGCACTGAGGCTCCTGCTGGTTCCAGAGCTGCTTGTCCACAGGTATCTTAACTGTTGTGTGAATGCATTGCAGACCAAAAAGTGGGAAAGCTGAACTCAGCAGGATGGGAATTTTCTCCTCTTGTCTCTGCATCCTGGCTGTGTTCCCTCCATTTCAGCTCAGTCTGACTTTGCAGTTCTGTGGAGCACTGTGCACAGAGCACCCAAACATCCTGCTCGTGGAGGCCTTGCAGTCCACTGTGTCCCAGTGGTTTTGGAAAGAGCCAAGCTCAGGCAGTGCTGGCATTGCCATGGCAGCAGCAGCTGGAGCTGTGAGTCCAGCCTGCCCTGTGCTGCCCTTCAGACACGGTGGAATCCATAAGAGCCAGCAGCTATGGAGTGTTCCAGTCCCTGTATCTGCCTTTCCTCTTCTCTTGCCTGGAGTTTGGGTGGGACCAGGCAGGTATCAGGTTGGTCCCTAAGCAGAGGGGAGGATGGCAGGATCTGCCATCAGGATCTTTTCCATCCTTTTTTCCTGTCAGCATCATGAGCCACGCAGGGCAACGGCCACAAAACTGAGCTTGCCTTGTACAGCTATGAAATCTTGAGCCAGTCCTTGCTGGAAATAGGAACTGAAATAGGAGCTAAGGAAAGTATTCACCTCTACCCTAAAACACAATTTGTGGTACTTTTCAACCAAAATAAAACAGAAAGAATTTAGAAAGACATATAAAATTAATGATAACTCCTCTTTTCTTCCCTGTCTTTCCCAGAAATAAACCATTTTCTGTATTTTTTGAGGTCATACCCTGGTTGCTGCTGGACAAAACCCAATCAGATGGTAAATCTGAAGACAGTGATGGAGTGGAAAATATATCAAGAACTCTGAAACCATTACAACATTTTAATTACATGCTAAACTGGTTTTTCCACAAAGCAGTAGCCTCCCAGATGAAGGGACTGGGACTCAGGGCTGATAATAGTTGCTGATGTCCAGGCTGCAGATTTTGTGGTCAATCCCTTCTAATCTGCTCCAGCTAATAGTACTGCTAAACCACTGCCTTACTCATCTCACGATATTTTATAGCTATAATATTTATTTCCTTTGACCTTTTTTTGACCCACTGTCATTTGCTGCACATTTTGGCACAAGGGAGGCTGTTACTGGCATTGTCCTTCCCCCAGCAAGGAAATGCCATGACCTCTGAAGACTGGCAAATAGTTGGCATGAGTTGGGCCCTTCATCACAATCACCAACACCATGGTCCTGTAATAAAATCTTTTCACTGCTAAGGGTAGTCTGACATGGCTCAAGTGTGGAGTAAGGAGTTAAGAGTAGTGGGAATCTGTGTGTTTAATCTCTAAGGCTGCTAGTCTGGGTAAATGAACTGGCAGGGTCTGGAGGGGCTTCAGACATCTCACTGTGTGTGTTGTGGGTAAAAGGACATAGATATAACAGGCTTAATTTCAAATAACAGCTCTGACTAAACACAGGATGAGGATCATGGGCTGTTCCATGATGGCTGCTGTAAGAGACACCTCTTTTCTTTGTCACTTCTGGGTTGTTGGGTATTTTACAGGGAGCAGGCTGAATTTCAGGGGTACAAGGGCTAATAACAGCAGGAGCAGAAGTTCCTCAGTCCCCACTCCTCCCTTGCAGGAGGGGCTGGGACTGATAAACCTGGCTGGAGTCTCTGCTGCTGGAGCTGCAGAGCTAGCAGGAGTGTGTGGAGGGGGCAGGTTGGGCAGAGGAGTAAAATGTGATTTAGTGGCTTTCTGAGTACCTTGCTGAGAGCAGAGGACAGAGGCTTCAGGCTGGGTTCCAGTTGTCAAGGGCTGTTTTTCCTGACTCTTGCGTCCTGTTCTTTCTCCAGTCACCTGGCAAGAATGTGTGTTTGTCCTCTCCATCTTCAGTTCCCAGCTACCTGCTCTGTCCTCTGCCATCTCACATGCAGTCCTTTCCATACCCTGGTGAGGTTTTCCATTCCCTGCAGCCCACGTGTCCCAGAGAGTGTCTGCTGATAGCTCAGCAGTGTGGCTGCTGGGGGGCAGAGCAGGTCACACAGCTGGCTGCCTGCAATGCACCCAGGTGCTTGGTTAGCTAACACAAATCTGTGTGCAGAGCAGCTCCATAGGGCTCTGCTGATTGCTGCATTTGTGTGGTTGAAATATTGCCACCATTTCACTTCTAGAAATGTCTGATCCATTTATCTGGAATGATAGTAATGGGGAATGAAGAGAGCAACCTCAGTCATTTATCCACATTTATTAGGCATGAAGAGAAGGCTCAGAGCATCCCTGTGTAGTATTTTCAGATACACCCATTGATATCTGAATGTCAGGGCAGCAGGTGATCTTGATTTCTCCTGTTCTAACACAAAACTATTGCAACATGCACACAAGCAGAGTGTGGACATGTTCAAAAACTATTAATTTGCAATTTGCCCTGTGTTGGAAGAGGAACGTGCTTTCAACAAGACATATTTGGTCACTGCCACTAGAACTGGAGACATTTCCCATTTGTACATTACATATTAGCACGTACTTAAATTGCTTATGAGCAGTACAGACTTGTCTAAGCTTTCATTTGATTTCAAGTGTGTTTCTTCAGGAGGTTTACTTTTATTTGTAAATATGTGTAATCTTGATTTATTTTTGTGTGTTTTCTCAAGTGTTTAAAAATGGCAAAGTATATTTTGATTCAGACATCCCTGTATTCGTCTTGTTTTCCTCTTGTACATTTTAGCATCAGTGTGACTAACAAAGAAGTATTTAATGCAATATGTTTGGTTGGTGATTTATTGGAGTTGAAATGTAGAAGGAAAATATGAAAAGCATGCCAGAATTGAAATGTGTTTCGGGATTTTTGCAAAAAATGCTTGTGAAAATATTTTTGTTGGTTTTGCTTTCTGACTGAAGGCATTGCAGGGAATTCCAACTGAAAACATACCTCTGCAATTTGCTTAAAACATGTTGGAGTTTTTTTTTACAAAGAAGAAACAATTCCAAAGTGGTTGTTATTTATACTTTTAATTTCTTTTCCAAGTACATCTTGATGGCAATAATCAACTTCAAAGAACAAATCAACCACTGGATAAATATTCCAATATACAAGTGGAACTCATGAATTTTCTATTTATATAACTGTGTATGCATGTCTACATTTTATCTTGGATCTATATAGATAAAGTCTGCTGCTTGTTTTACTGAATAGTTTTAAATTTGCCATAATGGCTGGATTTGATTGCAAGTCAGTATTTTCCATGTTGTAATTATCAACGAGACAGAATCTTTGTGCAGTTTTAAAAAAACCCACAACCCACTGTTGTCCTTGCAGCACAACATTAATATTGATTCACTCAACTCAAAGAGTCATTAATAATACTTGTGATTCAAATAATTGTGCTTTCAAAACAGTCCAGGCTGCTTTCACAGGGCTTTCCCGGTCCTTCCTGGGTGGACCTGTGATGTGATATCCTTATGTCACAGCTGGCCTCAGCTGACAAGGTCTGCAGTTGTCATTTGGCAGCACATTGGTCATTTTGGGCTAGCAGCCTTACTGGGAGGAGCTCCTGGGTGCTGCAGGTGGGGTAGGGGCTGCATCCTAAGGTGCATTAGAGCTGCTCATCTCCTTGTTGCTGTGGGGCTGGGACACCCCACATGTCTTCCCATCCCAGACTTGTATTGTGCAATTTACACTTACACGAATATCAGCAACAGGTTTTGTAACACTTTTTTTTCTCCCCCTATCTTTTCCCCAGCATCCTCTTTGCAGACATAGAGGGTTTCACCAGTCTGGCCTCCCAGTGCACTGCTCAGGAGCTGGTCATGACGCTGAACGAGCTCTTTGCCAGATTTGATAAACTTGCAGCTGTAAGTTTTCTATTATAATTTAATTTTGTTTCCTCTTGTTTTTATTCTCCTGTTGCAAGAATGACATACTGTGCTGGTTCGCTGGATTTCTTAAATATTCACTGCCCTAAAAGGCAAACTATTGCAAGCATGAATATAAGCTGAATACTTCTTTCTCCTTTATTATTCTTATCTGTTTTTAAGGAGAACCACTGTTTACGGATCAAGATCCTGGGTGATTGCTATTACTGTGTGTCTGGGTTGCCAGAAGCAAGAGCTGACCATGCACACTGCTGTGTTGAAATGGGAATGGATATGATAGAGGCCATCTCGTAAGTACCATATTCCCCAGAGAGAAGCTCAAAACAAATGCAAGTAGATTCTCTTTCCTGTTAGTTCTTCTTAATATTAGGAGCAAGGTAACCAAACCAGAGAACTCTGGCCAGCAAAAAGGGAAAACAGCTGGAACAAAAAACCAAAATGCTGTTAAGGTTTGACAGCAGCAGAACAGACACTTGTGTCCATACAGTCATGTGGATATCAGAGCTCAGCCTCTTGATGGGAAAGGCAAAGGTTACTGTAATTACTGGAAGTCTCATTCCCAAAGGAGTATTCCAGTGGATTGCAGACTTGTGAATTCAGAGGGTTAATAATAACTTTATTAAATTTCAGTCACTATTCATTTATGTCTTTAAACCAGTTTTTTACTCACCTTAAAATTGCTCTGCTAAGGTCTGTCTTTGTCTAGTTCAACAAATCCTTCTCTATGTGTCCCTATGGAAAAAGGATCAGAGTCAAGCCTTTCTTACTTTAGTTAAATTAATTACTGACACAGATTGGTCTTTTTCCTTTATTTCCATTTACTTCCCCATCTGTATTTTTTTCTTTTAAAACATGTGGTGAGGCTTTGCCTGCTCCTAAGGTCAAACTAGCAACTGTGTTAGTTCAGACCATTCATGTCTTTAGAGAGTAACAAAGAGGAGACCCATATCTAGTTTTATTGCTCGGAGAATTAAGACAGTGTTCAATATTGTTTGCATTGTACATGTGCTTTCATAGGCCATTCAGGGAAGGAAGATTTATTTGGTCATCTTGAGTGTATGCAAGTTCAGGTGCAAAGTTCAGTCAGTTTTGTATGGTAGCTGAGCAGACCTTGATACCTACGCCATCCCTGCTGCACCTCTCCTGCTCTTTCCCTTCTCTTTTGTTTTTTATTTTCTGAAAGCATCTTCTGAAGTATTAGTGGTACCAACAGAGAAGTAGAAGATCTCTCAGTGTTCTCCACTTATTCCATGCAGTAAATTGATGGAGTTTCCACTTCAGCTTGATAAAATCTAGAGGTACCTCCTTCCTGAGCTTGGTACAGTACATCCTTTACCATTTGAATTTCTGCAAGGGCATCAATACACCCCCAGAGTTTTCAACCTCATTTTCATAACACAAATACACAGGGTGAAAAGCATTGTTTTCACCCAGGAGACCTCATTCAAAGCACAGTATGCAACAGCATTCCCTTGCTTTGTATACAGTGTACACTGTCAGGACTTTCTACCTTTTATTTCCTGGTTTTAAAGTCCATTGTCTTGCACTGATCTTCTTTTGGGGTTTGCATGCAATGTGCAAAATAAGAGGAATTGCAAGTAACTTGTTCCCAGTAGCCCTTGAAAGAATGCTCTTTCTTCCATGTGAGATACAATTAAGTAGCAGGTGACAAAGGGCCCTGTCAAACACAAGAAGCAGCAATCCTTGGCCACCAGCCCCACAGAATGTTGTGTTCATTGCCCAGTTGTTGGCCTGAGGAAATCCAGAGGCCTTCACGTGTTGCTGTATAATTCCCCACAAGGCTAAATAACACCAGGAAGTCCAGACTTCATTGATTAGCTGCAACCTACCTTACTGGAATAAACACAGAGCTGAGGTGCACTCAGTGTTTGTTTACAAATAGCTCTTCAGCAGCCTTTAAAACTCGTTTCCCACTCGCTGTATAATGAATATTTAACAATCTTATCTCTTAATAAGTCTGGAAGGTGATTCTGTTCTCACTACCCCTGCTCTCCCTCTTCTTCCCTCCTCCCCTAAGAATCAAGATAAGAGGTTTCACAATTAAGGTAACCAATAGCTACTGAACATTTGATTGCAGGTAACAAATAACTACTGAACATTTGATTGCAGACTTCAGCACTGGGCCCTGCCTGTAGGCTGATTTCATCTGTGTCTAATAACAGCAGGGAGTGTTACCCCAAATAGGAAAGACTTCATGAAAATTGTATTCACTGTACCACTGGTATAAATGAGCTGAAAAAAAGGAAGGTAACAAAGGATATTTCATTTGTCTATAAAGAATAACCAAACTTATTTGTTTGCTGCAAAGTCTGGACAAAGTCACCTGGTCATCAATGACTCTACTGAGAAAAGTTCCCTGGTCTTGTGTCAGTAGCATGGCTTGGCAGGAGGGGTTGTACCACCCAGTGGAGGGAGAAACTGCAGCTGTGTTGTTTCTATCAGGTTTATGGGTGCAGATACATTTTTATTACTCCAGCTCCTGTTCCTTTCTCAAGTGTTGTGGCTGGAGCTCTTTTAGTTCATGAGCTGGTAACACCTTGCCCATATCAGCTTCCTTTACCTGCTAGACAATCTCTGCTGCTTGTTAATAAAAATAATGAATGTCACTTCAGTGAGAAGGTAGTGAAACATAAGATCGGGATCAGAAAGAGAAAGGAACACAAAGAGGATAGGAGCTGTTTCAACAAGACACTGTTTTAAGGGACATATTGCACTGTTAGGAGGGAACGGGAGTCCAGAACTGGTCTATCTTTATTAATGAAATTCCATTAATAACTAAAGCATAAATATTAGGACTGTGTTGATGTTAGGGAGTTGGGAGGACTTACCTATCCAGATGATGTTATCTAGAAAGGACTGGATGAACCTGAAAACTGAAGAGACTGAAATCTGATAGGTTTGAAGTACTTCCTTGCTGCAAGGAACTTTCTACTCAAAGGAAGGGACAGTGGTATGTGATGGAGGTGAATTGGCCTGTGAAGCATGGACATTCTGGGAATTATGGGATTGGCAATAATGAGAAGCAGAGTTGTTCTGAAGGCCTCATCAAGGCTTTTCCCTACCCACATTCCTAAATATATTTCTCATGTGAACAGCTCTTGAAGTTAACTTTTGCCCTGAAGGGGAAAACTCACAAAGTATTCCAGCAGTCTTTTTGGGAGTAAGCAGAGCATCCAAAACCTCATTACATTCAGAACTTGAGTATTTGTAGCTGCCTGTTTGGAGTGACTGCAATAGATGTGGTTCTCTGGTTTTGCTGCTGGTAAGGCCTGTTCAAGCTTTCCAGCTTCAGTGGGGTATTTCACACACATATCATATTTCATCTGTGGAAGGGTTGATGCTTGGTACCATACAGACAAATTAAGATGTCTGAAATAATTTCCTTTTTCTCTTTGCAACATGCTATTACTCTTAATGAGGCAGAGTGCTGGCAGGTTATGTCCAGCTTTGGTATGGAAATCAGAGACCAGCACTTTAATCCTTTTACTGCCCCAGAGATAATTTTTTTATGAGTTCTCAACTTGGTCCTGAGTTCAGTGTACATGGATTTACTCCAAGAGCTCCACGTTCTAATTAGGGCTCTTCTTGGCCAGCCTGGCCATCCAAGAGCAGTACAGCTCGTCCAGTTTTGTTCTGCTGTCCTGTTGATGTGGATGAGCTGTGCCATGTGTATCTGTGAATAATTTATGGATTTTTGTGTTCTGGGTGCAAGTTTGTGCTGCTGACTGCAGACATTCAGTTGTTAGTAGTGGCCCTTCTCCCCCGTGTCTCTTTTCAGGCTGGTCCGTGAGGTGACGGGCGTGAATGTCAACATGAGGGTCGGGATCCACAGTGGCAGAGTTCACTGCGGGGTCCTGGGCCTCAGGAAGTGGCAGTTTGATGTGTGGTCCAACGATGTCACCTTAGCCAACCACATGGAAGCAGGAGGCAAAGCTGGGTAAGTTGCTTCATCCAAGCTGTTGTGTTTATCCATTAAACTCCCACATTGAATGTGTAAGAGCTGTGGCGTGGCTGAATCAATTGGGGTTTGTTGCTTGTTTGTTCCAGTACATGGAACCCATCCCTGGCAGGACCTGGCTTTTTAGGTGATCCCTTTTCAGAGCCTACAAAACCTGCTTGTCTTTTGTCTCCTTGAAGGCGCATCCACATAACAAAAGCAACCCTGAACTATCTCAATGGAGACTACGAGGTGGAGCTGGGCTTCGGAGGGGAGCGCAACGCTTACCTGAAAGAGCACAGCATTGAGACCTTCCTGATTGTGAGGTGCAGCCAGAAGAGGGTAAGGCCAAACAAACTAATGCAGGTTTAGGTACCTTTCATAACTTGATGTCTCTGAGACACCAAAGTAGAGCCTTTATAGATGAGACAGTTGACATTCCGTGGCAAAGTTTCCTGTTTCTCTCTGCTTTTCCTGAACTTTTATGTGCATAGAAGGGAATAACCGACATCTGCAAAGGTGTCTGCATCAACCTCTTTCTTATTCTTTCACAGAAATTGTACTCAGTTGTTTCAAAATCATGTTGAAAAATGTTGTTAATATAGATATGTATTTTGTAGAAGTACTTAAAGGCATAGATTAAAACCACAAAGATCTTTTCTCTGTCAGATTACAGAGGTGATTTTGTCTGCCTGCTCACCAGATGAATGAACATGAAGATTAGAGCAGTTCCTATCATTGCTTTTCAGTCTCTCTTTCTGAAGATGAGAAAAACTGGTCCACTGTAATGATCAATCATCATTGTGACACTAAGATGAGATCATACCAACTGTAACATGGGTCAGGCTGCACAAAATAAGGCTATGAGGGCACTACTGACTTGAACTTGAATCAAGTCAACCTCAAGTGGATGTCAACCAATAAATCTTCTTTTTGTGACACTGCCAATAGCAAACTATCACTAGTTTAAAAACAGTAGAAATACTAGCAAAGGACATTTTTGATCTAGTTGGGCATAGCCAATAATATTTCTCTTATTAATTTCTGCACTGTAGCCCCTACTTTGCTATTCACAGTATGGGCAAGCATATACAGATTGGCCTGAACTGAAAATAATTTAATATGTTTCTGAATCTAAAACCAAGTAAACATTTCCTCATCCATAAATATGACTGCTATGAGATTAAAAGAATTAGTGTTTGTGACATGTTGCAACAGCACGGTTGATTTGAATAACCAACACCTGTACAGAAAGACTTTGCTACCATTGCCTCATTTCCTGAGAGAATGGAAGTCTCAAATCTCCTTAATAGATATTGTGTAAAAAACCTCCAAGAAAATCCCTTATCATCTGCTAAAAAGAGAAGCTGATGTTTTGGTCTCTATCTGCTCATAAAATAAATCTCATTAACAATGTCAATCTTCAAAAGAGGATTAGAACTTGCAGTGCAAGATTATTGTTCTTGAGCATCACTGCCTGTCAGGGAGCCAGCTGATGTTTTAGGTATCTAAGTCACTACCTTTTTGCTGGGCAGATTTAAGAATATAAGCCAAAATATCCCTGTGGTCAGACCCCATCTCCTGGAGTGGAGAGCCTATACTGACTCTTAAATCATGCAGTCACCAGGTTGTCTGTATGTTCTTGTGGAGAACCAAAAGTTTCTCTGGAGAGAGGATGAAGACATAAGCACTTCAGAATGCTTGACTTCACTTCATTTCTGAACACAGGATATATTTTGAGTAGGAGATTGGACAGAGACTCATAAGAGATGTGGATTCCATTCCAGACATAGGTTTTGAGGAGCTTGCATCTTCATGCCTTGATTTGCCATAGGAAAATGAAATGGGCCAATTCTTTGACTGCTTTATATGTATTTATTGCAGCTCTGTTACCTAGTGTAGCCCTTAGCTGAAGTCTCTGAGCACTACTATAATGCTGCTGTAACGTGCTGCATCCCAGAGTAGCTAAAAATTGGGACATTTGGATGACTTATGTAATTATTGGGCTAAACTGAGACATTGAAAAACAGCTATGCAGTGTCATGGGTATTAGGTGTTTGGAGTTTGAGGAGTTTTTGGTTTGCCCATACTGCTGCAGCTTTTGTGCTCCCATAGCTGTTTTTTATCTCTTTGTGAATAGTTTCATAGAATCATAGGAAGCCTTGGATTGGAAAGGGCCTTAAAGATTATCTTGTCCCAACCCCCCAGGTTGCTCAAAGCTCCATCCAGCCTGGCCTTGGACACTTCCAGGGATGGGGCATCCACTATTTCTCTTGACAACCTGTTCCAGTGTTAAAAGTTCTCTCCCTGTTCAAAAACTCATTTTCACACAACATGAAGATCAGAAGTGAGAAAAGCTTTTGCCCATTGTCAGTTCAGTCAGTCTTGAACTTTTTGCTTGATAGCAGGCAAAGTTCTGGTACTTTATTTTTTCCTTTCATTTCTGCTTGATTTTAATGACTTCTTGTGATGTATTTAGCCAGGTTTTCAGTTCATTCTGTTCCAGTAATGGCCATAAAATGTTCACCTAGCTTAGTGAAGAGTTGTGTCTGGGTTCCTGCTGTCCTTGTACATAAGGCTTGGCATTAGTATTGACCTGAGAGTAGATCCAAGTAACTGCCTGAGCTGTTCCTTTTTCACATAACAGAATAATCTGGATATCTGCTTCATCAGTCCCACAGCCATCAAAACCCAACAATACCATGAGTTTTGATAAATAGATAAAATGTAAGGGTGTGTCCTGTACCCTTTCTGCTTACTGCTGCCATGGGGAGCCGCAACTTTGAATTTTCTGTCTTTTCTATTTGTTTAACTTTTTCATTGTGTTAATGCCATTTCTTGGACACAAAGTGGGAGGAACATCTATCTAATATTTTTGTTCCAGGAACTGAAAATAACTTCTTCTTTGAAAATATTTTTTTGCTTTTTCCTTTTAAAAAATGCTATTAACTGGGATATAGTCAATGTAGTTTTAGGAGGGAAAAAAGCTAGATTCTTCTCCCTCAGTCTTTAATAATATTGCTAGACCTGAAAATGTAGTCCTTGTTTTCTGTCTGATACACAGAAGAGTTTCTTTCTATTAAAAGAGAACAAAATGCAAAGTTTTTAAGTACAGTCTTTTTGGATTTTTTCTCCTCATCTTTACCTCCAGATCTGCTTTCACCTTTCTGTTTGCCCCATCCTGTGATTCTGCTGCCCTCATGGGTGAGCACTTGCCTGAAAAGATGAAATTAGCAGGTTCTGCCATAAAGGTCTGTTGAATCTTTTGCTGTGGTTTGTTTGCTCCCATTAGTGCTAAGACTGGGCTGCTCTAAAACCTGGATTGCTCTGGTTGTCTGTCAGCAATTGTACCCCCTCTCCCTCTCCTTTTTTCTCCTGAGACAGACTCTTCTGATGTTTTCACACAACAAAGAAGAGACAAGCACATCTCTCATATTTTCTTGCTCCACAGAGGAAACCTTTACCTTTTGCAAACTTGTATTATCTCAGTGTCTTCTGTTTGTTCTGTGATGAACTAACGGGATTCCTGATAATGAAATGAAGTTTCTGTCTGTGATCTCTAAGGGAATGATGCATTTTGTACATTTAAATGTCTCAAGTTCCATTTCTACTACATTAGTCCAAAAATGTTGGGTGCTAATACTCCTTTTCTTCATATCTATCAAATACACCTCTGCCTCTCCCATTAGCCAAATCTGTCCTTGCTCACTTGCTGCCAGGTGAGATAAGAAAAAAAAAAAATGAAATCTGCCCTAAGAGTAGTAACTGAGTAACTCTGCTAGTAACCTTCATCCAGACTAATAATTCTTGTTCAACACTGTCTCTTGCCATTTCACTAGAAACAAGCTCTTTTCCCAGCTTCAAATTCCCCATCTGTCTAAGCCCTTACTCTCCAACACAGCACTCTGTCAAAGGCTCTGTGGAGGAAACAAAGCCAGTGAGAGTTGCATTTTTTTCTCTTTAGAAAAACTTGGATTCAAAGCTGTTAATCCAAACCCAGCATTTGCTGCTCTACAAGCTCTGTGTCATGATCACTGACTAAATAGTTATTAAAAATATCTGTTACCAGAACTGACATAGAAGTTGGCAGTTTTCCACAGATCTGGGATGGAAGTTGTCTTTCTGACTTCAGCACATCACACTTCAAGTTTTGCTTCCAGACATGGTTTTGTGGGACTTGGCAGTGCTGTATTTAATGATCTTAAATGCAACCGAAATGATTCTATAATTCAATGTTTTCCATTTATAACCTTGTGCTTATGAGACTTCTTTCCTTTTGCCTCCACTGAGGCAGCAGTGATTACCTGGAAAAAACCAATCTGCTCCTTCCGTTCTAGAGTAATGAAGAATTGTAAGTTTCTGTTATCCTCACATGGTATAAGGTGATTTGCCCTGGGTAACTTTGATTCTTATCCAGTTAATTTTCACAATCATTTGGATATGTGTTTCTAATGGACTGAACACATTAGCATGGTAGAAATACAGGAATTCTCCAAGGAGATCCTTGCCTTTCTTCCTTACTGGCTTCATTCTTTACCCGAAAGTCTGTATTTCCAGATAAACAGCAATTTATCAGCTAGAATTACTAAAACTGCTGCCCACATTTTAATGATTCATAAAATTAACCCCTAGGCATTGCAATGGCCTGCACAACAATGTCTTTACCCTTCTACAGAGTGGTTTTGTTTAATCCATGTTTTTTAGCTTACCCTGCAGACTGTAGCGTTCATATCACGTACCTCTGACCCTCCACCATCACAACTTTTATATCTGCCCTTCTGAATCTTATTCAAAACATTTGTCCTAGTCATTATTGCTATCTTATCACTTCCCTGATATTCTTACAGTACTCCATTTACATATTCCCAGTTCTTGTGCTGCCCAAGTTTCTGGTGTCTGTACAGGAGCGTGTCACTCGGGTTGTTGCTCACTTTCTGCTCTTCTCTGTGATCAGGTGCTGCTCTAATTTGCAGAACCATCACAACTTCTCTTCCCAGCACTTCAAAGCTTTACTCTGAAAAGGGTGGGAAAGTGTGTGTTTGGAGGAGTGGGAAACAGACCTTAAGGGGAATAAGATTTTAACAGCACATAGTTTTACAGCTAGTTTTATCATCCTCAACATTGTCAGAAATCTAGGGGAATGCTTTGCTTTGGACATGAGTAGAAACAAAATGTGCCTGCAAACAGATGAGCAATACTGATGACCAACATGCTGTGCTGAGTGCACAAAGTCTACAAAAGGAAAAAAAAATGTTTATTTTTTCTAATGTCTTACAATTGATTACAATTGGGTGTTTCTTTTAACAATAGCAGGTACACACCAGTTTCAGAAAGGGTTGTTGATGGTGGCCTTAAAACAGCTCAACAAAACCTTGGCTGTAACTCTAGAAAAACAATTCTCATTCTTTTCTAAATAGCACCCTGGAATTCCGTCCAGCTGAAGAAACAAAATGGTCCTTTAAATGTTGAGCATGTGACTCTCCTAAAACACAATCAATCTAATGTGATGATTCCTCAATTTAACACATTTAATCAGGGCTCAGCAGGGTTTCACTTATGTAGATTTATGAAGGCAGTGGTTTGGAGCATGTAACACCACCAGAAA
Organism: Calcarius lapponicus; assembly: GCA_039654755.1. Lineage (NCBI taxonomy): Eukaryota > Metazoa > Chordata > Aves > Passeriformes > Fringillidae > Calcarius > Calcarius lapponicus. The sequence goes on along the minus strand of CM077470.1, from coordinate 16,084,819 downwards.
CATCATGCACATGTCAGAAGGACTTCAAGAAAATGTAAAGAATAATATGTAGCTAAATCTGATATGGCTGATCCATAATCAGATTTCACTGCTGCACTGATAGTGATCAATATGTTGGAAAATCCTATTACACACACACTAAAGAAATAACAGGCATTCTTGATTCAATTGATAAGTACAAGAAAACCCCAGCTCTTTCTGCAGTTTTGCTGTAACATTACTGTAGCTCAGTGTGTGGGAACTGGTGGTGGGAACACAATAAAACCCCTGGGAATCAGATTTACAGTCTCTTTGTGAGTCCAGATTTGAAAAGTTCCCACAACAGTTTCTGGAGTTTAGCCACCTAAAATCTGAAAAACTCATTGCTGTCAGAAACTTTTGCACCTTCTCTTGTTGGTAGTACCTGTAATGAATAGGACTGAAAAGTATCATCCCTTCTCTTTCTTTATCCTTCTTTTCCAGTCTTGTTATGCCTTAGGCAGCCTTGTGTGCAAGTTGTCCTTATGCTGTCACTTAGCCAGGAAGAAACAGAGGAGACATCCTTAAAATTTCCACAGAGGAGCTGTGACCCATCTAATGCTTCATTTTTAGAGTTTGTTATTTTCATCACTCACTGAACAAGTGATTTGGCAGAAAATAAATTATCTCAAGTTTTTAAAACAACAGGTTTTATTTTTTCTTTAATAAGTGTTGATGTTAGCAGCAAAGTCCTATTATTCAAGATGACCTAGTAGCACATTATGTAATGTGGAAAAGCAGAAGTGCACTGTGCTTGTATATATGTGTTTTAATCTGATTGGAAATATTGCTGAAACATTGTCCACAATCCAGTGGAAACTTCCTACAAGAGGTGTGGGGGGGAAATACTGCCAGAGTTCATGAAGCCATGGAAAATTTATGGTACCTGACCTCATGGTTAGAAACAATCTCAGAATTACATGTTTACCCATGTTCCTGTTCTTACCTCGGTTCAGATGTGTCAATAAATATGTATGAGGTCATTAATTTCCTTCAAATTCATCAAGCAGTGCTCCAGACCCACTAGCACTTACAGCAGGTGTGAGGATCACTCATAGGCTTAGAGGGGCAGCATGTCTTCATGGACTTTGGCATTAAGGCTTTTCTCAAATTCTAACCAAATTTACTAACTCATGGGGCAAAAACCTGCTGTATATCACTTTTATCATCTGCTGATGTAAAGGCATTTGTAAAGTAACCAAATAGTTTTGCTTTTATGGGTCCCCAGACTAGTTTCAACATCTGGGTTTTTTTATTCCATTTGGTTGCAAACCCTCCCCTTAGTTGGAATAAAATGGACTGACAGTGTCACTTCTGTTATTGAAAAACAATATCTATTTGCTTGGAGATAATGAAACTGTATTTCCTACCAGTTTTCTGGCATCACATCATAAAAGAACGAAGCGTAACTATGAAGAAGATTTCATAACTGAAAAAAGCCACAAGAAAGTATTACAAATGATGGCAAAGAGTATAAAGAGCAGCAAGTCTTAAAAAACAAAACCTCAAACCAACTCAAATCTGGACATCAAGATTTCATCACATTAATGTATTTTTAGAAACATTTAAAAGATGTCTCTTTGGAGGTTATCCAGTGGCTCTGTCATGGTTGCTCATGTGAAACTCAGCTGGTGCCAAGTGCTGGAATTTTCAGGCTTTGCAGATGAACCAGTGGTGGGTTCAGTGGGGGGAAGAGGTGGTGTGGGAGGCACTTGCTGTCCTGGGGGCATCCACGTGGGAGCACCTGTGGCTATCCCAACATCATCCCGCTCCCACAGGGTTCCCTTGTGACCCTACACTTGGCATCCTGGCAGGGTGAAGGTCTTTGCTGGCACCCTGAGCTGCAGCACCACTGCTGCTCACTGTCACAGGGCCAGCTGGCTGTGGGGCACAGGGCTCTGTCACTGGTGGCCCCGTGTTCCCAGCCCGTGGCCATGGAGCTGCAGCCCCACGTGCTCTGCAATGCTGGGTGCCCGTGTGGTGAGCTGTGGTCTCCAGGGAAGTACTGTCATTGTAGCTGTCTCTTCCTTGCAAGGAGAGAGAAGATGATTTCCCATGCTTGTCAGTCAGGCAGCTTTCTCCAGCGCTGAGTTTCAGCAAGCCTTTTTAAATTTCTTTTTAAAAACCCTAATTTAAGGCAGCATAGCACTTGACATTTAACTCTGTGGTTACCATGGAGATAACACCAGGTATTTTGCAAACTCCTGAAAGGTACAAGTTACACTGAATAGTGGGGAATCAAAATAAATAGATATGGAATGCAGACTCCAGGCAAGAAAAGCAGCGGACCTACTTGTATTGTCAAATAACACTTGAACCAAAATTCTAGAGTTGAAAGCAACAGAGGCTTTCTTTTTAAATAACTCATTTGTCTGGAAATCTAAAATTAACTATTAAGTCTGTTTTCTCTAATGTCATTGAAGCAGCAATTCTCTTGAAAAAGTTTAATCTCTCAAGTAACAAACAACAATCCATACCTTCTGAATTTTCAATCTCTCCAGAGTTTGTCTGTTTTAAGCAAGGATATAGTAATTGCCACCCTTCTGAGTCAGTACAGGTAAATCACACAATCCTCCCTGAGCCAGTCTGCAGTGCAGCCCTTGCTAGAGGGACTTCTGTCCACAGAGCACATTCCCTGTGGAAACATGCCTATCTTTTTGGCTAGGGACTATATTCAAAATAAGGAACTAATCTGCCTGTTGTTGTGCCTAGTTACATGTTGCACTTCTGTGCTCTTGAGACTGGCACTGAGATGGAATGAAACCTGTCTAACAGATCCTGTGCTAACCTCACAGTAAGCTCCCATTGCAGCCAAGAGGCAAAGCCTTGATAACCAAATCAAAGACTCTGTCCAAACTTCAGGAGAATTAGTGTCAATGTCAAATTGGAAGTTAGTAGTAGAGTTGGGAAGACCGTTTTGTCACACTCTGCAATTGCATTACCCTTAACATGAGCACAGCTGTTTGCAAGGTTTACATGCTTTCCTTGGCGTGTCTGGGAATATGCTCTTGCAAGTGTGGAAAATTATTAGCTTTTGCCTATGGAGAAAGGTGTCCTGTATTCCCACAGCTTCAAGGAGCTTCAAGGCTCCTGTTCTTCAACCAAATCACTCTGTCTGTTGTTTCTCTTCTAGATGTAACTGTTCTTTGGCTTTTTGAGGACCCTCTCATTTTGGAGCTGCAATTTTCTATCTGAACTTATTCAGTTTAATTCCATTTTCTAATAAAGAAAATAGATGTCTCTATTTTTGAATGCTCCCTGTGTTTACACAGGTCATGGTGGCTGTTCAGAACAAGTAAAGGAATAAAATGACAGGCACCACTTAGAGTAAAGCGTTCTAAAAATAAGAGAAAGAGATGCTGACTGTGGCTGCTTCTGATCAGCAACTGCTTCACAGAGTTCAAGGTGCCAAGCCAGCTTTTGGAGTGAGAGATCAGAAGTGAGAGATGCTTGGAGAATGACTGCTGTGTAAATGTCTGGAGATGTATCATGCATTTCTCTGTGGTTTGTATTCCAGAAAGACGAGAAAGCCACGATAGCCAAGATGAACCGGCAGCGCGCCAACTCCATCAGCCATAACCCGCCTCACTGGGGTGTTGACCGGCCCTTCTACAACCACCTGGGAGGCCACCAGGTCTCCAAGGAGATGAAGAGAATGGTAATGCCTTGCTCTGTGGACATTAATTCATTTTCTTCTTAATAGGGTGTTATATATCCCTCCTGCTTTGTCTGAAGGTTTTTACAGCCCCCGAGGGAGTTTTCCAAATGGGGGTGGAAAATTCTACTTTGACTCCAGAAATAACAATAATGGGTACATCTGGAGGTGAGTGATTGTGAGATGAGGCACAAGGTTGTTTGAGAGTGGAAGGGAGGCTGAATGGCTCAAAGAAGGATCTTTTGTCTGACTTGTCCCACATTCTGAGCACTCATCCAGGCTGTGTGAGAAGACGTGATTATCTGCAAAAACTGCTCCATAACCCAGGCATTCGGGAGGCATCTGACTGACATTTCTATCAGCTCAGTACCTGCAGAGGGTTCTTGCATTGTCACAGCCAGGTGCTGTTCTCCTCTCTGTGTGCTCATGGGGCCCCAGGGATGTCACTGCCATGTTTAATCCTGGAGAACACATCCTCGAGTACATGGATTAATTGGCCTAAGGTAGCAGGCATCTTCATTTCTTTCTTGTACCTTTCACAGTCTTTCTAAATTAAAATGAACAAGAGCTAATTACCAATTCAGTTGCACTGAGAGGATTTTTATGGCTTATTTTACATAAAAGGTGTAGATGATATCTTTGTTTTCTGCAATAAAGATTAAGAAGGTAGCTTATATTATAGTGGCTATTTTTAATAATAATAGAAATATTTAGCACCTCTATAATTGCATGCATAATCAGATTGTTCTATAACCTTATTTATGCTGTTTTGACCCTTCATGCACAGTCAAAAGTATCTATTTGTTACTCACTTTGTTGTCTATAGTCAAAGTTCTGTTCCAGGTCACCAAAGCCTTTTAAGTATTTAAAAAAATATATGAACATGAGATTCAATCCCACAGTTTAAAAATTTGGTCACAGCTATAAGAAACTGCATCTGGTATCTTTTAAAGAGAAATGCTGGCACATTTATTAGTAGTTGCTGCTAATATTTTTCAATCTTAATATTATTTTACAGTGCTAAACTAAATTTCTTAGTAATAGTAATGTTTCTTTCATTTCTCAGATCTCCAAATGAGGGCTTCTGACATGAGCATACAGATCAGTGGAACTGTGCATTTTTTATGTGGGCCCTTCAATAGGGTGTGCTCAATAGGCATGACATTATTAGAAGAGACTAATCACACTAGCACATAATTATAATTATAAGTTTCTTTGAATAGCTTTTAAGGGGTTCTTGAAGCCTCCTGTTCAGAAACAAGGTGTATGCATGCCAAATGGTATTATGCTTCTTGGTGTTAATTACAGTTTGCCGTGTCTAGCTGGTTGTTCAGTTGAAAAACATAATTGTTTATTGAAATACCAAGCTGAGTCCTAAAAAATTCACTGCCCCTCACTGTAGGAGGAAAGACTTACTTTTTTTTTCCTTATCTTGAGCCTTTCCCTGTAATGCTATTTACCTTCTTGAAAATTCAGCAGCTCAGAAAGTCCCTTCTACTCAATCTGCCTCTTATATTAAGCTCTCTTTTGAGAAGCTGATGTTGCATGCATCAGGCTGTTTCTTGAAAACCAACTGAAATCTGATTCAGATGTATTATTTTCAGCTAGACTTTTTGTTGTTCTCATGGACTGTTTTTTAAAATCTGTTACTTACAGATCTGTTACATTTGAGATGCATTAGTGAAAATGCAAACATGGCCTCCCATTTTAGTATCTGCTAGATGGACATTTTAGTGATGAAATTTCTCCATCTCCCATCTCAACTCTGTGTAAACTTCTAATTTAAATATGCATTTTTTGGTACCACCCAGCTTTGCACAGTGCTTTGTCATCTGTAACACTGTGTTACATGTGTGCTGTGTGTGCTTAATGCATGCAGAGTGCACGCTGGCTGCAAACTGCCTGCTTAGAAATACAAAATGCAGAGAGACAGAAGGGGAACAGAACTACAGAAGCTTTTATCAGTGCTCCTCTGGGATGACATGTCATTGATCTTGGTAAGAACCACCGGCTCTAAAACCTCCTGAAAATGTGTTCTTTGTTCCACATCACCCACCAGACCTTTTGGATGTTGTTATATATAGTCTTTCTTCTTGGAAGCTGTGAACATGTAAGGTTGGATTAGTCAAAGTATTATGCCAAAGGTGGGCAGTGCAGCATTGCCTTTCTCTTCAAGACCTGGAGCTCCTTAGCTCTGTAATTTCAAAACAGGTATTTATAAGGGTAATTGTGAGACACTGCTCAGGCAGGAGCCAGGTAATATTGCGGTGATGTGCAGTTCCATTATATTAATGTGTAGATATGAATACACTTGTGTGTAGGGAATAGTACACATGGTTATGAAGAGCACTGGGTTTTGTCACAAATGTAAAACATTCTGCATTTTAAAGACAACCATATTTTCAGAAAAAAAATAGATATAGGTTTGGGGTTTTTTTTGTGGCTCTACTTATAATTCCCTGAAAGAGAATATTAAAGTTCCCTGAATTGCATTTTTGGGAAGGCACTGTTATATTTAATAGAAAACAGAATTATTTTGGCCATTTTTCTTTCCAGTGAATGCTGGCTCTGGTAGCTGTCTCTATTCTTAGGATATATTAGCAGTAGTCTGAGAGGAGACAGAGTAGCATCAAATGTAGCCCTTTATTCCTTTTTTCCTCCTCTTCCTCCTCTTTTGTCACATCATTCCCATGTGCTGCCATGTCTGGGCACATCACCAGTGGAGCTGGTGGGGTTGTGTGGAATGGCAGAGTGGGCAGTGCCATGGGACACCTTTGGTCCCTGCTTCTCTCCATGTTGCGGCTTGGACCTTAACCTGCACCAGGTCCAGCAGATTTTCCACAATGTTTCTAGTTAAAGTTTTTCTCTTGTGCACACAGGAGTTTTTTCAGACACTTGCACATATGAATAAGATAAATTATTCTACATGTGTTCATGTGGTGGTAATCTAAAATATCTTGGAAAGCAGAAGTCACTTTCCTACTCCTACCCTGGCTAACTGAGGCCTGAGTCAAGGGGTTGCAACTGTGTCAGCTCATCCCATCCAACACTTTTCCTTGTGCACTGGGCTTCTCTCCAGACCGTCACAGATCCTTCTTTTTCCCTTTCCATTGTTTAGCAGTGGCCTTCCTCACCCTGCAGGGCCTGCAGGGAGGCAGCAGCCCAGAGACATCAATGCTGCACACTGCTGACCCTGACCTCCATTAGCTGGTGCAGGAGCCACAGCCCCGAGCAGCCTGGTAACTGTGCAGGGGAAGGTGAGACAGAAATGCCCTGGGAGGGCCAAGAGCCCTGCCCTGAGCTGGCAGCCTCTGCTGGAGCCCTGCTCTGGGAGCCCACGGTGCTGCAGGGGCTGGGGCAGCTCCAGGGCAGGGGAACCTGCACAGCATCAGCTCAGGGCTGGCTGCACGCAGAGCAGGAGCTGAGCCACAGTCTGGCAGAACAGCAGAGCTGCTTTCTATTTTTATTGCTTTTTACAGCTTGTCTTCTCGTTTCCTAAACAAAAGCAATCAGTCCAGCACCAGTGACTGTATCTCTCTGGAAATTGAGACTTTGTGCTGCTCATTCCCTCAAGTCTCCATACACCAGCCTTGGCTTCCCCAATGTCTCTCTAGTCCAGTTTGTAATTGCAAGAGGGTCAAAAATAAGTGGACTTAAAAGCATTTGAGAGTACAGGTATATTTATAGCTAGAACAATATTTATACACCACTGAGAAATACTTTGCTTTTCCCAGTATATATTTCAGAGCGCTTTTATAAATATTGATGAATTTTAGACTTCTGGAAATAATACTCGTGTCTCAGTTTTCATCAGCAAAACAAAATTGCTATTAAAGAAAAACCAATTTGGGGATTGTAGTCGACTGTAAACTGAAAGAGGTTTGTTGTAAACAGCAATAAAAAGGGAAATGTTGATACTTTCCAAAATTACAGGGCTGTTCTAGATGACAAATTATTTTCTTGCATCTTTTACTCTGCTCAACAAGTCTGTATCCAGAAAAACACATCCTGTTTGGGATTACAATAATTTAGGATATGTGGATGAGTTAGAGATAGTCTAGTGGACAAAATTACAAATTAGCAGAGTTTCAACAGTGTGTCCTCTGAAAGTGTTGAAATATTGTGTTGCCTCTAACCTAGAAGGGAGAAGACTGATTAGAAATAAAAGTCTTCAAATACAGGAACATTTATAAGGACAAAAAATAACGGTAAATCATTCTCCATGACTGTAAAGGGCAGGTTTAAAAATAATCATCCTAATTTGCTTAAAGGAAGGTCTAAGTTAAGAAAAAAACCTAGATGCAAGGAACAGGCTGTAGAAGAAGCTTGTGAAATCCCTGATTTTCATTAACAATTTCTAATTATTTTATTCAGGGCTTTTAAGTCTGGAGTGACATCACAAAATCCTTTGCAAATATTGGAACAATAAGGTTTAAAAGCCCCTATTAGGAGAATGTATAGGAAATAAATAATAAATGAATAATATGAAATACATGTAAAGATTTTAGAAAGTTTCTGATCTGGGCTGCACAGAGCTTCGTGCCATCGATCTCCCCCCTGTGTACAGGAGTCAGCTGTACCCCCAACATTGCTGACAGATACTTGTCTAGCCCTTGTTTAAAGACCTGAAAGGATGGAAAGTCTTGCTGGGCATTCTCTTCAACAGTTTTATGATTTTTGTTGATGTTTTACTTCACATGTCCTCACTTCAGTTTGAAACCGTGGTGCTGCATGAGCTAATCACAGTAGATAGAAGACAGTTTAATTTTCTCTCCTTTACAATTATCTTCTCTGTGGTTGAAGACTATTACCATGTCTCTGCACAGCTCTGATTCCCTCATCAAGTTTGTTCCCTGCTTGCAATGCTGGTTTCAGTCTGACCATGCTTCTGTCATGAGTCTGGGTACAGCTAATGAACCATTTAATTTGCAGTGAAATTGTGTAAAGTAAAAAACAGACATAAAATCAAATAGAGATTATATACGTGTAGGAAATACTACTGCATGCAGATGTGAAAGATGTGAGACAAGGTTATGAAAATGGATCCTGGCTGGCATGATAAAGGGAATCAGTCCTGATTCCTTGTGGTGCTGCTCAGAGCTCTGCACATCCTTCTACGTGATATTTGACTGCTTAGTGTTTGTTTTCTAATGAAAGAGCACTCATCTACAAGCAGGGTCATTCAACAATAAAATAATTCTTTGTCCTGTTCCCCCTGTCCTAAATCAAACAGTTCTTTGCATTTTGCATTGTTAGTACAGCTCATTTCCTCTCTTTATGTCTCCAAGTTGCCCTTACCATAGATCTTGTTACTTGGAAATCAGAACTGGGGAACAGGTGCCTCAGTGGAACAGATGCCATAGCTGGTTCTGTGCCAATTCTACCTCTTAAATATCAGAAACAATTAAAATAGAAAATAAAAGCTCCATAGGACAAGTTTTCCTCAGTCAGCTCTGTCAAAGAGAATTGGATTTGAGTCCATGAATTAGGCACTGAGGGTTCACCCTCCTCTGAAAGGTTTCATTTAACTGCAGGTCACCATTATCCTCTTTTCCAGCAATCATCTGCTAAATCTGGTAATTGCAACACTGACGTCAGCAAAGCTGGGCAGGGGCCCCCAATGGAGAAAAATTTAACCCACTATTTTTTCAGTGCTATTGTGGTAATCTAACTCGTAATCAAGCAGGGAGAAACTCACAAAATCCTGTCTGCTGTAATCTCCACATATTGCCATAGATCTGGGAGGAAATTGTTAGTCTAGTCTGAGTTTTATAGAGCCAGTCTGGTTTTGATAGCTCTCAAACAGCAAGGAGAGGAATCCCATCCAGCAGTTATGCTGTGCAATTGCTTTGGTGCTCACCTGAAAAAGGGTTTGCCTGATTCACATGATCCATGGGATCTCACATAAATGACTGGGTGTACAGTGTACATTGCTCAAATTGTCAGAGGCTTTACACTGTTTGCTATCCTCATCTGCTAGCCTTTTATTCTAGTTGATCAGGACTTGCAATCATCCTTGATTACTTCTTTTAAAAGAGGGATAAGAATCCCTCTTGTAAAGAACTAATCAATGCAACAGCAGATCTGCAGCTGCTATTGGGAAACCTAGACAGAGTTTGATATCTGCTTGGAAGCCTTACACTGATAATTTTTCCACCATTCAGTACCCTTTTCTAGAAAAAATTTTACTCATATGGAAAAGGTCATTTGGATTGAGACACTACTAAAATGTGTCAGACTGGTTTTGATTGGGACTAAATTAAACCTGCAGAAATAAAGATCCTATTCCCTTTTTTTCACAGAAACACTTCTTCCAGTGTTCATAGAAGCATTGCACAGGTGGATTTGTGGCACTTCCCAGAATGCTTTCCAAAGTCTCCTCAAGCAGGCAGTAAGCCTTGGTGTCAAAAGGCTGCAGGTCAGCAGGTTTGGGTCTGGGTTTCAGACAGGGTGAGCAGTTCTGGCCAGCACCAGTGGGCAATTTCAATTAAGGCTGGTTAGGCTGGGATCCAGTCTGTCTGCATCTGATTAGAAGGCAAACAGTAGTTTCTGGAGAAGTTTGTGGTGTTTATCATCATTTGGAGAGTAGACATGGAAGGGCAGAGATTATGGAGGCAGGAGCTGATTCAGAGCATTTCTAGGACTGCTTATTTTTATGTCTGCTTTGCAAGTTCTAAAAACTGTTCACAAATGAGGCACAGTACCAGAAACCATTTCACTTGAATATGTGACCTTTGTACTGGAGAAATTTGGATTCAGAGTTCACAGAAAACTGTGAGCAACCTGCACTTTTCAGAGGTGTGAGTTCAGAGCCAGAAGTTAATTAAAAGTAAGGTAAAGAAAGCCTATTTCAGCCAAAGTAACCTCTTGTGAGCTATAGATTTAAATCTGATGGCCCAGATTAATTAATGGCATTGGCCAGGTCTGGTCTGACAGCTGAGGACTGCCTACAGGATCATTTTGAGTTGAAGAAAGCAGAGGGTTTCACCATCTGTGACTAGTGCCGTGGAATGAAAGTCTTTTTATCAAGTGGGGTGGGCTGCAGAAAAGGAGCACTTCAGCTTTCCTTTTCAGACCTCATTAGTCTCTGTTCCAGCTGTAGCAGACACACTCATCATTTAATCTGTTTCATAAACTGGTTTTCTGCCAGTCTGTTGTTCTGCACTTAGATGCTTGTTAAATATCCTTCCTATCAGGCTTTATTCTTTCTGGACTCTGGAAACAGAAATTGTGTTATTTTTGGCTTGAGTGCTTTGAAGTCCTTCAGTTTTGCTTCTGCATTTACACCTGACAGCATCTATCTTCATAGCCTTGTCTTTTTGACCACAGGGACAAAGCAGAAGGTACAACGGTGCTGAAAATAGATGTGAATAATTAGTTTTGTGGTAGAGACAAAGCAGGTTTGTTTTTATCAACATCTACTCTCAGCCTGTCACTCTCCCTTTCTGTTTTCCATGGTCTCTGTCTCTGGGAAGCAGCTCTGCAAGTTGGCCTTAACTCTTACAAAGCTCATTTTGTCCCTCAGTCCAAAGTTATTTCAATTTCTGCTTTAACATCACGTAAGTTCTATTTTGACTTTGTTCTGGGGATGAAAACAGGGTAAGAAAAATTAGTTTCTTTGTCATTTTTGCTCCTAAGATCTTTGCTGGAGTTGAGAATGAAGTTTTTAAGGGTGGAATTTACGCTTCCCACACACATTGCCATTAAGAAGGTCATGAAGCTCATCAGCCCTTCTACTGCCTTATTTTTGGAGTTAAATGAAAAGTTAAAAGCATGTAAAATCTACTCCACTTTTCTTTGCATATTTACGATATGTTAATAATTGCAGCCAGTGTTCTCAAAGTTAGAATTATTATTTCTAATCGTTCTTGATTTGAAGTGTTATGGTGTAGCAATCAGCTTGTCATGTCTTTGACAAACACTTTGTCATTCTATTTAAGGAATCAGTTTTAATCTTCAAAGAAAAGGGCTTAGTTAATTTAGAAGTCAAGCAGAGAGATGGCAGTCATATGAGCTTTTAGCACAATAGATATTCATAAAATATCCCCCATAAAGTAGTAAGCCTTAGGGGCCATAGGGACTGAGGCAGTAATATTCCCTCTTTTCTTCCTCCTGCACATCTACTCCCACTGAGGATGTCAGTGTGGATTCTGAGTCACCTGACCTGCCATAAAACAATAAGGCTTTTTTAATAATCTCCTGTAGAAAAGACAAAAGAGCAGAGCCTTGAAGGGAGTAGATTCAGCTGAGTTTGGGTTGTTCCTGAAGTCAAAGAGAGGACTTGTCTTAGTCTCAGAGGAATTATTAAATGCTATTACCTTTGCTTTTGCAATCTGATGGCAGAGTAACACAGCTTCCTGGGGGAATGAGAAAAACACCAGTATCAGGGATATTTACAATGAGACTGAATAAAATTTGCATGAGGTCCTATGTGCTGCAGTCCATTAGTGCTGTACTGTGGTCAGACCTATCTCATGCCTTATGGTCCCTTCTAGAAGGAAGGAATTTTGGCCTGAACAAGGGCAACTTTATCATCATGATTATGGAGCTATTCTTGAACTCCTGCAAACTCCTATCTGTCTGATTCTTGTAGCCATCATCACTTTTGTCATTTTCATCCCTGCTGACAATTCCCAGCCTTTTCTTCATAGCTCCCTAGAAAACCACTGGTATTGTTTCAGCCTGCTGGGTACAAATCCATGAGCAGCCAAGAGGGGATTTAAATTCTTAACTCCAGGAATTGATTGTTTCTCTTCCTATCCCTTTACACTCCCTCTCCTAAATGACAGGCACCTCATTTTTATCAGCTTTTTTTTGGGTGAGAGAGGGTTCAGATTTCTGTATATGTTTGTGCAGAAATGCCAATTTTGACATATCTCTGTGCAGCAGTACCCAAACAGGCTGAGCCCAGCCCCAGCCCAGCTGTCCAACCTGCAGTGGATCACATGAGGGGTACTGGACAGTGCCTTCAGCCCCTTGTATTTCTCTTGAGTTTGGAAGTTTGGCTACCAGATTATGAGTAGGAATGAAGAAAAATCCATCTAGACCCTATTCCTGCAGGCTTGGCTGTGTGTTTATCCTGTGTATAACACAGACCATGGCAATTGATGGGAGCAGCCTTACTCTGAGCCATGGGCTGGAGCCAAACTCCTGAAGATACTAAACTATTTGCCAGCTGGGGAGAAGAAAAAAAGACCAATATGTCATTAGTGCTCAAGCCTTGTGCAAGGGGAAGGAAATAATCTGAAGTGCAGATTCTTCAATGAACCGAGCATGCCCAAAAGAGTGGAGGAGGTGAAAGCACATTAACCAAAACCCAGGGGGAAATTTCCCTCCCAACCCAAAGCAGGGTGGGCAGCATGACCCTGAGCACCTGATCACCTCCTCTGCCTGAAAGGCTTCTTGGTGAGTGAAACATGGATGCTTTAGTGGAGAGGGAGGAAAATCTCTGGTCACAGCCAGGTCCTAGAGATGTATTTGCTCTATATCCTGGCAAAGTCCTCCAGTGCAAATAAGAAAGATATCCTGTAATAAATGACCAGGTTTTCAGAAGCTGTGTTTAAGGATTTTCTTCCTAAAATAATCCCACAGACCTTTCTCTAGAACAATTCCATTTTTGGCAATTCTGCTTGAAGAATCTTTAGTATGAAATGGGAGCGTTTGAAATGAATCATTTAATTTGCTTAACTTAAACAGGTTCCTACAACATTTAATTTTAAGCTGATTCTCTCTAATTAAAGTTCAAGTCACTCTTAAATATTGAGCCTTGTTAAATGAAGATCCAGGAAAGAAAATGTGATAGTCTTTTTCTTTTCTGCTTTACCTGAAATATGTATTTTTTTGGTCTTTAGTTTTGAAGCACCAATTTAATTTGAGTTACCATCAAGAATAATTTCCAGAATTTCAAGCACAATTTAGTATTGTAAATTGAAAAGCTAGATCAATTAATTCTCTTTTATTTTAGAGACTTTCCTTGTAACAGTTTTGCTGAGGAAGAGAAACAGGGCAGAATCAGACTCCATGTGGATTAAGTGTTCACCCATATAAATGGCCAGTTAAATATTATTCCACACTTGAAATATTGGGGAATTTTTTGAGGATGTGCTTGCTGAGGTATTCTAGTAACTTGACCTGGTCAGCCTGTGTCCTCATACTTGTGGATCCCAAAGGCAGGAGTGTGAGATCTGTGTTTAGTTTGAGGAATTCAGTGGGATGGAGGGTTACACAGCTGGTTGTGAAAATCAGACCATTTTAGGGGACTCTCCCACTGCAGTCAGTCATCCAGTTCCCAACGGCCTAAGCTTGAAAAAGTGACCTTCATATCTGTCTAATAAAGTACTGGCTGTTTTCTCATCCCTTCCCTCTGATTATTTCTTGGCTGGTAGCTATTCATGTTCAGTTGACTTTTTTTTTTTTTATCCCCCAGCCTAACTGACTATGACACCAGACAAATTAGTGAGCATTTTGTCTCCATGATTAATCAGTGAGCTTTCAGTTTTGGCACTGTGTTGTAGGATTACTTAGAGGATAAATAAATAAATCAATCAGATATTTCTGACAACTGTAAAATAATTAGGCAAAAGAAGAAGGAAAAAAAACACCCAACAAAAAGTTGAATGATAATCCTTTAACATGAAACCAGAAAGTACTTTTTTTTTTTTTTTTACTTGAATAACTGGACATGTTAACTTTGAATCAACATTACTATTTCCTTCTTCCCACTGCATCTGCTGGTGGCTGTGACATGGGACTGAGAGACTTCCTTGATCTGAATTTCCAATGGGTTAAGTTGGAGTGGCAGTTTCTGTTTAGGAGTGTGGTTTTAGTCTGAAACAGAGTATGCAAAAATGGGAATTGGTCTCTCAGTGAATCACAGTCCTGGCTGCTGACCTGAGTGACAGACCTCAGTTTTTCCCTCTGGCAAAGCTGGTGTGTTGGCTTTCCTTGTGCCATGTGGCCACTCTGCTAACTCACTGCAAGGGCAAAATCTGTTCTCATTTAGTATCTGGTCAATGTTGTTGTTTCTGATGGTTTTGGACAAGGCCCCTGTGGGAAGACTTTTGCCCAAAGATGTTTGATTTTCCACAGTCAGGATGGATTTCATTGTGCTGCCCCCACAATGCTGCAGGTCCAGCAGCTGGAATATCCTCACGTGCCCTGAGCAGTTTTGGCCTGAGGTCTCTGAGAGAAAAACAAAAGCAATTCTTCATATCTCCCAGCTACATTTGTTTTATGTTTTGGAACACAGGGTACAAACTCTGTGCCTGAGTATTTGACCCTATTTGTCAAATATACAACTTTTCTTAACTACAGTTAAATTTAAGCCGAGATGTCAGAGGGCACATTTTGTTTCAGCCCATGCAAAATGGCAATTTTGATGTAATTTGGTCTGTTAGGTATGTTAATGCTAAGCAAATAAACTTTTGCCCCCATATAAAATTTTGTCTAAGGCCTTCTAGCCATTACAACTATGGATGACTCATAAATAATTAATCCATTCAGGTGGGCCTGAAAGAATTGTGAATATTTGGGCTATTGCAAATATTATAAATAATTCCTGAAATCTTATTTAAGAAAGTGTGTTCTGTGTGTGTGCATGTGATGAGGGGAGGAGCAGGGCAACCCCTGGGAGAGATGAAAACCAAAATGCATCCATTGCCCTTAGCTGAGCCCTGACATAAAGAGATGCAGCCTTATTGAGTACAGGAGTTAATTTCTATTATCATTCTGAGTTTTGTCTCAAGTAAAACACATCCTCAGTTACAATATCAGTGCAATTTCCATTGTATCATTTGTAACGCTAAAAAGAAGACACCTGAAATAAAGTGTGCCAGCAGTCAGCTGAAACATTTCCTTTACCTGCACTCCCATGAATTTATATCTGAAGGAATGGGTTTTTCCAAAGCTGCTCTGTCTGCCCGCTGGCAGGGCTGCACAAAATATTGTTGTGGGTGGGAAAAGCTGTCCATCCACACCTAACAAATGAGTGCCCTGAAAAGTCCCCTGTGAAATGCTGTTCCCGGGATGCTTTGTGTTCTCAAGGTCAGCCTGTTTGCTCACCCTTGTGCCCTTTTCCTTTCTTTCAGGGTTTCGAGGACCCCAAGGACAAGTAAGCAAATTTACTTCTGTCATACACTGTTACGTTTACACGTTTGGGATTTTTTTCTCATATTAAAAAAGAACAAAAATTGATGCCTGGAAGCCAAAAATAATGCTTGGGCTCCCCAGAGGTTTGTCCTGGAGGGACAGCCAGCTGAGGGCACAGGATTGACTGATGTGCATTCAGAACACTGCCCTCAAAACATTTATTTGTTTGGTGCTTCTAACTTGCTTTTATAATTAAAATGCTTTTGCTGCACTTCCCCTTGCCCCAAATAATCTCTACTCTTTGAAAATAACCCAAGACAAAAACAAAATTTTCCTCTAAAGTGTATATAAGTGTTGGACATCTCCAATAAGAAAGGTTTATGTATGTATTGAAATGCTTGTATCATTTCTGAGTTTATTTCTTTATGTTTTATATTACTCATTATTGCATATTATTTCTACATATAAAAATAAACTCCGAAATGATAACTTGTTTGAAAAAGTAAATTCAAATTTCATGATCTAAAATATAGCCAAATTTTAGCAGCATTTTCTTTTTTTTTCCTATAGAGCGTTAGAGAAATTGTTAAAACAATTTAATGAGAGTGGTATTTTGAAAATATGGAGGAAAAAACCCAAACACATTCACCTTTTATTTCTACAACTGGACACAACAAAAGCATTTCCTGTATTGAAGGTGTTTAGAATAATTTCATGTTCAGTCCTGCTGAATGGCATTAATTATAAGCTTGCTTAGAGCCAGTCAGGCAACAGTGGAGGAGACTGATGCCTAAAATATGTTGCTGTTACTGTTTGTCATGTTTCTCAGGCTGAGTGGATTTCTGTGAGCTGGGACAGGTAAATGCTTCTGTAAGATCTAGGCATCCAGCTGTGGGAAAATTCACATTATGGTGGTTGAGTACTTGAGAGCAGCTGCTTAAATGGAAAAAGAAAGTGATAAGTTTGAACATGGCAATATTAAGAGTCATTCTCTCCTTCCCTTGCCCTTCCCTGCAAACTGGATTTTAGCTCTGTGCACCCTGGGATGTTTCTCTGGTCCCACTGTTCACTGTTTCCTGTGGTATCCATGGATGTTGGGAAACCCCATTGATGTTAGATATGCTTTGGGCAGAAAAAATAATTCATAGCAATATAGAAATTTTGGTATCCCTCATGATACAACAAAATAATTCATAGCAATATAGAAATTTTGGTATCCCTCATGACATAATATTTTCTTCTCATAGTTTCTGCAAGAAAACACAAAAATCAGCTTCCTTAGTGCTGATCCACAGCAGAGTCACCCAGCAGCTGAGGAGCAGCATCTCCTCTGTAGCTCCAAGGGCCATAATCTCTGTTCTCCATCCTATAGCTTGAAAGGTTCCTTGGGCTGTTACAGCCAATAGCTGAGCTGTCTCACTCAGGATGGTGCCAGCTTATTATACAGATTTCAGGATTTTTGCATTTTTGTTCAGTACCAAAAGAAGCTACTGCTTGCCTCTGATTCTCTTAATCCAGAAATCTGTTTAACTCAAGTACAAAGACTTGGCAAAAATAAATCTCTAGCAGAGTATGTTCATGGTGAGAATGGTTAAAATTAGATGCCTAAACCATGTCAGGTCCTGAGGCAGTTCCTCCACATGCAGAAATACTGAGGGTCAATACTTTTGTCTGGCAGCAAAGGAAGACGTGGGCAGCACACATCCCTGAAAACAGAACCAAACCTTATGTGCATGAGTGCAGGTTTAGTTACTCAACCTAAGCATGAAGCATTTAAAATTATGGCATACGTGTAGTTTTGGCAGTGGTCACACTCTGCATTGGCAGAAAGTAATTAAATCAGCAGCACATTTTTGGACCACTCTGAAGCCAGCATCTCTGGGTTAATTGGTAGCATTCACTTTTGCAAGCAGACTGAAAAAGTTGCTACAAGCTCTTGTTTGTGCTGTTCCTGTCCCTTGACACAATTTTCTGTTGGCTGCATTTGAAGAAACCTCAGCACTGCTTTTATGATGTGTTTTTGGAAGTTTCATGGCAGCCTGAAATCCTCATTTCCATCCCCCCCTCCACCAACCATACTATCAATATATCAAAAGGCATTTTGACATATGAATTTCATTAATCTATGGCAGTAGCTCAGCTCTGACTTATGGGCACTGCCTCCAGGGCACTCCTTAGAACTGAGAACTTTAGTATGCCAATTTAAAATTACATTTATGCAAATGTACCCAAACTTGCTGTGCTGTAATTTAGCTTGGGTACAATGGGCTGTGAAAGTCACCAGAACAACTCAGGCTGTGCGAGGTGACTGAGCTTCCCTGCAGTCTGTGTGAGGGTGGCTGCCCACTGCCAGTGTCCCAGCAAGGCAATTTCAAACCAGCAGGGGTAATTCCACACACCCTGCAACCTTGGAGCTTACTGTAGCATTAGAAGCACCCTGAGCAGTAAAACAGCCTATTACAGACCTGCAGGCAGCTGAGGTGGGCACCGAGCAGGCAGGTTCTTGAGACTGGAACTGGAAATGTGGGCGCTCTTTGCCCAGCTGCTGAGCTGCCCCTGAGCTGGGTTGCAGCAGAGAGCGCATCCCGCGTGCGGAGCGGGGAAATGGGAATGGCCCCAGTGTCTCACAAGGCCTTGGAAGGCATACAAAGCCTAATGATTTCCTTGCTCGTTTTTATGAGCCCAGGAGACGCTGCAAGGACTGAATGAAAAGAAGCAGCATCCCCTTGAATGCTCAAGCAGATGTACTTCCTCTGAGGAAGTAAATTGAATGTCCTGACCTTGTAGGAAAAAACCACTTTTATTTTCAAAGCTGATTATATGAATTTCTAAGAATTAAATAACTTCTAGAACTCCAAAATAAAAAAATATTTCCCCCAACCCCTCTGAAATACTAAGGTTGGCTAAAATAGAGATTAGACCTTGAGACAAACTAGGCTTGTAATTGCTGTATAGGCACTGAGTAGATGCCACTGGTGTGCTGTCATGACCCAGCTGAGGTGGAGACACATTTAACTTGCTAGCTGGGTCAATGAGTGGTAGAATGGAAATGAGCAGATAGACCTGATTTATTTTTCTCTTGCCAAGAGATGCAGATGCACAGAAGAGTTGAGGTACAGAGGGCTTCTTAAAATCTGATCCAGTTTTGCAGAAAGCTTTGAAAGAGCCTTCCTTTTGGAAAGGGACCTTTAACTTTAAAAGCAGAGTCACATTCTGGTTTGTGAGCTGCTTTCCAGCACAGCCTTACCTGTGGGAGCCTGCTGGCTGCAACACAGAGTGCATTGTGTGCTCTGGTGTAGTACAAATGAAACCAGGGAAATAAAGCAGAGTAGCTTTTCATCGTGCTTGTCAGACCCCAGGATTTTTCCTCCAGAGCTGGGGAGGGTCACACAGCAGGAGCCCAGAGTTGCTGTGGGGTTTGCACACAGAAATAGTTATCTACTGGAATATACCCCCGTGCAAGGGAGGGCCATATTTCAGTGAATAACTATTGGCAAACCCTGGGGACAACCTGGGCAATCATGCAAGCAGAGCAGAAAAACAGCACTTCAGGATTACCTTTTAATTTCTGCCTATAGCTTGTCTGAGGGCAGACCATTAAAGTGACAGCATCAAGTCATTAAAATACTGTTAGATTTTAAAAATAACTAGAATCTGGGGAGGTGCTTCAGGTTTCCTGATCCTCAGTGCAAAATGCCTCAGGACAATTAAGTTTACAGTGTTATTTTTCTCAACAGTTTTTGAAAATCAGCTTCCTTTTTCTCTAGCTACAGCAGAGATTCAGAAAAACAGTGGCACAAAAGATTATAATCTTGTTCCACATATTTAGAAAGCAGAATCAAATTTGTAATTTTTTTTCTGTTGCCTTTTTCTTTTGCAACCTTTCCTTAAGTAAATATTTTGTAAACAGATTTTTCTTTCTGTTTTATGCTTTATACTCATAAGTAACTGTGTGAAGGGGAGTCAGGCCACATTTTTTCCTCCAAATATTTGTTCTGTAAACAATTTTTTCTCAAAAAGGGGGAATTGTTCAAGTTTGGAAATTTTCATAGTAATATTTAGAGAAATTGTTATTAGAAAGCATGAGATATGACTGGAGGCATAAATCATTTTTTTTAGAGCAGGCACTAACAGCTACAGCAGTACAGCAGTGCAGGGAAGGATAAGTCAGAGGACAAGGGGAAGGAGGCTACCCAGTGGTTTTAGATAATGAGGGATGGAAATGAGACCTGAGTGCAAGGACACAGATGTAGTATAGAAACAGGGCAAATAAATAGAAGCCTTGTAGTAATGACTTGGGACTGGCAGTGAGCTCTAGAGCTGGTACCACTCCCTCTCTGCTCCCAGTCCCTTTCCCAACTGGAGCAAAATGCCATTAACTTCCAGCTCATTATGCACTGCAATAACACACGGTGCAGAGGCAGAAATTACCTTGTGCTCTTATGCTCCCTTTCCATGGCATCCCCAGGAGCACCCAGGAGAGCATGAACCCAGAGGATGAAGTGGATGAGTTTCTGGGCCGGGCCATCGACGCCAGAAGCATCGATCGGTTACGCTCGGAGCACGTGCGCAAATTCCTCTTAACATTCAGGGAGCCTGACCTGGAGAAAAAGGTAACGCTGTCCAAAAACCATTGCAGTGGGTCAGACAGGCTTGTTAGGAGTTTCAATTCTCCTGCAGAAGGTCAGGCTGTTATATCTAGGGTTTAAGCTGTGGTTTGGGTGCTGGAGGTGGGGTTGTGATTTTAAAAAATCCATGCTTCTTCATGGAAACTTTAATATAACTTGTCCTAAAAAAACCACAGTCATCTGAAGGGAGCACTGGCCAGGAAAGCCATTTTTATCAGACACACATGAATGTGCAGTGATAATCAGTAAAGGGAATCCAGAATAAACCAGATTTTTTCTCTGACTTTGAGACTCCAAACTGAGATTGCTGTCACACCTTATCCCCTTCAAATCACTGGAGAAACCCACTTCAGCCTACCTAAGTTCTGAAACTCCTCTGGACAGACTTTTCCCTGCCCTTTGTCCCCCCAAAGAGCCCCAGATACTATTTGGGCTCATTGGAATGCAATCTGTACTCTGGATATTTTTGGGAGCCCATTTTAAGAAAGAAATAGTTCTCTATCCCAAAAATGTGAGAAAGGGGAGTAACAGACCTAAAGCTCATGAGCAGTTGATTTCATCCTGATCTAGTTTCAGATATTGCTGTCAGGCAAAGATCATTTCCCTGACTATATAGTAGAGACTATCTGTTATCATCAGCTCTAGATGGTTCTAAAGTTAAATTTCCAAGTCTAAGTCTAGAGGTACCTGGATGACATTATTAAAGGTACCATAAGAAATGGTGGGTTTAATTGCACAAAGAAAGTAATCCTTTTTTTCTTTCCTTTTTTATTCAAGCACATATCCTTAGGATGCTTAAGTGGTCTGTGGGTTAAACTCATTATTCCATGGAAAATACTTCATAATAGGTCTGCACTAATTATTTTATAATTTTATTTAGAAACAGTCTTTCCTTGACAAGAATGACTACCTATTACAAAAGCAGAGCTTTTGAGGATTTACAGCTGTTCAATGAATCAGTGTGGGACTGGATAAAAGCTCAAGCATGTAATTTCCCCCCTCTTCTCCTCCTCTTCAATTTTACAGCTGTAAACTGCCAGGGAAATTAGTGGTTCACCTGTTCAGAGCACCTTTTACTTTGTGGTTCAAACACTGATATGGTCTGTGCTGAGAACTGAGCTCCAAGCTAAAGAAGGCATCTCTGGGAATGGGGTGCAGCTCCCACGTGGCTGATATGTTGACAAGAAGCTGGAAGGAGTGACTGTGTGACAAGCACAGCAGCCTTGTACTGCCATTAGAATAAGTCAAGTCATCTGCACAAATGCAAGGTTTTCTCATCAGCAGCATTTGTCCTTCTTGGAGTAAACTTCCCATGCAAGAAGTTTAGGTCTGATGACAGTGACCTAGAATTTCGGTCCCAGATAATCCATTTCTGTTCCTCTCGTGCAGGGGGCAGCTGGAGAATCCTCTCTTCACCCAGCTCTGTGGTTTCTTCCCGGGCCTTTGGGCCTGTTCTTGCCCCTACAGATTGCCTGGGAGAGAAGGGGAGTTGGGACTGTTGTTTTATACCAGCACTGATTTCCAAGGGCCTAGACAAAAGCCGAGTAAGAAGTTTTTGTGGAGAGAAGGGAGCCAACCAAATTTCCCACTAACATAGTAACTGTGTTTTTTTGCAGTACTCCAAGCAGGTGGATGACAGGTTTGGAGCCTATGTGGCTTGTGCCTCCCTAGTCTTCCTCTTCATCTGCTTTGTTCAAATCATAATCGTGCCACAGTGAGTACCCTTTCATCCCTTTGCTCCCATCTGCTCCCCTTCTCTATTCCAGCCTACTTTTCTTTGTTTTTTCCTTGAAAATTCAGAACTCCAAGGGGAAGAGAAAAATCCTTAAATAATTCATGCTCAAGTGATGCATGGTGCTTATTGTTTTCACCCATTTCTAGTGCAGATTAAAACCTCCTCACTGGCATGTGAAGATTTCTGTTTTCCCGAAGTGATTTCTCTTATAATTTACCTCTGCCTTAGAAAATTTAGTTCAGCACATTTATAAGCCTGTGGAAAACAAATATCACTGAGTAGGAAGGATTGGCTACCAAGGCATAGCACACACTCACAGCACTGGGCTGCCCTCTTGTCTAAACACATTGGGACAGGGAGGTGGAAACTCATCACAGCCTCATTGCTCAGAGCACTGAGCTCTCAGGATCTGCTCACAAATGAGGATAATCTCTCATACATTTATTCTTCTGGACTCAGAGCAGCTAGCCAAGAGGAGAGGTAGAGAGGAGGTTGAGCTGCACATGCCTGAGCTTGTGGCTCACTCTGGGTTTAAGGGTTGCAGTCTTTGCTTTTCCCAGGCAAGAATGGCAAAAGCTCCTCAGGGCTGTGGGGCACAGTGCTCTTGGCCCACTGCACTGGGCTGCAGCTCTGTCTGCAAGGCACAGCCCAACCCACTAAATCTTATCCAGCCGTGAGCTCTGCAGAAATGGGACTTCTCAAAGAGTTCTTTAAAAATCACTTAAAATTACAGCATGTGGGTATTTCCTATAATCTGGTTTAGTAGCAATAATACACCATTCACTGAGCAATGCTGTGTTGGAAATAAATTTAGAGTTAGTAATTTTTAAACTGAAGAACAAGATCACAGAAGCTATGAAAAGGCTCCAAATTTATCTTTCTTACAAGAAGACAAAAAAATGTCCCTAAAGAGAGTTCCAGCACTATTTTATGCCATCACAACTGTTTTCTATGTCTGTTCCCACCACTCTTTTTAGACTAGAGACTGGTTTGCAGTGCTCAGATCAGATATTCAGAAGGTCACAGAAATAACACATAGTCTGATGTTTATCATTCACTCTCCCAGGCACAAGTGCTCACAGAAGGATTGAATCAGCAAAATAACATCAGGACAAATGCACAATGTAAACAGACAGGCCTGCTTTGGGAAACTGCAAGTGAAGCTGAAAGAGGCTCAAAATTGGAACTAGATAATTCTTAGCAATTAATGCAATGTTAATTACATCCAAAAATGTTCTCTGAGAGTAACTAATTTAACAGGGGCTTACACTTTGGACTTCTAGATATTGCTGTCATAACTTCACACCTGCAGAGCCCCTCTACCAGCCCTGTGTTGCTCATCAAGCTCCCTAAGCAGCCACTATGCTGTCTCCATAAAACCCAGTTTAACATTTAAATGACAACTTGACAATTTCTCATGTGTGGCAGCCATATGGCTGCCTCCTTTGTATTACGCAGGAGCCCATCCCTTATGGCAGTGTGGTGTAAATGTTGTGCTGTTCAGTCTCCTTACATGCTGCCCATAAGGAGGCTGGTTGTTTATTTGGGTTTTTTTTTTTTTTTTTTTTTTTGTAAGTTCTGAAGAAGTGTCCTTAGTCAGCCTGGCCTGTCTGTTTGGTTCAAGAGTAGATAAAATTCTATATTTTAACGGTAGGTCAGATACACTTCCCTTCACCTTTTGCCTTGTTTCTCCTTATATTTCAGTTGCATAGCTTTGGTCTTTTATTGAACACCAACTGAAACCACAGGTGCATATGTGTCACCATCAGAGCTTCGTGAAAGACACACCGTGGAATCTGAATTTGAAACTAGAGACAGAATGTCAGTGTCAATTTATTATGATAAAGAGGAATTGCTTTAAGGAATTTCAAAAAAGACTCAAACAGTGAATTAGCAAGTACAATTATCCTAGTAGTCACGAGAGAACACAGAGAACAGCTGGCTTTGGTGTTGTTGCCCTCAATGTCACATTGCAAGAGTATTTCCTTTAGATTATGAACAAGGCTGACTCCTGGGAGGGGGCCTATCCTGTCACACTGAGACCAATCACTGGGAAATTGGTGTTGAATCTCTTTGTGAGGAACACAAATGAAAATTCACAGTACAAAGTTGGCCCTGGAATCCTCTTTGTACTTCAAAGTTGGGAGGAGCAGGAACCTCTCAAGCTGGCCAAGATAAGGCTGTTATCCCTGACTATCCTTAGGCTGTGCTTGCTCACATCCCAGCACAGAGAGTGGTGCTGCTCAGACATTCCCTGTGCAAGACAGGAAGCCATTCCCACTGAGATTATTCCCACCCAGCTGCATCTCAGCCCTTAGCCTGCCTTCCTTCCCAGGGGTGCCCTGCCCACAGCCAGCTGGGGGCTGACCTGCCACAACAACTTCTCCTGTCACCTCCTCTAGTGCACGAAATGTGTTTCAGTCCCACCTCTGTCACCCCAGCAGGGAGGTGATTGCTGTAAAAGATGCAGCATTCTCTGTTCTGCAGCCTGTCTGAATAATTCTAAATAGGCCAGAGTATCTGTTGGTATTCCAGGCACCTCGTGTCTCCCACAGCTCTCCTAATTGGAAAGCCTGTGCAGTGTGTCATAGCTTGTACAAATGTGTTCTGGAGGGCAGAGCTGGAGCTATTCTACACAGTGTGCTTTTAAAAAACAAAACAAAACCAACCAAACCTCTCCTTGATTTCAGCTCTACATTTATGCTGGGTTTTTACCTGACCTGTTTCCTGATCCTGACCACGGTGGTGTTTGTTTCAGTCATTTACTCCTGTGTAAAGGTGAGTACTGTGGTTTCTTTGTAGTCCTCTGCCTAAGATAACCAGATCAGCAATCTGCTTCTTCAGCTAACAGAGTGTGTTTTGTTAGCCATCCTTTCCACACTCTGTGATAAGGGTTACAGAAAAAGCCTTTGATAAGGCAGAATGAACTGCAAACAGATGCTAGGGTTGGCATCTCTGTAGCTCAGCAAGAAGTAATCACTCTGTGGATCTGCATGTCTATTAAGTCCCCTGCAGACACTCTCATATTGATATCAGAAGAGCACATTTTCCAATGTGGGACCAAACCCTGACCATTCATTTCCTCCCTGTAAACTTCCTGCAGCGTTGCCTGTGTGCTGGCCCCTGCTGCATATGCCTGTTTGGGTAGGCAGATAATCAGAAGCAGAATATCATCAAGGAAAAATGTCCTGGAGGGAAGTAAAAGCCATAAACATATAGAATTTTATCAGCCTTTCTCACATGAGTTTACAGAGCTTCCAACATTCGCTGGGCTCTTTCTTGTAGCTGCCTTTGATCAGAAAATAAATACATTGTGTGAAGTCCAAAAACATATTAATTCTTCTTGTCAGCCTGTGGTAAACTGGCAGTGAGCACTGTGGGAAGGGTGCTGTGCTCATCCATTTCCCTCAAAGGTGTTCCTATTAAAAACATGGATGTGTTTCAGGTTTAGGGATCCTTCTAGTCCAGAAGTGTCTGAACATGGAACACACTCAGATTCAGGTTCCTTAGCCCAAGCTTGGCTTTGTTCCTCAGTGCCTGGAATAAAATAGCTCAGTAGCATTATGTTTCCAGCAGAAAAAAACAGTGGGATAATGGATAATGTCAGGCAGATGATTTGTCTCACTTTAATTATCTTCTCTGTGCCATTTTCAACAGTTGAATGTGGGTGCTTTTGACAGACTTGCACCTTACATGTCTTTTTGATTTTTTTTTAAAGTTAAATTTAGAAATTAAGCTTTGCCTTCTCATACAATAAGAGCTGCAGAGTGTTCTCAGTGACAGAAGCTTCAACTACTATTTGAAGTTAACTACTCACTCACAGGGTTTCCTTTGGCCTTATGACAATATTAAAGGGAGCCTAGTTTCTAAGTGCAGCATCCCATTGGTCTGGCTTGTTTACCAGCAATGAGGAATAACACTGCTGATAGGAAGGCTTGGGTGCCCTGAGCTGGGAAGTGGTACCCACAGATGCCTGGTTGGACTTGGTGTGTCCATTGCACTTGAGGATGCTGCTGAAAGTCATCCATTTGTAAACAGGTATCAGCAGTTCATGTGATTAGCAGTTAATTCACCACCAATGTGACAAGATTCAGGTCACAGCCACAGTGAACTTGGGACTTTGGTGCTGAGCTGTGCTGCAGGTCTCTGGCAGCACCATCCCAGCACTCTGCCAGCCAAGCAGGGCCACCCAAGTCCCTGGTTCTGCTGGGACAGGAGCTGGGGCAGGCCTGGAGCTCTGGAGCACCCCAGCTGCCTGACTTGGCACCTGCCAGATCCCAAGGCTCAGAGCTGATTGTCACTCAGTGGCATTTACAGGCCACTGCCACATACTGACACCAGCACTCAATTCTTCTGTCTTCATTCAAATCCTCTGGTTATGGTTTGGGCTTTTTGGTTAAAATCATTACTGATCTTAATTACTTATTTATTTTAAAAGCCACACAGGACTTTTCAGTCCCTGGGATGGTAGGCAGATTTCATCCTTGCTTTCTTTGTCTTGATCTTCCAAATTCCTGTAGAAGAGGTCTGATCAGTGGTGCCTCCAACTGTTTCTAGGCTGGCTTTGCCTCAGTGCATAGGCTCCGGGTGCACAAGACATCAGAGGGAATTCAGAATAACATTAGAATTTAATGTGATTTTCTGAAGCCCCTGACATTTCCAGCAGTGAGTTTTCATCCCCACAACATACTCGTGTATAATATCCAGTGTGGCTTCTGTGCAGAGATGGCAAATATTGAAAATATTGGGCCTTCTGGCTTTGGTTCCTTTCTGATTAGCTCTTCTTAGTGCTCCAAATTAGCCTCTTCTGACAACACCTGATTATGAGATGGTTTGTTTAGGGAACAGGTACTTCGAGTTTGTCAGCTCCAAGTCTGATGGCAGCAGCTCCTAATAGCTGCAGCCCACTTCTGTCATCCAGAACAACATCTTTGTGTTTCAAGTCTTTGATTTTTAAGCAGTGGGTTTACCCAGCCCCTGGATAAGGGGTGTTATTTTATTTCTGTACTCCACATTGCTCCAGGAAACACACACCTGCAGAAGAAAGGCAGTTTTGCACATCCTTCAGATGAAATCCCTGAAGACAGAGATGTCAGCATTGTTTGCTTTGTTTCACACTCATGTGGGAGAGGAGAGCATGTGTTTTAAATACTAGTGGTTCATTCCACACAAAGTTGGAAAGCAGGTGTTCACCCCAGGACATCAGCATAAGCATAACTTTTGCCTGCTTGCTGTGCTGTTACATGATAAGTGTCTCTTTTTTTCTTCCTTTTTCCAGCTTTCATGTGAGATTTCCCCTCCCTGTTTTGGCCTCTCCAACTCTGCCTTTGACAGTGGCCAGCAGGCTCTTTCTGAACAGCTTGATCATGTTTTATTTTCTTTAGCTGTCATTATTATCTTCCACTATAAAATTCTCCATGGACTAGAAGTTGATCCTGGAACTGCCGGCACAGCCAGCTTGGCTTTCCAAGTTTCTTCAGCTGTAATAAACAAGCGAGTTCCAGTTCTTTGCTTTGATGCTCCATGAAGTCTTGGCCACTGTGAGGTGGTGTCCCTTCCCAGTAGAGTCTAAGGTCATGGGAACCAGGGTCCCTTCTCAAATACTCTGCTGACAGACATCTGTTTTGCTACTAACTTATCAAGTTTGTGGTTTTTTCTTAAAATCCTTTAACTTCTGGTATCTACACTGCTGTGTGGAATTCAACTTCTTGCATGGTTCTGGGAGAACACAGGAGAGAAATTTCAAGTTATCCTTTATGAGAAAATAAGATTTTCTGTAGCTCTTCATAGGTGTAGCTTGCCTGTCACATTCTTTGCCTCCAAAAGCTGGTCTAGATGCTTCTAAAGCATTTGGGGTTTTTGTCTCAATCAGGAAAATAAAACCCTCTGAAAACTGTACTTTTTTAATAGACTAATAAATCACTGTGAAATAAGTTACAGAAATGGACTTGCAACATCAAGTTGCCTGGAGATGTTGTCTTTTACTGCAGAAGCATCTTAATGTACTTCAAAATGACTCAAAGGCTTTTATTACAGATTGAAAAATCAGACCTTAAAGACCTCATCTTACAACATAACAGCAATTATCTAAGCAGTTTTCCATACCCACACTAGATGTTAAGAAGACAAAAAGAAGAAATATTTCTCTTCTGTCCTACATCAGCTGTTCTTCCAAAGAATTGACTTTATTTGGAGTAATATCATCATGCGAATGACTGGAGGTTATGGATTATTTTCAGTGTCACATACTCTTGTTGGATCAGTTTTTAAACTTGTACTTTCACTTGCACAGCAGTGCCCTTTCTTCACCTGTACTTACACATTTCCATTCACAGTGAACTGGAATCAACTGGACAATCCAATTTTCTTTTTTCCCATTGTGGTTCTTTTTCTTTTCAAGGGTGCTAATGAGTGACCTCACCTTGTGTGGCTGCCCAAACATGGATCTCAGCTGCCCAGATGGATCACATCCCTTCTCTCAGCCCCTTCTCAGGAGTGCAGATGGGTCTGGGAGCTGCCATTTCATCAGATCCCTGTTTGTCACTCAGGCAGGATTTGAGTGTCCCTTTGGACAGTAGAAGACAATGGGCCAAACAGCAGTGCTGCTTGGATTTTCACTGTACTGCAATGTCCTGATATTCTGCTTCTTTTACAAGCACAGAAGAGGTCTTATTTTTGTTTTTTCGAAAATGGGAGGGGAAATTATTTTCTTTCCTTTTTTTCTACTTCTGTGCTATACCCCTGACTTGTGGATGTTTTTATGGGAGAAGCACTGCCTGAATGGAGCTGAATTGTCAGACCTGAGATGGCCTCCCCATGTCTATCATAGAAATCCTTCAATCTGCAGGTGTTCCTGGTCTCCAGCTGCCTCTGTGAAATGGGGAGAGCGTGACTTACGTGACAGGGCCCCCACGAGTGTTCATGAGGCAGAGGTTCCTCAGAGGCATGGCATGACTGTTGTTGCACTCTCAACTGCAGCCCTGACCTCCTATGGGTTTTGGCATTTCTTTCTTCTTCAGGACTTTTCCCATCTGTACTTGTTTACTGACCTAAAAGTTTTCCTATTTTGCAAAGTAATGAGAACCAAGATTAATACAAAGAAAACATGTTTTCATTAGAATTCAAGTGTCTTCCACTGATTGCTTTGCTTGATATCTCAGGCTTGGTTCAAAGTCAGTCTTTTTTGGGATTGCTGGCAGCAGGGGCTTGAGCCAAGATCCACAACAAAAAACTCCAAAGTTTTATTTAGGTGCCTGATTTCCCAGAGATTGCAGATGGAGGTTAGACCCCTGAATACCTTTGTGGAGCTTGGCCTTGAGGCCTAAACAAAGAGGTGGCAGGAAAACCTGTCCTGCTCTTAATCTAGTGAGAAAACTGCCTAAATGCAGTACAGATCCTCCTTCTCCTTCCAAATCCTAAAGGGCTAGAGCATCCAAATCCCCATTGGATTTTCCATAACCTTATTCTAGTAGGGATCTGCTAGCTGACATCTGTGTGGAAGCAGCTGGACATGGTAGGGCAAAGGGATATTTTGGTTCATGGCTTATCAACAAAGCTAAGAATTTCTATGTCACCGGGGTTTATTTGTGAGAGAAAGGTGTTTTTCTTTGTTTTATAGTGGCTGCCATTGAGCCTGAAGGATTGCATAAGCTTCCAGTGCATTTTAATCAATTCTCATTCAGTGCAAATAAGTTACAACCCCCCTTTTCCCTTTTCTCCAGTCCCCCACAGAGCCTTGTTCTCTCCTTTCACCTGGAGCATGTGCTGGTAGCAGGTGAAATCAACTCTTTCAAAACTCTTGCCACAGCCTCTCCCTGCCTCTGTAAAGAGTCTCCAGCTAATCAGCTGCAGCACTCGGTAATTACACTGCAGGGCTGCTGTGTGGGAAGCACAGCGCTGACAAAATGTTGCATACCCAAAGATGTAAGAGTGAAGGATAAAAGGGAAAAGCAAGACTTTTAATAGAAACATTAGTCATAGTTAAATTGCAGTGCCATGGCGCTGTGCTGCTGTTTCTTTGTGTCTCTAAAAATACCCTCTGGTGGCTTGGTTATTGGTGCAGCGAGTAAGGGAGGGGAGAGCTGGCCTCTGGAAAAGGCTTTGGTGGTGCTGGGCAGAGCCCCTCTGCCCTGGTGGGGTGGTGTGAGGGGCAGGGCGCTGTGGGAGGACAATCTCCCCTGGGAGCACAAGGGTCTCCTGGCATTCCTGCTCCAGCCCTGAGCTCCCACTGGCACAGCAGTGGCACTGAAGGGACAGGGGTGCCTTGGCTGTCTCCTGGACACTCCTGCAGCCAGAGCAGTGCAGGGAGGCCCCGGGCCATGCTAGGGGTGACCAGGCTGGGAAACAGCCTCTGCTCTGACACACAGGCTGTTTCCATCTGGAGTGGATGCTGCAGTCAGTAGCCATCAGCAGGGAGTCCCTGGCCAGCTGGGCTCCCTGAATGCCCTCAGCCACGGGGATTTTTGTCACTGTGAGCGTGGAGCAGAGTGCCACAGCCCAGCCCAGCTGATCTCTGCAGAGGGTCTGACACATCACAGGGCTGGCCTGGGCTGGTTTCAGTCTGTGTCTGAAATGGCACCAGGGAGCCCCACGACACGCCTTGGTGATCAAAGGGACATGACATCTATTCTCATTTCTGCGTTTTTAAATTTTTGCTCCAGTAATTTCCAGGCTCGAGCTCCTGGCTATTTCAGTTACAGATGGCTTGTGGTTTGCTTCTCACGACAGGATGAGCACAGCCCTGCAAGCCATGCTATCTGGGCTCGGGAGCCATCACTCCCATTAGGAAGGCTAAGTAGATTTGGAGAGCCAGCTGGGCCTGCTGCCACGAGGCAGACACGTCTCTGCCTGCCCTTGTCCCCGAGCTGCCATCCCCCATCACCATCCTCCATCCACACACACCCACGCTGAAGGAGGCAGGCAGCTCAAATGCAGGTTGTAATCTGTAAAACAAGCAAGGATTTGATGCGTCTATTTGATTTTTTTCTCTCTCTTGCAGCTTTTCCCAGTTCCTCTCCAGACTCTTTCTAAGAAGATTGTACAGTCTAGGACCAACAGTACCTTAGTTGGGGTCTTTGCCATTATCCTGGTTTTTCTGTCTGCCTTTGTCAACATGGTATGTCTATTATTTCCTTTTGATCCATCCAGTTCTACATTGTTTTCTTATTGGTGCTCTGCAGCATTGTGACTCTTGAAACCACTGAATTTAACATGACCCTGCCTAGGACTGACAGCATCTGAGGTTAGTGCCCTTTGTTTTTTGGGCACAGAAAAGTAATGGGAGCCCAACAGCTCCATCCCCAGAGCCCATTATATGCCTGGCACTGATCTGTGCCCAGGTCCTTTTGTGATTCTTTAAATGCTTCTGCTCCAAGTACAGGAGCCCACCTGATGCAGATCCCTGCAGGAAGGGCTGGCACGAGGCTGATGTGTTAAATAACACACACTGTAATAACTCCCACCATACTGAGTGGGACATAAGTGTTCCTTGGGCTTGCTGCCAGCCCTGCACGGGGCTGCCTCCTGCTCCAAGTGCAGGGATCAGCTCCTGGGCACGGTGATGACTCTGCTTTGAGTTGCACTTTTGGGACTGAGGTGGTCTGGCTGTGATTCCAAACACCACTGCTGAGTTTGGGCTCACAGAGAGGTGGCTGTTCTCTGGGGCATGGATTTTGTTAATTAATATTCTGGGGGAGAAAAAGCATAGCTACTGCACAGGCAGTAAAACATAAGTTGATGATTTCATCTTGCATATTTTGCTACAGCCATTTCCAAGGGGCTTTTAAACTGATAATAACTATTTTGTTTTCTTCTCTTTGTCTATGCTGTGGAGCTTAATACCATCTTTGTTTTGCAGTTCATGTGCAGCACTGTGGATCTTGCCAGCTGCATGGCTGCTGAGTACAACATCACTCCTGACAGGGTGGACATATGCCTTATCAGCAACCTGACTTCCAACTACAGCCTGGGCACCTGGCAGGGGTTCTGTGACAGTCCTTTGCCCAGCTGCAACTTTCCAGAGGTATTGCTTGTTAAAAATGGGTTTCAGGGGTCTGTCTGGAGAAAGGCTATCAAACCTGTGTGATAAATCTCAGTGATTCTGAGGAAAGCAAGGTTGTTCTTGACTGACATTGCAGGACTGACACAGGCTACTACAGGCAGACTTAAGTGTCTGAAGTTATTATCATGAATCCACATTCATGTTTAAGTTCCTTCAGGGCTGAATAATTTGTGGGCTTTTAAAATAGCTGCATCCTGCCCGTAGCAGGGGAAATGTCCCTCTCCATGAGGTCCTTAATGGCATGCAGAACTGCAAGTAATTTAAAAGGAGTTTATGGGTGCTCAGTTTTACCTAAAAATCAGTTTTCTGAACTTCAGTGTCTAGTCATAGATTTGATGCTTCCCTCCATTGTTTTGTATCCTGATAAAAAACTTGGCTTATATATTCTTTCTCAAGGTGTGGTAAGTCTGGCCTCAGATCAGACAGTGGTCTGCTTCAATTTGCAATGCAATTCCTGTGTCTTCAGGACATCTCATTTAGAAAAAATTAAAATGCCTCTAATGGGAAAAAGCCCAACCAAACCCTCAACCCAAACCAGCCCAAATATGTTTTTCACATTGATAGAATACTTTACAAAGAAAAAAAAAATATCCTTTTGCATAGCTTCTCAAGACCTTTCTCGAGTTTTTAGGTCATGGCTGTTACATGTGTTGTTTACTGGAAATTGGAAAGGAAAACCAGCTCTGTCTAGGATGGAGGTAGAACTTATGTCAAGGTCATCTGGGTTTATGGGGACCTGACAGATTTATGGTGGATCTGTTACCATCCAGATGTCCAAGGTGCTACTGAGAGTCCTGGTATCCCACTGAACATATTTCCTTCTAACTTAACAGGAGTATGGTCCCTATGGGATTCAGTGAGGTTTCTGAGACCACCATTACTGCAACTTTCAACCTTGCAGAGGCTTTGGTGTGCAGAGGCTTTCTGGAGAAAGACCCAGGAGCAGAATCTGGCACAGTGCAGATCTAGGAGCAGTCTGTGCCCACCATGAATTTGTATGGAGTGCTGGCCTAGGACAGAGAGGAACTTTAAGCAATGAGGAATAACCATTTTGCACACTGAGGTTGCTCTGGCAGCTTTTAGCCAGGTGCTTCTGTTCAGTGGGCTAGGAAGTGAGGAGTCCTTCACCTGCACTCTGCAAGGAATTGTTGTGTTGGATTTGCTACAGGTGTTGCCTGTTGCTCCCAGTGTCCACACAGGAGGCAATGGAATCCTACCCCTCAGTCAAAGACTGAGGAGTCAAGAACAAGCTGTACAAGTTATTTTCTCTAATTTATATATCAGACTATTAATAAATGAGCTCAGAACTAAAGCATATTTCTGCTTCAACTAGGGCTTGCTTTTAACTGAAAGGATGGAGTGCCTTAGGCACATGATATGGGGTTTGTGCCAGAAATAGGCCTGTCCAGGCAGAGTGGAAGCTTAAATCTTCACAGATTTGATAGCAGGAAGGTGGTGAGCTGGATAACATGCCTCTCTTCATTTTGCATCCCTGCTGTCCTTCCCAGGAGCCATAAATGGCACCCACAGTCACACTGCAGTCACACTGGGAAGCACTGGCATGCTGAACACTCAGCTCCCAGCCTGGCAGGAGCTGCTGCTGCACCACCCAGCTGTGCCAGAGGTGCTGCACAGCCACACATCTGCAGCTGCTGGCTGGACAAATTATCGTGGGGTTGTCATGGGGTGGGCATGGGGACGATTGTCCAGCCTGTACCTTGCCAATGGAGCAGTGTGTGACATTGGAGGGGACAGTGCTTCCCCATTGGCCTCAGGTGGGCATCTGTCCAGGAGTGTGAATTGCCCATACCCTTGGTCCTTTGTGTGGTACTGATGTTTGAGCCTAGGATTTGGCCTTAAAGCACAACTTAACCCAGCAGAACTGGTAGTAGCTGTGTCCAGGGAAAAGCTGCATCACAACCTTGGGTGTCCAGCTGTGAGGCCTGTGCCTCTTGAGAGTGAAGCATGTGATGCCTGGACAAGAAGGCCACAGTTTTCCTGTTCATTCTTTCAGTTTAAACTTCTGTAATGTGGGTGAATTCCACAGGCAGCCCCAGGTTTATATGTTTGGTCTGCTCAACTACCTAACTACCAATCCCTTTCTATCCCTGTGTTTAGTTTCCTTTGTTTTCAGTTTTGATTTATTCAGCTGACATTCATCTCTCTTTTGGTTTTTTCCCCATTTTTGTCTTTATACAGTACTTTACCTACAGTGTCTTATTGAGTCTCCTGGCCTGCTCTGTGTTCCTTCAGATCAGCTGTATTGGAAAATTGATCCTTATGTTAATAATTGAATTTATATATGTTCTCATTGTGGAAGTGCCAGGGGTCAACCTTTTTGACAATGCAGATCTCCTGGTTACAGCCAATACATAGTAAGTGCCTTTCACTTCTGAAATCTTTGCCTGATTTCTTTCACACAGTGATTCCAGTGTGGCATTAGGTGGATGGGAGTGCCAAGGCTGTGGTGCAAGCCAGGGAAGTGCATGCTGTGCTCTGCCTCTGAAGAGTAGGAGAATACAGTTCCCTTTAAGACCTTTTTAATGTGGGACTTGACTAATGAACTATCTATTAATAACAGAATATAACTGGAATCAGAGTGGATCTGTATTTCCTTTTTTCCAGAAATGGGGAGTGTAGTTAGTCATTCTTTATGCTGGTATTACACTCCCAATATAGAAATGTCATTTCTCAAATAAGGAAAAAAAAAATCCTCCAACAAACTTGAGCTCGCGCAGGGATGTGATGTGAGCCACCACAATATATCAAACCCAGCTTGGGGTGGTGGAGTGGTGGTGCTTCATGTTTGGCCAGTGATCTGCTTCCAGTTGCTCCCAGGACAAATGTCCTTGTTTGAAAAGCCAGTGTCACAGCTGGGCTCAGCACAATTCCCAGCAGAAGGGGCTGGGCTCAGTGGGAATGGACAGGTGCCCTTGTACTTACAAAAGCTGACTTGGCATCAGGTCACACATTAATCCTGCTGGCAGCCTCCTTCCACTGCTGTGGTGGTTCCCCATCTCCTGGAGCTCCCCACACCAGGGAGGGAAGTTTGGCACATCCACAAGCCTGTCCTCCTCCACGAGTTTTGTTTCTCATTGGGAATTGCTCTGTTGTGTTAACTCGTTGTTTTGATGATTTCCCCTTGTAGGCAATAATTGTACTTAAATGTGAGTGAATCAAATAATGCCAGTTTAAGTGAACTATTTGTCAAGGCTGATAGCTGTGGTTGTTCCTGCCTTGGACAGGAGGGTGTTTGAGAAGATTCCCATGGCCCTTTCCAGTGTTTTATGAAATACCTTCTGTAGTTGCTCAGATTTGAGGATGGCCATTAACCATCAGCCCTTCAAGCCCAATGCATCTGGTTACTCCTCTCCTTCACATGACCGTTCCATGATTTCAGCACTCCCGTGTGCCCAGCAATAATTAATGGATATACAGCTTTTGCTGCCATTGCCAGTTAATGGAAGTGTAGCTTTTGCTGCCATTGGCAGTAATCACTTAAATTATTTTGTTAACTCAATGGAGTGAAATTAGGTAGAAAACCCTGTGGAGCTTTCTGTGGGGACGTATAGGGAGAATGAGGTTTTCTTCCCTTTTTTTCAGATATTAGGTGTTCCATCAGCAGAAGCTATTTAGCACTTTCTAACACAATTAGTGAAATAAAAGCATTTTATATCTCAAATATAATTTCATTCTTGTAATTCAAGCACTAAGTGAAATTACAGCACTTGGAAGTGTAATTTACATCACTTCACAATCAGAATGTCAGTAATAAAGTCGGTAATAAAGTGGAGAAGGTTAGCATGTTTTCCCAGAAATAGCTTTCTGTGATGCTGTATTATCTCTCACTAAAAGGGATTTGTGTGGTGGCTCAGCCCCAGCTGCAGCTCAGCCCCACACAGCCACTCACTCACTGCCCTGGGCTGGGGTGGGGAGAGACTTGGAAGGGGAAAAGTGAGAAAACTCATGGGTTGAGATAAAGTCAGTTTAAAGGGACAGAAAAGAGAGATGATGATGATAATAATGATAATAATGATAATAATGATAATAATAATTTGATTAGAATAGACAAAACAAGTGATGCAGAATACAGTTGCTCACCACTTGCCAACCAATGCCCAGCCAGTTCCTGAGCAGCAGCTCCAGGCCAGATTTGCTCCCAGTTCCCATACTGAGCATGATGCCATCCTGTATGGAATATTCCTTTTGGCCACTTGGGGTCAGCTGTCCTGGATGTGTCCCCTCCCAGCATCCTGTGTCCCTCCAGCCTGCTCCCTGGGGTCGTTGAGGAGCTGAAAAGTCCTTGACTTAGTATAAACACTACTTAGCAACAACTAATACATCAGCATGTTATCAACATCATTCTCATACTTAATCCAAAACAGCACTGCACGAGCTAGGAAGAAATTTAACTCTATTCCAGTGGAATCCAGGACAGTTTTGTCCAAAGAGCTCCATGGATGGCCATTTATTGCCCCCATGTCTGGAAGGCCATTTGTGTGAAATGGGAGCTCAGCATGTAGCACAGAGTTCAGAGATGGACCTTATTGTCCAGCTGACACTAAAAAAAACAGAAAAGCCACCATGACCTCATACTACTTTAATTGGGTGCCCATTGTAGCTACATAATTAGTGTCTGCTCTGCAGCCACTGTGGTACTCTGACTAATTAGAAGTGATGCAGATGTCACCTCACACTTGTGTGTACAAACCAGCCCAGCATGCAGGCAGCTGAAAGGCTGATTACAGCACGTTGGGAATTGCCAGACTTGGCTGCAGCCACACCAGTGTGTGACACAGGGAGTGTGACCGCGTGCACAGGGCTATCGTGTTACCTTTTCCTCTGCAGAAGACAAAACTAATGCATTGCTTTAAAGATGTGATGGGCCAATGTGATCTTCTAAATGGAGTTCCTGCACAGGGAAGCCCAGAGAGCTTTGCCCTGTGATTTGTTCATCAAAGCCATCATTTCTGTTCTAGCTGTCTGTCCTTGCAACAGGCTGGGAAAAGTGAGATGCTCTGGTCGTATGGGAGCTGTCTCTAAAATGAGCTGCCTTTCCTGCTAAAAATGTGCACTTCACTTGAGCAGGAGTGTAGTTAGCAAGCTTCTCTCTGTGTTCCCTTCCAGTAATTAAAGAACCATCTGCTACTGGAAATGTCTGTTCCATGGGGGAACAACCTACCAATGTAACACCCCTACTGCCTGCACTGGGCATCTTCACTTATCCAGAGCTATTGTAAATACTGGCTTGCTGCACTTCTGCAATGTGGGAGTCTCTGATGAAAGTTTTAGAGCAAGAGTAGCACCCGCAGTGAGCTGCAGCCTCAGTACTAAGGGTCAGGTCTGCCATGCTCCCATCATGAGGGAGAGTGATAAGGGAGGGCAGTCAGTCATCCTTGGCCAGATGATTTAGGGAAGCAGGGGAATCATACTCCATGCAGGAAGTGTCTCCAGCTAGATCCAGCCTTCCATGGGGGAGTCCCCAGGCTTTATGTCTGTGTCCAAGCACACATGTTAAGTGCTGGAGCTGGCCAAAAGCCATGCTATAGATTGAGTGCAAGACAACAGTGGGTTGCAAAATCCATGTCAGAAGAAATTCCATGCTCAGAACTGCAGAAAATGTCTTGGAACAAGCAAGGTTAGAGAGCTTTTATTTTTTGATGCTACACCCTGTTAGGTTCCTTTGCCTATTTTGATTTTGATCATTTAGATGTCTGATTGTGTAGCAAGGTTCCCTCCAACCCCATAAAACTGTGGCCTGAAGCTCTCTAGAGAGCTGTCACATTCTCAGGCTAGTATCACATTGGTGGCCTGCAAAGTTCTAATTGCATCAATGACCATACAGTAATTTAAAGGCTGATCTCTTTCCTTCCATTTCAATAGTGTTTAAAAGATGCTTGTGCATGTTTCTCAGCCACCTAATACTCCACCCACACTCTAGAACAAAGCCAGCAGCATTAAGCAATCAATCAATCAGGAGCTCAGACAGCTGCTACCTACCAGAAAGCAGTGCTTTCAGTGTCAAAAAGCACACCTTCCATCTCCCCCAGCAGCTCTGATACACGTGGGTACTTTGCAGATTTGTTACTAGTAACAGGGAGGTGCTGAAGGGTTTTCTTCAGTGCCCTTGTGTGTGGTACCCAGAGCTGGGCACAAGCTGGCAGTCAGGAATGTGCAGAAGAAGGGAGCAGGACTAGAGTTAAAGGAATTAAACACATGTCCATGCCACAATAAAAGGAGAAGAAAAGAGCTATCCCTCACAAGATAAAAAGCCCAAAGCTTTCTTCCTTAGGCCAGATTTTGTAGTCTGACCTAATGAAGCAGTGATCGATGCACAGACATTTGCCAAGCATCCCACACTGACATTAAAATCCCACATTATTCTCTCACTCTTAATGCTTCTTTGATATTTTACCCACATTAACCATGTCAGACTATCACTCTGGAGTTTTGAGTGTAGCTCAGAAGCCTGTTTTCTCCTCCCCCTCCCATCTTTTAGTAGTTTTCTGCTTCCAAAGAGCTGTAGCCCCACACAGTGTTAGAGGTGCCACACTGCAGAGGTGCTGTGCAATGATGCGCACAAGGGCAGGAGCTGCAGGGAGCCAAACACTCCCCTGACCTTGTGTTTGTGCTTTTTTTTTCAGCGTGTCTGCAAATGATACATCCTCATGGTGAGTCACTTTGGCATGAAATATTCTATAGGTTTTTGTTGGTAGGTATTTTCTGTTCACAAGAAGATGCAGTAGCAGCACATTGACTCACCAGCAGTGTCTGGTGTTTGTGCATTGCTGTGAGCTGGTACAACACAGTGCAGATGCCCTGAATGGACTGAGGGTTGCCCTTTTGTATGTATAGCTACTCTCAAAGCATCCTTTTTCCTGTGGGACTTATGTCAGCTCAGGGATTATTTGTAATACAATGTAAAGGTTTTATCAAAATATTTTCATACTGTATAACTCAGTAATTCATATTTAACAGTTTTTATTTGCCTGCTTGTCAGAGGAGGTGTGAATGTGTCTTAGTGCTCTTTTCAGCTTACAGAGCACTTACACAACAAAGCCCATTAAGAAGTGACTAATTAGAGAAGCCATGAGTTAGAGCAGCTCCTTACTCAGGAGCCTGGGGAAGCTAGTGCAGAAGGCAGGATGAACAGTCTGAGGAGCTGTCAGCATTTCATGTTGTCACCCTTGGCATGTATGGCCACTCTCTGCAGAGTGCCCTTTATAACAATCACAACCCTTTCTAAGAAGCTGGATTACTTTTCCCAATTTCCAAGTCCTCCTTTAGAAACTGGCACTCGTGAGTCAGAGTCTCCAGCTTTTTGTAAAGGTTTGTCCCTTTACCAACACAGGCTTTGAGAGGAAAGAAAAGAAAAAGCCTGAGAGGCTGGTTAGCCTCCAAGTGGGCAGTGTGGGGTGTGGCAAGGCCGTGTTCCCCCAGTAACAGGGAAGTTGTCTCTTTCCTTGGCTGCAGCCCCCCGGTGACGACACGAGTCGCGCTGAAGATTGTGACCCCTGTCATCATCACTGTCTTTGTCCTGGCACTGTACTTGCATGCCCAGCAAGTGGAATCCACTGCAAGGCTTGATTTCCTCTGGAAACTTCAGGTTGGTGGGTGTTGGCTGTGGGAGGATCACATGTGGTCTTTGGTGTTAATATAAAATGACTGAGCTCTTCACTGTCGAGTTGAGGAGTGTGATAAAGTGCCTTTGAATTTAATCTGAATCTGGCTTATAACTGGGCATACTAATAATGCTCTGCTCTTCTTTGGTACTTTGCATACTCTGTGCATCTCATCCCAGTTATTCAACCCCTTTTTTCCTTGTAAATGCACCTTGGATGATCCCCGTGGTAAAGGGTTATAGATCTGAGGGTTGAGATTAATGAATTTGGGCAACTGAGCTGTTACTGCTGCAGGAACATGTAATGGAACACAATTTATAAATATAGGAAGCTCATATTCACTGCTGAATTGTTTCCCAGAGTTCAGTGAATTTTAGTTTGCTGTGCTCAAGGGTGTGAAAGCTTCACATTTGCATTTTCATTCAGTTTCCTGTTAAGCAGTGGGAACTGGCTCAATGTCCAGCCTTCATTAGCCCCCAGGCAGCAGTACTGGCTAACCAACACACTGTGGATAATGCCACACTGTGCTCCTGTCCCTGGGTTCACTGTTAATGTTTTCACTACTTGTGCCCATGAGTGATGTTGGGGCCCTGTATGTGATTCCCAAGCAAGCAGGACAGGCCTGGGCTCTGGCCAGCACTCATGGCTGGGGGGGCCAAAGGACTGCAGGTTTTATTTAGATTTTCTACCTTCTGGGTAGCAGGACATCATTCTAATTATAGGTCTTTGTGGTTTGAGTACAAGACGCTGAGGAAGCAACAATTAATTAAAGCTCCTTGGGAAGCAGATAAACATTGTAATCCTCATTTATAAATGGTAAAACAATGGAAGGAGTGAGCTGAGTGGTTAACCAGTTCAGGGCTCAGAAATACAATGCTGGATTCTGGCATTATTCTCTGCCTGCTTTTCCATACATGTGAGCACAAAGAGATGGAGCATTTTCCACTGCAAACCACAAGTTTCTGCATCTCTCTGGCTCTGCTCTGCTTTGCAGTTTCCCCCGTTCTATTTCTGCCCCTCACTGCCAGTTAATTTTCAGCTTTTCTCCCCTTCCCAGAGCAGCTCCCAAAAGATTAAGTGCATCCCTGTGTCTCCCCCCTATGCTAGGCCACCGAGGAGAAGGAGGAGATGGAGGAGCTGCAGGCCTACAACAGGCGCCTGCTGCACAACATCCTGCCCAAGGACGTGGCCGCGCATTTCCTGGCGCAGGAGCGGCGCAACGACGAGCTCTACTACCAGTCCTGCGAGTGCGTGGCCGTCATGTTTGCCTCCATCAGCAACTTCTCCGAGTTCTACGTGGAGCTGGAAGCCAACAACGAAGGGGTGGAGTGCCTGAGGCTGCTGAATGAGATCATTGCTGATTTTGATGAAGTAAGTCACAGAAGATCTGGGTGAGCAAAGTGAGCTGAATCCATGAGTTTAGTTGGGCTCTGCTGAGCTCCTGAAGGAGGGTAGTTTATTGAATCTGTGGCTCATTTCTCCTTACTCTAGGAGTTTTCA
Source organism: Calcarius lapponicus (assembly GCA_039654755.1). NCBI lineage: Eukaryota > Metazoa > Chordata > Aves > Passeriformes > Fringillidae > Calcarius > Calcarius lapponicus. The sequence continues at coordinate 16,043,514 of CM077470.1, read as the reverse complement.
GCTTTGCCTTTTTCCACACTGAAATCCCTTTTATTCCCTTGTCATTCCTTTGAGTATCTAATCCCTTTCCTTCCTCTGTCTTCCTGGCTCTGTCCACTACTTGCAGCAAGGTTGGACACATGGCATGGACATTACCAGCAGCTGTGTGTTTGTCAAGGTTTATTTGCTTCTTTTTGCTCTTGTGACACAGATAATAAGCGAAGACCAGTTCAGGCAGCTGGAGAAGATCAAGACCATTGGCAGCACCTACATGGCTGCCTCAGGCCTCAACGACTCCACTTATGACAAGGAAGGGAAGACACACATCAAAGCTCTGGCAGATTTTGCCATGAGGTTAATGGACCAAATGAAATACATTAATGAGCATTCATTCAACAACTTCCAGATGAAGATAGGTAATGTCCTTATGCTCACAGGATTCCATGGAGGTAGTGAACATTCTGAGGTGGGGATTTTATAGACAGCAAAAACCACAGATGTTACATTAGCTGTACAGTGATGTTGAATGTCTGGTTGGCCTTTATGAAACTTCACAGTAGTTTTTAGGTTATAGCATCATCAGTGAAGCTCCCTAGGGAATTAGAAGCAGTGTAGCTCCTGCCACAGCGTGGTCTTACATGGTGGTTGACCTTGGGCTCATTTTGCCCCTGTGCTTCCAGCTCTGGCAGACTTGGACATTAAATTGTCTTTCAAGTCAGGGAATAAAAAATGACAGAAAAAGAAGAAATTTGAGGATGACAAGTGTGGTGTTAGTCCTGGAAGGCTCTGGGCTGCTGCCTTGCAGGCCCTCAGCATTGCAGCAGATACGTGCTGACTTCAAGTGAGCAGTTTGCTTGTTAGCCAGGTAGCAAAAAAACTTTATGCCATTATCTGGCACTGGAAATTAGCTCTGGATTGAGCAGATCCAGCCAGTCAGTTGGGTATAACTGATGGATCATGGATCAAAGAAGCCAAATTCTGTTTTAACATTTCTCTCCCCACAGTTTGGCCACAGCTTTACATGTCAGGGTAAAGCACAGATAGAACCAGGGAGGCTCAGGATGGGTTTTTACTGTCTGAAAAATAACCTGCCTCAAGCAAATGGATCTGAGCATATTTCTCCTCTCCTTCCAGGCCTCAATATTGGTCCTGTCGTAGCTGGGGTGATAGGAGCCCGCAAACCCCAGTACGACATCTGGGGCAACACAGTGAATGTAGCCAGCAGAATGGACAGCACAGGAGTGCCTGACAGGATTCAGGTAAGGCAATCCCTGGAAAACTTACCCTGCCAGCCCTGTGTCACTTACACATTTCGAAACTTAATTAGAATTGAAATTTTGTTTTCATTTTATTCCTTTATTCCATGCATTTACCTTCACAGAACTGAAAGAAAAGCCACTTAGGGAATGCTGGTGGTACCAGCAAGTTTTGTCTTTTAATCGTGACCAACACTGCAACCTTGGTTTAAAAGCCTGCACTTTAGTTCTGGGTGGAAGTGCTGAGCTGAGTTTCCTGCCCCGTGTGCCTCACTGGCACTGAGCACAGTCCTGCCTGATCCCTGCTCAGTTGTGCTGCTCAGCTGTGTGAGGTGTTTGTTTCATTTTCCAAGGGCCTGATTCAGCCCTGTATTTCTGTAATTTGCTTTGCTGCTCGCTGTGCCATGTGTGGCGTGAGGCCAGCAAGGGTCCAGGCATCAATAGGATGGGGATACACAACAGAGAGAGAGGATTGTTTAAAGGGTTAATGGGACCTGTCTGATAATCACACATCTCCTCTACCTTCAGATGTGACCTTTCCAGTGAGTGATTCAATTCCAGTGTCCTGCTTTTGCTGAACCAATGTCCACAGTAACAGAATGCCATTCCTTGGGAAAACACTGAAGGGTTATAAAAATAGAGCAGCTGGTGTAAAGCCCAAGAGGGCCAGCCATGCTGTTTCCCTGTCAGTTAACTGGATCGATATTTATGCATCACTCTTGAGATGGTCTGTAAAGCCACCTGAAAAAGGGTGAGAAATTATATTGTAATAAACAAATATCTCAGGAAATCTGGTCTTTAAACTTCTGTTGTTCTGCAGCACAAGTGATTATTGACTGGCATCTGCAGAGACAATTTGGATGATGGCTAGAGTATTCCATTTGATCAGTTCTCTCCCATTGCCCCCTACCTTCTCCATAAAAACAACCCCTGACTCCTAAGCTATACATCCACTGTGTAACTTCTAGGTAATTTTGGAGGCTATTTTAGTCAGTTTGACCTGTTTCCCTACTACCACTCCAGCAATACAAGGAGTCCATCTGAGTAGACTGGTGTGTTTTAAAAAGTGTGACTAATTTGTTATGCTTTATCCAGCAACCTCCGTGAAAAATGCAGTTTTTCCCCAGCTGTGAACTGTGTGTGACACCTGTACTTTCTCAGGTTCTAATGGTTGTGTTCAGCAACTTGTGCCAACCTTTCAGTTAGTGATTGACGTGCAAATGTTGATTGACTTAGAAACAAAACAGTTGATCCTACTTTATGTTGTCCATGGATTACGCCAAAAGCAGATGGAAAGACAGTGTGGAAAACAAGGCAAGCACCTGTTCACTCTTGTTTATTCTGCAGGTAACCACGGACATGTACCAGGTTTTAGCAGCCAACAACTACCAGCTGGAGTATCGAGGGGTCATAAAGGTCAAAGGCAAAGGAGAAATGACCACCTACTTTCTAAATGAAGGGCCTCCAATTAGTTAGCACCGACTGCAGCGCCACACAAAGATGGATTTTGCATCACCCGGGATTGTGAATATGAGAAGAATCATTTTTTGGTAGCGAAGCTGAACATTCAGTGCAGTTGAAATTTCACCCCGTGACTCTAGAGCTGGTATCAACAAATTCTTTGGCCACCCATTGAAAAAGGCAAGAGAAAGAAACCACCTTGGAGTTGTTCCTGGCTGAGTGCTAAGCTGACCAAAGATGTGCACTACAGAGTTCACAGATAAGATATGAATTCGGCATTTTTTTAAAAGGCTGCTACCACAGGATGGCATAAGAAGCTATTTAAGTATTTATTGACGCAACACAACATTTACTTGGTTGAAGGAATGTATGATTCACTACAAAGCATTATTTTGGAATGGATTTGCACTCCCATAATGTTTCCATCCCATACTGCCAGCTATTTGAAGTGTACCACTGTGCTTTTATTAGCTGTTTTGAATGGGCTTTCAAAACTGACACCCACTGTTGCAGCACACAAAAAGGCCTTTTAGAAGGGCATTGGTAATGTTTTAGTGTGAAAAGACATTATAGCCTTGCCCCCTCTTTTTCCTTCTTCTCCATGGCTAAATGACTGCTCTTCTGAGTGGGGCTGGCACACCTGATGAAGGGGAAGATCAGGATAAAGGAAGATGGCTCTACAACCATATTTATTAAAAAGTCGTCTGTGCTCTTCTTTGGTATCTATCAGTTTACATGGGAAAGACTAGATGTAAACAAGAGACACTTTGTGGGGGGAACTCCCCTGAAATTTGTTGTGGGTTTTTTTGTATTTTTTATTTTGTAATATTGAAAACATGGAGATCTAACAGATATACCAAATTCTATATTTTGTAAATTATATATAAATTAGAAGGCAGGCTGTCCACACCAAGGTGTGGGGGGAGGTGTATATAACCTGTAGACTTTTGTGTAATTTTTTTCTGTGTAATACTCTGAACACAGACTTGGCAGTTTTCAGATTATCACTATACAATCAACCAACAACAAACAGGTGAGTTTCCGGGCTGAATCAGATGCATTTTAAAATGAAACTCCAGAAAAATCTACAACCCCAAAGAAGAGGAAAAACCCACGGTAGTCACAGAATTGTTCCGTGCAGCGTTCCAGCGGAGGGTGGCGGCTTCCCAATGGAAACAGGACCTTTGAGTTTTAGCTCCTGAGACGGTACCAATCGTGTCAAAAAGAGCTCTACCCAAATCTTCTAACACTTAACAGGAGCTCTTATGAGAAAAGGAAAAAAGCTCATTTGAACTTTTCTTTTTAAAAAATCATTTTTCATAGATGGTCTTAATAGAATCCTGCTGATCTAAGAGTTGTCTGACATTGTAACTGCCATGTGACATTACGAGGAACTATGTGCTGCAGCATCGAGTTTACTTTCCTGTAGTAAGCACTTATTTAAACTGATTCACAGATTTTCAATTTTCAGGAATTAGGTGATCTTCAAAAAAGATTATGATGGCAAGTGTGTATATGAGGTGGTCGACCTTAAAATAGTGCTATTGAGACTGTGTTGGGCATCTTTATCACTAGTGGGGGGGTTTCTGAATAGTTCACTGTTATCATTTATGTACCTTTTCTAACTATGAAAGAAAAATCCCTTGATATTTTATTAAAAAAAGAAACTTATTTAAAAAAGCTATATTTTTTATATTCTATGAGGGGAAGGTTTTGATATTGAATTTGGCTAGAACTAAAAATTACTCCAATCTTTTGACATTTAATAAACTTCTTTTCCACTCTTCTCAGGGCAGAATTATTGTAGTACTCACAGCATAATGATTGCACTATGGTGGTGGCGATTTCTTTTTCCTACTCGACAATGAGAATAAGTGAAAATCCATGGACCTGTCTTAATTAATTTGCTCTATTGCTAAGCATGACCCGAGCATTAAGCCATTTAAACATGAGCTTAAATGGCATCTCCCCTTTCCTTCTCCCTTCCACTAGGAAACATCTCTGAAAAGTATAGTATATTGACTTCTGTAAAACTGCCAAGTCTGCCCTTGTACTATACTTTTGCTCCTTTACATCTTTCCTGGTTTGCAAAATAAACTTAAGTTGCATCACGGTGTTATGCCTTTGTCCCCTCCTCCACCTCCCATCCCCTTTGTCCCTCACTGAGTTTCATTTCCTTCATGCCATACACTTGATTTTAGGTTTGCTTTCTGCTTTCCAAAAGTCTGCAGTCTTCTCAACTTTTGATTCACATTATGAAGTTGTGTTGTCAATGAAATTTCAAGTCCCCAGTATCTCTAGCTGTGATTGTTGACAGTGTGTCATGATCATTTCAAGGGGTATTCACACACTCTTTACTCTGGATCTTGCAAAAATGGATACAGTTATGATTTCCCATGGAAATTGAAATCTATTTAAGTAATTTAACTATATTAAACACTGTTTCACTGGTGATGTGTCTCTGTTTTATTTTAGCTGCAGCTGGCTTGTGGGGTGACACTTAAGCTGTGTAGGAGATGCTGGATGTGCAAATAGAAATGTGCAGGTCTTGTCTGGCACTGATGGATGCCTTGGTCCCTTGTACTGCCCCGTTATGGAGCCTCAAGGGCTTGGCTACCCAGCAAACATCCCCTGGGTCCTACTTGTGCTCCCAGCTGCCCCTGGAATCACTCTCAGGGCAGCTGACAAAATACACCAGCATAACTGAACAGCTTAAATTTGTGTGTGTGTCCTATCTAAAAAAAAAGTCTGTATTTACAAAAGCACATCACCTTTGCCAAAGAGTACTACCCCAGGTATGGTACTTGTCCTCTCAAGGACACTGGAAGGAGGCAGCACTGCTGCCAATGCAACATTTTCCATCTTTACATGTAAAAATAAACACTACACGACTGTACCAATTAACAGGAGCCTCAGGTAGAGCTGAGAAACAAAACCCTGCCACTTCCAGCTGACTTCTTTTAGTTGAGAAGACATTACACAGGCAGCTGAAAATGAAATGCCCTACAATCTGTTATAGGTTAGGAGGGATTTTATGAGTGTACTGAGAACACAGCTGCAGGAACAAAAAGCAATGAAGTATTTAAGGTACCACTCTTTATGAAAATTGGTGGAGAACTATTTAATTGTGGTCTCCTAAATAATCATACAAACAGCAGTTTCGGACATTGCCTGATGGAAGCAACTTTTTTTGACTATCTGGAGAAGGCTATGCCCCTGGGCAGGGAAGGCAGGAGTCTCCAATGCTCTGCCCTTTCATTTCAATTACAGTACACAGACTGGCTGTATAGTTTCCCCCAAATGCATCTTTTTCTCACCCAGAAAGCATTTTGATGAATTTTAGGTGTTTAGCCACTTCTCCCCAACACAGATACTACATCAAGTATCTGCCTGCACTTAATAAGATGATACATTTGGGACACACTGAATTTCTTAGATGTGTGTCCTCCACTGCAAATATCTCCTGCCTGGCTATTAATGTGTTACACAACGTCCACGGACACCAACACCTGGCCAAAAAGTATGCCCAGAGGCAAATATTTTCATTCTGTTAAGTTTCCCAACTGCTCCTCAGGGCACCATCACTTCCAGACTGAAGTTTAGGCGATGTCAGAGAGAGCAAGCTTGGGATGCTGCTGGGAAAAGGGCAGCTCAGCTGTTTTAAAGCTGAGAAAACTCAAGTTTCCTTGCTCTTGACCCACTTCATCCTTGCAACTGAAGGAGCAAGTAGGCTCTGGGGAGGTGGGGGAGGACTGAGAAAAATGAATTTCAGGCCGGATGAGGGGCAGGAGCAGCAACATTTTCCTGCCATTTGGGAGCCAGATAGTTTCCTGTGAAAAGCAGAGTTATATATTTTCTGTCCCTGAGCACCTCTCAGTCCCTGCCTGCCCTGGCACTTGCCTGCAGAGCGGGTGAGGTGGCTGCACTGCTGGGGCCAGCCCTGTCCTGTGGCTCCCCTGGGAAAAGGGCTGGGAAGAGGGCGGGGGTGCCAGCAGGGAGTTACCACAGCAGGAGAGCCCAGCACTGACACCCCCATAGGGACAGCTCGGCACTGGCATTCCAATAAAAAGCTCCAGGGAACAGCAGCTGCGGTCCCCTGGAGCTGGCCCCAGAGGTCTTTTAACAACTTCAGATGCAAATAACTATTGCCATCTACTGGAAATGGCATTATACACCTACCTTTTTAAGGCAAGCCTTTGGTCATTCCTTCCTGAAAGCAAATACAGACACCTTACTGAAATATAAACATTCTCTTGTGGGTGTTGGATGAACCTCAGGAAGTCTTCCTTTATAAATACAGCACGAAATGGGCTCTGCTTCTACTAAATCCTGCAGAACAATCAAGCAACCACGAATGGCCATCTGCACTTCACACCAAAGTAAAGCCTGTTGTTCAAGAGAGTAATCAACTTTCCTAAATTCATCTTCCTAAGTCTGGTAACTTCAAGTACCAGGTAAAATCAGCAGGGAAGCCCCTGCCTGAGTGTTGAGTTTGTGTAAGCAAAAAGGAAATCCTGGGAATTTTCAATAAATTTTCACCTCCAACCTGGCCTGCTGTATCTCAGTTCTGATCTCACACCAAGATGTCAGCAAGTTCTAATATTACAAACTCAAACATGCTAAGAAGCTGTGTTTTTAGCACCTAGTAATACCACATAATGAAGAACAGTCATGCTCATTAACTTTTCATTGTGAAATGGGATTTTTATCAGTGCTATAAAAACAGCAAACAAAACCCCAACTGTTTTCTGATACACTGGCAGTTGCATTTGTTCATTATACCTGCTAATCAGCAATTAGTTTAATGCCAGCATAACTGGAATGGAATAATGGCTCCAGATGCTATGACAAAGGAAGTTTACATTCCTTAAAAATGGATCTTTGGGAACAGCAGGAACGGACCGTGCCTCAGAGAAAACAAAACTCTCTGCCAACATATAAAACATGAAATGATACAAGAAATTCTTATGTGCACAACAACCTGAGTTAAAATCTAAGCAATACTTAAGACCTTCATAGTAGCTTCCCTGCTTATCAATGGAGGTGAAAAGACAGGTATGAGTTCTTCTAGACACCGTAAGCAAAGTAAAATCTGGTTTTATACTTAAAACATAATACCTCTATTTTTTAATCACTGATTTTAAATGATAAAGGACTGCTCTTCACCTTTTCAGTAAGGTGCACTAGATGCTAATACAAGCAGTTCTGGGTGCTGAGTAAGGGCTGTTTTCTTCTTATGTTCATAAACACCTTCTTCTTCCCTGTCTCGAAGTGGGGAGAGAAGAGAATTAACTGTGAAGCACCAACCCTGGAGACTGCACACCAGGGGTCTCCAAAGGCTTCACCTCAGACAGCAGCCTGAGACACAGCACTTCCCACTGCAGTTTCATTCTCTAATTCTTCTTGGTTGTATTATGCACAATTTTCTTAACTAATATTCCATCTATTTAAAAAGAAAATAAGATATCCAGTTCCTTTTTTCTTAGTCATAAAATCTGCACTAAGTAACTTATTCAAAAACGTAACATTTTGGTATGAAATGCCCGAGAAAATTTGCCTGGGCCAACATTTCACAGCACAGCAAAGCTCTGCCCGTTCCCAAATCCAGCAACACAAGGGCATTGCAACCTCTCTGCCATTAAGGCTTGATTACAACTTGTAGATGAAAACTTACATCTATTTGTACATTATAAAACATCATAAATAACTGTAATATAAAAATAAAACCCCAGTCTAAGTGATGGTGGTCCTCTATGGTTGGTTGGAGTTTGCTGGTTGATTCACCCACTTTAGGAGGATACAAATTGTTCTCTCAACTAAATCACAGAGGTTTTATGCCAGCACAATGACACCCAATCCATAAAGCCCAAAGAACCAACACAATCCCTGTATTTCTTGTTTAAGCTAATCAGACTGGTTTATTATTTTCCTGTCACCAGCTGTCTGTCTCAGGTTTGAGCTAATTATTCATCCATTTCTGAAAGTAAGGAAGAACATATAAAAAGAACAGTATTCCAACAAGTACAAGTCACTCCATTTACTCACCAATCTGTTCTCTTTCAACCCTTCCAGAGTCCAAACACATGAAGTGTGCAAGAATCCTGGTTAGCGGCAGAACTTTTTGAATAATTACAAAAAATTAACCCTATCCACATAAATCAATTTCAAAGAATAATTAAAAGAAAATCATAAATGAAAACACATTAAAGAATTTACAGCACAAGACAAAGCACCACGGGAGAAGCTGATCCCTAGAAACTGAGTTTCCAGGTTACATTTTAATTAAGAAAACATTCACATATATGTCAATGTGAAATAAAACATTCCAAAATTTAGTATCTTACATATGCCACACCTAGTTTGCTAATATGCAATAGCATTATTATTATTATTTATTTAGCCTATTCCCTACTGCCTCACAAAGGCAAAACTGACCTTGGAAGTGAAAAGCTTGCACAATATGCAGAACATACTCTACACATTCCTCCATTAATGTACAAATGTGCTTCCACATTACCATCAGATAATGTGATCATGAAACACCATCAGGTAATTCCACATCAGATAATCTCCATGAATGTATTAATGAAGCTTTTCTATGCCACCAGTTCATATTCTATATATATTTCACTGCATGGACATACTTCACTTTCCTCCTCTAGTTCCATATTCTTTTGTGTCCTTTTCAAGAAAATAAAAAAATAATTAAAAAAAGGTTCAACAACCAAGTGTAGAATGTCCACAGGCATCTTACATTGACTTATTAAAAAAAAAAAAAAAGAAAAAAAAAAGCCCCATTCAGACAGCTTCTTCTTTTGGAGAACAGCTTTACATTCCTGAGAGTAACTAGTGGAACAAGACTTGGTCTCAGTGTTCCAGGACTTGTCAGACGTTGTAATCAGGGGACTTTCCCTGGGGCTGCCGCAGTCGGATCTGCAGGGTAGAAAAAGCTCCCACAGTGACGTGGAAGAAGAGCTGCCACAGGTTGCGCAGTTCATACAGATACATGTTACACAGGCAGATCAAGCCAAACGTCAGGAAGGACTTGGCATTCCTCCAGCCTGTGTAGTACACAAACAGGTAACACTGCCAGGAGATAAAAAGGAAATCAGGTTACCTGATGGAAAATGACTTCTACTGAAGAAAAACTGTCAGGTCACTGAAAAATTACAGCCCAAACCGAGGAAAAGTCTGAATCACACAGAGAAGAACAGTATCAATTCAGCAGTCATAGAAGGATGAAGAGTACCTAATATAAATACAAGGTTACATTTGCCTTGCATTAAACCCTGAGAACAATTCATTCATAATAAGTAATTACAGCCTGAAATGAGTGGCCCATGACTAAATAGCGGATGTTCCTGGCAATCTCTAGTCAAAATAAACTCTGTTCTACTCAAGCAGTGCAGAAGAAACAAAAAAAGGAAAGCAATGGGAAGGACAAGGATAATACCAAGGCCCCAGAGCCCAGCACAAGGCAGTCCCCCAGACACTTCCCAGTGTCCTGCCAGGGGTGATGCAGAGGAGACCCTCACTGCACACCCACTGCCCTGCTTCAGCTGCTGCAGGACTGATCACATTTAGAGAGAGACACAACTACTCTCCTGTCATTTTAGGCAATGTTTTGCACACTGTGGTGTAACACAGTCTGTCAGGAACTGCCCACAGTTCCCTACTCAGCCCTCTTCCTACTGTAACTGGAAATCTGCTCAAGTCTTTTGTCTCAGTTTTCATCTCTAAAAGGACAAAGCTTTTACCCAGACATTATTTTTATTTCTTCTATTGTTTGAACTACTCCTTTAAATGCTACAAAATCAAAAAATTCCTTTGCTCCCTCCCTGGATTCAGGTAATTTCTGCTGAAGGAAGTTTTCTTCTGAGCTTTAAGGCAGATAACAATAGTATTTATGCTTACTTTCTATTCCAAATCTGTTCCCAGTGGATTTATAACTATGGTCACACAGATTTAACAGCATCCATCACCAGATTATCTAAGTGCCATTTCTGTTCTTCCTGGGCATTTGCCATGTTTTATCAGTCAAAAAAACTCCACTTAATTTTCTTTTCATTTTTCACGATCCTCAAAAAAAGGGCAACCGAACAATACAATTAATTGAGTTTACTTTATATTCTATTTGAACTCTACCACTTTGTTATGAAGCATGCATTTCCACTGCAAGTGTGGCTGAGAGCAGCACAGCTACTTGTAGTGTCCAGGTATCTAAATATTGTCAGAGATGTGGGGACTGGCATTATCAGTAAGATTTGTATGTTCTTCCTCCAAAACAAAGTAAAACTAGAGATTCATAACCTGCATGTTTCAGAATCTAGACAGAAGTGTTCTGAACCTGCTTGGCCATTTTGAACAGAGTAAATGCAACCTGCTTGTGCTGACTTCACAAATTATATCAAAAAGAGCAATTAGTTGGTACTGCTACCTCAGCAATAAGAATTCAGATAATTTCCTAGTGTTGTCACTTCCAATGACAATGTACAAACAAGTGTGACTGCTTCCAAGACTAAAATAAGAGTCAGGATATGCTACATCAAAATGATTAATAAAGGCTTTTAAACAGTAGTTTAAAAATGTTACTATAACATGATGTCCAATGAATGAATTTTACTGAAGAACTGTTTTAAATGAATGCTGAAGTGGATCTTTCATTGGTCTAGCTCTGAACTACTGGATGTGTACCTTACAGAACAGATGAAAATGCCAAAAAACTGTCAAAAGGCCAAAACAATGCAGCTCTAACAGCTTACTATAACAGGTACTGTTATGAAACTCCTGAGGGTTGTTTTTCTACTACTAAAAGGAAGTGTTATACTGAGCATGCTGTTATGGAGTAGGCTCCTCTGTGCTACTTCAGAGAAGATTTTGATTTTTTTTTTTTAATGAATGTTAAGAGATGACTGAAGGCTCAGCTTCTCATACTTCGCACTTTTGGTACAAATGAGGCAGATATTACTTTTTCTCCTTTATAAAAGACTAGAAACTATGAAGCAACACTAGACATATCAGTGAGTCTAAAACATCATATTCCATCTAAGTCCTGTTCTTTTGCCTGCACAATTATAAAAATTTCTTGGGAACCAGAGACACACTGCTGTGTTGTAATTAACCGAACAAGACAATACAGCATGATGGACACTTGTGGGTGAATGACAGTGAAATGAGCTGTCACACAACACAGGGAATTAATGTCCTGAGCTCTTAACTGGAACCAAAGAACATCAGAACATGCCAGAGAACCAACATCCCTCAATTCTGAAAACTGACCAACCACATATTACAGGAATGATACCAGAGGGTGGGAGACAGAGTTTCAACAGATGTATTTTGGATATTAATAAAAAGCCTACATTCCAAGTTGTGTGAATTCTTTCAGACAGCTCTGTTCAAGGCAAACAGTGCAGGAAACATGTCTCAATGGACAGACATGAATACTTTATAAAGAATAAGGTTTCCAGTTTGGGAGAGGAGGGGGAAAGTGCATTTTTTATATGAAAAAAGAATGGCGAAGCTCTACCTTATCTGATATGGAACAGACTGTTGGCATGGAAAATTAACACCAATCTAAATTATTTAAGGCAGAAGTTAATGGAAAGCCAGCAAGTGTTGGAGAACCCAAGTCACATTGGGACATTTTGCTAGAAATAAATTGTAGAGAATGAAGATTACAGATAACAAAGACAAAAGAAAGACTGACAGAAAGGCATTTTCTTATATTACTGTTGGACACAGTACTAAACACTGGCCCACAGAAACAAGTAAAAACTGCATATTGCACAAGTCTAAGATTAAAAGTCAAATTAATTATAATAACTGCAGCTGAGCATGAGAGACAGAGACACAGGTTAATGTGACAGCAGTGTCACTGAATGACAGATGCCAGTGGGCACCTTGCTATAAACAATAAAGGAAAGTCAAATTCAGATGCAGAAATGGAATAGTGACAGAGAAGAAAAGCAAAAAGTGTCAGGCATGAAAACAGTGAAAAGTAGCCACAAGCTTTGAAAAGGAAGGAGATGCACATTAAAGTACAGAGTGAGGAAAATTCTGGGGTGCAGAATTGTCAAAAAAATAATATAACTTCCACTGCTTGCAGCTTTAGAGATAATTGTCTTAATTAAATGTCTTAATCATCCAGCTGGAGATAAAATGCCAGCAAACAGAAGTTCTTTGTGTCTTTTATATCAATCTACTACTACAGGATAGCTTATGATTAATGAAAAAAATACAAAGCAGAAAATATTTTTTGTAATCACCCTATTCAAGTATCTGTGACATTTAATGATGACACTTATGCATGACTGGTAATGTTTTTAAACTCTAGTGAATTCTGCAAACAGAAAAACACACCTGGTACAAACAGGCTGCGGTTCCAAGAAAAAATGCAATAACATAGCTGAAATCTTCACCTTCATTCTGTAAGAATAAAACAAAAAGCCATGTTTTAAAATAAAACAAGTGAAATACCAGCCATTTACAGTATGAAAGTTATGAATTATTGCATGTTAAAACAGTTTCACACAGGGATTTACAGCAATTTCTTTACCACACTAAACCGACAATTAGGACTAATCAGTGCTTACTTACATGTCTGCAAAAAAATCACAGTCCTGGAGTCTGACCAAAATGTTTATTCACAACAAACAACTCTTGCCAAGATCTTCAAAAGCTTTAAAGTTGTCCAGCTCTAACACTGGATATTTACCTTCTCCAGATGCCTTTGAAAATTCAAGTCTAAACACTGGTAACTACCTTAATAGTAACTTCGTAGATTTGTGCCTTTCTAAAGCTTCACAAAATGGAAACGAGGTAACAGGAAAGGACCCAGACTGGCCACTAGGGTGGGGTAAAACTCTGCACAGAGAATAACGAAGGCAGCTCTGTGCTCATGCAGTGACAGCTAACAGCAGCACAGGAATTTATCAGACAGAATTGGAAAATAGGGTTCTCTTGAAGGAAAGATCGAAAAATTTACTTGAAGTGACAGATTTTTCTACTGTGTGTTTTGAAAATATAACAAACCCTTTAACTTATTCAAACGGGCTGTTACAGTTCCTATAGAGCTGAGCAGAGTAAATTTCCATGCTCAATGACTGCATTTCTAGTAAACATCTGCAACCACCAAAAACTTTCCTAGGAAAACAACAGGCACTCATGCAAATGTTTGTCCTTGAAAGCAAGTATCACTTGAGAAGATGGTGGTCCATCCACAAGGACAACTTGTGTCTGCTGAGAGTATGTTCAGTGTGAAGCATTTGCGTGTCCTGTGCTGACCAGGAAAAACTTTGCATGTCTGCACACAAAAGTTATATCCACAATACAGTAACTTCTAACCAGTCTGTAAGTCTTTGCCCCAGTGCCACTGCACATGTGGTGGAGTACAGTTACAGATTGTAACAGAATTTTATTAACACCCAAATAAAACCACTGATTATAAAGCAAACAGTTAATTCAGAGACACGCTTTTGAACGACTTCTCAGAACACGTTTCATTAATTGTGTTTTGGATTATTTCTCCCTAAACCTTGTGGATTTTTCCATAATAAAGTAAACTAAGAGAATTTTTAATGGATTTTTAGTGTGCCTCATTTGTCAGAAATGAAAATTATCTTCCATCTGTACTGCAATCTATTACCTCCAGATGCAATAACATAGAGAATAAAATTAACTGGACGTCCTGTCATCCCTTAAATAGATTAATCTAACATTTGTGTTCTTTTTTAAAAATCAGCTGCAGAAAGGTAACAAAATAAGTTTTAGCAACATCACAGTAACTGACAAATCCATTCAGTACTATTTGTACTACAGCATACTTTAAAATCATTCCTATTTATAAACTGAGAGAATTGTGCATAACACAGAAAAACCTAATTAGGGAGAGAGATGCAGGTGCACTTGGTCTTTCTTTAAAAAAAAACCAAAGACAACTCAGAAAGGACCTAGCATAGAACACTTTCATTAATCTTGTTCATCTATCAACTAGTTTTCCCAAAATGCTGAGACTAAACAGTACTGTTTTTTCAATCGTTATATATATATCGATATTATGTAACTGGAATACAGGAATTCTTCTTTACCTTATTTCCCAAAAAAAAATCCACTAGCTATCAAAAATATTGCAGTTAGCTGCTGAAATGGCTAGAGACCAAGACTTACAAGGAGCAGCTGAGGAAACTGGGACTCTTTAGCCTGGAGGAGAGGAGGCTTGGGAGAGAACTTACCGCCCTCTGCAACTACCTGAAATGAAATTGCAGCAAGGTGGGGGTTGGGCTCTCCTCCCAGGTAACAGTGGGTAAGATGAGAGGAAATGGCCTCGTGTTGCATCAGAGGAAAAATTTCTTCACTGAAAGGGCTGTCAAGCTGCCCAGGGAAGTGGTTGAGTCATCACCCCTGAAGGAATTTAAAAGCCTTGTAGATGTGGCACTTTGGAACATGGTTTAGTGAACTTGGCAGCGCTGAGTTATGGTTGGACTCAGGTCTTTTCCAACCTAAATGACTCTATGAAGTCCAGATATATTTAAATAAAAAGACTCTCTACCAGCCAAGTAAGAGGATTACCATTTTCTCTCAGAAAAGTTCCATGGGGTTTTTAGTTTCCATATCTATCACCACAATAATAGCCATTAAATTGTAAGGAAGTCTTTGGGTTTTTTTTGTGGCAACACATATGAACTTTCTGTGCATGCCTGCCAAGTACTAGCAGCATATTCACCTGAATTGCTTGAAAGTAAAAACCATTATTAGTGACACTGTAGCACTTGTGGGAATACAACCAGCACAAGAAATGGAACAGAAAGAAACTGAAAGGCTATAGAGGGGGGGTCATAGTAGAGATTTTACAGAAAAAAAATGGGTTTGGGGGGGTTGTTTGGTGAGGGGAGTTTAGAAGAAATTACTTGACAATTTTCTGACACTGATCGTTTCAATACACAAAGAGAAATAAGGTTTATTAAATACAAACAAAAAAAAAAACTACAAAAGTTCTCTAGGAAATTACTTTACAAAACCTGTTTAAAGATTCCCGCTCTGTGGACTTTTCAAAAAAAACTGCCCAGATTTTCAAAGCTGTTCATCATTTCACTCAAGTGTTTTTAAATAGTATCTATAGAAATTAAACACCTCATACCCTGGCATAAATTTAGCAAACAGAACATTACGTTCACATCCTCACTGCTCCCAAGGTACCAGGGAAGGAGCTGGCCACCCAGCTTCCACTGCTGTTGAAACTCACAGCCTTGGTGAATGAGGCAGCACACTCGAGGAGGATGCACAGATCACAAACAATGCAGGTTTTGTGAGAGAGGCCTGACCTCACAAACAGTACTTTTGAAATAAAAACTGCCACAACTAAGATCATGTAGAATCTTCTAAAACGAAAATTGTGGTTGCTGTGATGCATAACTTTTAAACTCATAAACATGTACAATACCTGGAGAAGGCTTTCTATGGCATGGAAGCCACGGATTAAATTCAAAGCTCCACATAACAGACTAAGCACGAATGAGACAATCCCTGGCAGAGTCACAGGTTCCAGACGTTGATGAGGAGCTGCAAAGCAGATCAAAAGAAGATATCAAAGGTCAAAGCAATGCCTTCAGAAATTCAATAAAATAATAATCTCATTTGTCAGTGGTTTCTAGCTCAAGAGATCACTGAAGCAAACCACAAAATGTAATTTCTGTTTTCTAAAAATACAAAACATTATAAATGTTTCAGCACAAGGTTTAGCAAAAAGTAAACTTTCCTCCAGTTCACATATGTAATTGTCTTGTTATATTTAGTCTTTATCTCAATAGGTTCCATTTATTCAGTATGTTAGTCAAGGCTGTTCAAACATGCCAGAAAATCAAAAGTAAAAGATGCACTTGCTACTGAAACCTGCCCATAATCAGTAACCAGCTAATAAGTCGTGTATTTAAGAACTTCTCTCAGAACCTCCACTCTTCTTTAACACCAATGCATTAGTGAGATACTGAGACTGATTTGCTTGTTTGCTGGACAGAACGCTGAGGCAAAGGTATCACAGTCCCCTTCCTTAAAAACACAGGAAGTGCGCTACCAAAGACACACATGAAGGGACAGCTCTGAAACTCAGCTGGCATCTATATCACAATCTTATATGGACCTTCCAGACTGTGCTTACCATCTTACAAGTAAAACACATTAAAATTAAATCACTTTCTTTTCATGCACACCCGCCCTTTCAAGCTTATCACAAGTATGTAACAGTTATATATGTTCCTCATTACTGTCCCTTTCCATAATGAATAACAAAGCAAACGTGAAAAAACAATACAAAACTCTTAACAGTCTGGGCAACACTGGGATAACAATGGGACTACTGAGCTGTACTCAAATCATTCTGTACAAATCAACCAAGTGTAAAGATCTGAACAATGAGGTTAATGAACTGTAACATTAATAGAGAGGGGGTGTCAATCCCAGTTTTTTGTATTGCACAGACCCAGGAAAAAGGTTTTTCAAACAGTTTATGAAGTTACAGAACCTAAAAAAGCCCCAACAAAAGCTATTTCACATTGATAAGCAGGCAGGGCTGTCTAATTAAGAGTGTACAATAAAACAAAAATATACAGGATGAGTTCAGTTAATTAATTTGCGCTGAATTTAATAGTGTATAATCAGTTGGGGTGTTTTTTTAAACAAAAGTATAACCCATGTTTAACTGTGAGAGCTCACTGCTTTTCTAACTGTAGGGCACATTACTCCCAGCAATCACTCAGTTAAGGTTAGATATGCTAGATGTGCTATTTGCATACCAAACCACTCTTTTTCAATGACTTCCAACTGGTTATTTGTTTTGGGTTTTTTTTTAAACCATCTCATCTAGAGAGTGGAAAAAAGCTGAGGGTGTATATGACTGTTTTTACCCAACAGTAACTTCATTCCATTAACTGGTGGATAAAATTAATTCACTGCTTTCCACTTGCAGCTCTCCATAAAATCTCCTTTTCCCCATGTATTGGGTAACTTAAAATCATCGTGTGCTAAAACAGCATTTAAAACACCTCTTTGAGAACCATGGGGGAAAAGTAAAGAGTCTGGTCAGCTTAATCAACAAAGTCTATGAAGGTTCATAAAATAGTAACTTTTCTCTTGTTAAAATCCAAAAAAAAAAAAAAAATATAAAGGACATTATGTACCATTAATAATGTCATTAAACTCTCCAGAGTGTAACAAATTTTAGTGTTACAATCAAAGCAACAAGACTCATTTATATACAAAAAGATGAAGGCAAAACCAAAGAATGAAGAAGGAATGCCAGAGAAGGCAGGGTAAAGGGTAACTGACTTCAAATTGGTACATCCATCAATCTTAGAAATATGATTAACTGCCATATCAAAATTTCTCAGTTCAAATAAAGCACAAATTCTGAATTTAATGTTCACATTTACATAAAAATCAGGAAATTTACATGGCATGAGAAACTACATTACTTGTAAGAAAGTTTATTTAAAACTAAAATCTAAAAAAAAAAACCAAACAAAAGCATGGAGTATACCATCAAGCAAAAAATAACTTTGATCTGACAACTGTTTCTTCACTGAAAAAAGCTCAGAAAACAGTAATTTTATCCTAACCTGAAACATCACACATC
This sequence comes from Calcarius lapponicus, assembly GCA_039654755.1. NCBI lineage: Eukaryota > Metazoa > Chordata > Aves > Passeriformes > Fringillidae > Calcarius > Calcarius lapponicus. The sequence continues at coordinate 16,025,190 of CM077470.1, read as the reverse complement.
AGCATGCTGTGACCTTATTTCTAATGCCTGCCAACACCTACATGTACCTTTGCAGGAAGATTCTATCCATAATCTGCACACTTTGTGCTTCCCACATGCAGAATTACCCCTGTTCCTCACTGCACTGCAGAACTCAGAGGGAGAAGGCTGCTACTGCAAGCACTGCCAGCACAGCAGGCCTGGATCCCCACCCTGGCTACACACCCAGTTACAGTGGGAGCCAGCGAGAGCCACTGCTTCCCCCACGGCCCAAGCTAATGCCTCCAACTCTGCTATTCTGCACAACAAAACAGGATTTGCATCCACCTAACTTCCCACCTCTGGATGCCCTCCAACTTCATTTAACACTGCTCACTCTAGAAAGTCCTACTTTTTAACAGTACGGCATATTCAGGAAATTCAACTAGGCAAAACATCTTTTTGTGAGAATCTTTTTGCTCTGTCCTTAGAGCAAAGGAGAAACTTGGAAGTCCAGCCAACTGAGTGGGCAGCAAACATCCAGAGAAAGTTCTTTTCAAGGGTGGAGAGAAGTGATGAATGTAAAGAACTACAAAACCATTAGCAGACTTTCTAAAAAAGACACTGTTATTCAACAGCATCTAAAATGTGAAGAGCTGAAGAAGTAGCAAAGTGCCAGCTTCTCATAATGTACAGCCCTTTGATGGTGAGTTTCTGCAGCAACTCAAGGACGGAAGTGGATAACTGAACAGAGATCTATGGAATTCAGAGGAAGAAGAAAGTTAAAAGCAACTGAAAAAGAAACAGAAGAAAAATGACATGAAAAGAAAAGAGGACAACAGAATTTCTTCTGTAAGAAGTTGTGGAGAGGTAAGTAAAAAAAAAAAAAACAATCAGAAAATCACCTGCCAATTATTGTTGGATCATCTTTTTCAGTTAAAAGGGAAATGGTCCCTATGTTTTTTAATTTAGGTCTATATAACCTTCCAACACTCTTACTCAAAAAAGTGATAAAAATCACATCACCCATTACATGGACAACTTTTAAAAAACAGCCAATTTTGACACAGGCTGAATTCTCTCATGCTTATTGCTTTTTCTTTTCCCAACTGCAGGAAGGTCAAATCTAGACAATTTTCAGAGCTAACCAGCTCCCCTTCTGCCACCATAACCCTTTCCACAAAGCAGGATTACATGAGAACATTTAGAGTAAACAACAATGTAAGAACCAAAAGTGGCAAGGTATCACAGCATTACATACCTTTAAAAAGAGCCCACACATGTAGAAAGATGACAAAGACATGTACAGTGCTGCTTAGAAGATTCCACTCTTTTAAACAATTTAAACACCTTCATACTTTTCCTTTAATCATTTTCCTGACTCTAACTCCAATACTGTTAAATTGCAAATACAGAGATTGTAAGCTATTTCTACACTGTCTCATAGCACCTGGAATTCTCAGAATCAGGGCCCAGAGTACAAACAGGACACCCTATTGGTTTTGTTTGGTTTTCACCTTCCACAGAAAGCAGTTTTCAATCTTCTAGAGTAATCCTCATAAGTACATAATAAGGATAATATACTGGCAAAGAGATCCTCTTTACATATACATATACACAAACTGCACAAAATCTCATTTATTACAACACTGTAGGAGGTGTTTAGATTTACAATTGCAATTCTATGATTTATGACTGCACCCTGACACTGTAAAGTGAACAGCATCAGTATATGCCTGCTCAGGATAATTTATAGACAGCAGTACTTCTGGAAAAAAAAAGGAAAATATATTAACTAATTAAAATCAACACTTCCTTCCATTCTATTTATGATTTTGGTTCACCAAACTTGGAGGACTGAAATCAGATGATGTCAGTTTCACATGTGGAGCCCATGTATCAGTGCAAGGATTTGGCATTTTGTTTCTGTCCTGCTGGGAAACATGTGAAGATGGGCCTCAAACCCATTCAGAGGATTCACTTAATAGCACAAAACTTTTAACCCAGCTCAACCCCACAATTCCACATTTACCTCCTATATGAAGTAATTTTAAGTTCAAAAAAATTAATGACTACTTAAATAAACTTGGCAGTTTTATACAAAATTGCAATTCTTAACACTGTACATAAGGCACTCATTTTGTGGAGTGCATCTTTTAGCCAGCAGAGCTCTTTGGATTTTCACCATTGCAAAGGCTTCCTAAAGAGATGCTTCTCCCTCCAGCTGCTCTAACTCCTGACACTGCTCTCAGCTTATGTCACCACTGAGTCTTACTGGGCAGAAATATCAAAACTTCTCAGAAATCATAAAAAGTCAAAAAATAAAAATAATCTCCTTGTTAAGTGCTCATCTTCATTAACAGGGTTTTTTTCCTTCAATAAAGCAGTCTAATGGACAGAGCCAGTTAAAACCTCTGAGTGCCTTGGGAAGGTAAGCATTTGGAGCAAGAGACAAAACAGACATCTGAGCTAAAATACACGTAAGGTCATATCAGCTTTATGTTTCAGAAACATGAAAAGAAGCTCTTTCTAAAAAGAAAAAAAATGCATTTTACTTCATCTGTCTCATTTAAGGATACAAGAACACAAGTCTGGAACTTACCTGCAGATATCTTACCAGTACCCTTATACTCCCCCACAGGTACATGAGAAAAGCCATTGGCTGAACCAAGTTCTGACACTGAAATTTGATAGGGTGGTCTCAGTTTGATTTCAGTCTGCATATCAGCAAGATTCATCTTTGTTGACAAAGAACGTGTGTTGTTGTATCTCTGTTTGGTCCTCTGAATGAAATTATCTGTGCAAAATTTAAAATAAAAAGGTTTTTTTCTATGGACTTTGTTAATTACATAATCCAAAACCATGCAGCTTTTCAATTCACAAACTGAAATACATTGCTTGAAACATTTGTATTTATCTTGGATTTTTAACACTATTTCTGTTTTGTGTCTAATACATCGTGGGTTATTTAATTCTGCAGTTAAAAAAATAAAGCTCTAAAAATCTAATTATGTAATAACTGAATAAAATAATGACTTTTCATTGCATGAGACCGAATGCATTTCTAACACAATGGATTTACTGCACTTATTCTAGCTTTTCTGTTAGTTTAGTAAATACTCTTATGAAAAAAATATGTTGTGGGAAAAAAAAAAAGTGTTCATAGAAATCTTCACAAGGAGGACAGTAATGTCATACTGAAATTGTCATTAACTGACTGAATTATGTACAGGAATTAACCAACTGGAGTATCTTCCCCCGTGTTTCTAAAACTGCAGCTCTCTTTGCTCTAATGTGCTTCATAAAAATATCTAATTACAGTAATTTCTAATACATGGTATTAAAGCAACACAAATTAATGGAATTCGTAACAGCTGTTATCTGGTATATATGATATGAGTTGCATTTGGAGTCTGAAGATTAAATGCTCCACTACATCATAAGAGAAGTAAAAATTTCTCCCTTTCATATACTGAACAAGAGGTAGCACAGCTAAGAGCTAACATGAAACTGCAATCGTTTCCTTGAGAAATTTATGAAGTTCAATGACTTCACAGGTGAAGTATTTCAACAGGTATGACGTCAAACAACTCCTGGTATTACCACCAGAAGATGAACTCCTGAGTTGCTCACACAAGGCTTAAACCAAAAACTACTGGAATGAACAGAAGGAAGTTTGGATAAACCTCTAGTAGTATAATTTAATGCCCCCAGAAGTATTTCTTTATTGACTCTAGCAGCAGTTAAATCAGATTCTAAATCCATCTGAAACAGAGCTATAAACTGCTTTGGACATTTTTTTGTGGGCATTAAGTTGTATCTATTTAAATTCTCATTTGTCTTAGTATGAGAATGAAGGGAGAAAGTCAGATCCTTACCAAACTCTATAAAACAGTACGGTCTGATAGCAGTATTTGTCTTCATCATATTGTAGGTAGTGATGAACTCTTTCTGAAGCTCATCCAGGAAACAGAAAGCCAGGACATTGGGATAATTTTCAGTGCACAACATCATATAGCTTACTCCCAGAGAACTTATAAAGCTGGAATTGAGAAAACATATTCAAAATTTCAAATTTAAATTCAGTGAATTAACTGCTTTTCTAGTCTGATCTCATATTCTGTGACCAGAAAAACAAAAACTTATCTGGGATAGCAAAGGAATAAATGTTTGCTGAAAAGCCCAACAGTATTCTAAAAGAAAAACAAGTTACTTTTAGACAATGTTTTACTTGAACACCACATTGTACAATCATATGAGAAGCTGTTTTACATGAATGTGTATGCAGGTATATGTGTGCACACATATACACACACTTGTGAAACAGAAAATAACAAAGCTTTTAGGAGGCAGAAACACAGCAGGTTCATCCCATAACAGCTTTTCACTCATCTCAAATGTACAGTATGTGATCTGGTGCAGCCCAAAAATGCAAAACCTTATCTTCAGATTTGGGGGAGGGCTGTTGGCTCTTTCTAGAGCATGGGAAGAAATAAAACTGTTCTGTAGAATTAATTAATTAATAATTCTCCAAAGATAGTTGCAAGGACAACCAGAGATGCGAAATGTGAAATCAGAAAAGGACAGTTTGCAATAAACATATTCTGTTGTGTTTAGGCAATTCATTAATGTTTAAGTTTTCATGATAACATTCAAATTTCTTTAAAATCTTGCTGGATAACTTACAGTATTAAAAGTAATCAAAGACAAAAGCAGTAAAATCTACCCTGATTAAGCCTTATAGCTTATTCTTAAAAGTTTGTTTTAAGCTAATCAGTTTACAGCCCAACTGTAGTTAGCCTGTAAAAAGAAAAAAAAAAAAAAAGATTGAAACAATTTAGTCCGTCCTGGGATTTAATCCAAGAAATGCTGGAAACTCACATATACCTACAGGAGAGTAGCACTTTCTAGGATCATTCAGGTGGTATTTGTTCCACCACTGTAACTTCTACATGGTTACCTAGAGGTTAAGATGAAATTACTCACCTCATTTAAAATATCTAAATTAGAATCAGAATTTAGGTCAGTTTAAGTGCAAGTGAACTATAAACAATAAAGAATTTCTTCTAAATATCTAATCCAAACCTACTCTTTCATTTAGTGTAAAGCCACTCTTCCCATGATGTTGTCCTATAACTTTGTGCCGTTATAAAGGAACTTCCATGAAAGTCTGAATAGGTTCAAATCTTTCTACAATTGCTCAGGTTTTAAATTTCTGATATATAAATAGTGCCAAGAATTAATCTTAGTTTGATTAAGCATTTCTAATGTGCACAGTTAACTTTTTCACTTACAGAGAGACACAACCTAGAATGTTGCAAATACTTAAATGAGATGCCTTACTTTATATTATACTGTCCAGTTTTCAGAGTACATCTATCAGGAAGCTGAGAAAGTTTTTTTGAGAGCATTTTAAAATATTTTCTACATTCTTGCATTCCCATGCTCTGTTCATAATCAGTAGATGCAGAAAGTGGGAGTCCATCCCTCACGCGGACCACAGAGGCAGATAAAATCATAGACATTGCCACCAGAGTTAATGACAGCCTGCAACAAAACACAAATCAGGAGGAATCAGAATTAAGGTAAAGCACAGACAACAGAGTCAAGTGTGATGAACCAAACTTCTCAAGCTGTACACTGGGTTCAGGCCTCAGCTGGGGCACAGTCAGGATTTTCAACTGTAACTCAGACTAGAGCTTTAATTGAACAGGACCTACTAATCTACACAAGCCACAAAACAGTTCTTCAAACCTTACACTAAATCAAAACATTCAAAAGTTTAGCAAGACAAGTATTAAAAGGATTACTTATCTGCTAAGCATCAGTACACAAATTTGTTCTCCTCCAAGTGGGCGAACTGCTAGAATTTATACGAAGCCAAAAGCAAACACTTCCTCAGCTCTTAACACTGCTCTGCAGACTCCTACCATATACTACACCTATCACTTCAGACACTATGAAAAAATATTTTTGCCTCCCTCAGATGATGCTACTCAAGTTCCATACAGTCACAAACTGCAAGAGGAAACATATTTCTGGATACAGCTGAAATATGCTTTTGTGTGTGATCCTGACATGTTTACAGCACCTTTCAAACTATGACGTTGAGGGTGCTTTACAAGCCTCAGCAGCTGAATGACTGCATTCTCACAAGTCAGAAATCCAAATCTTCCCCAAAAAGACACTACCTCTTCACAAAAGAGAGGAAATAGCTATTTTTACCTGAACTCTCATCTTCTCTATTTCCCACTCCCCAAAGATTATATATCCATCAGGAAACTTAATGAATAATCAAGAGTATTCAGGCTTTTCAAGGTTATTTACTCCTCAGAGAGAAAGAGGCATATCATAACGTAAGCACTAAAAACGTGTTGTCATTTTCAGTTTAGTAAATTCAGCTTCATCAGCAGTCAAACTTCAAACTCCTTTGAGATCCATCACATTAGCTGAATAAATTCCAAATTAATACCCTTGTATTTTACTTGTACAGCACATCAGACACTCCCTAAAGCTGTAACAGCAGGGGAAGCCACTGTTGACTGCAGTCTGCTGAACACCTTGGGGCTTTTATCAGGTGCCCTTGTTATTTCAGCACTTCACTGGAGAATTCCCTCCTGAACAAAGTGGAGGACAGCTGGACACAAAACCAGAAAACAACCCCAACTCCAGGACTTCCTCTAGATCAGCCTGATGGTATGAAGCATCTAAAGCCACAGTTCTAGAAAGTTTTACCTATCCCCAAGTTCATGCACGTGCTCCCAAAAGGACAATTCACATGGAATGCACATGGACTCATTCTCCTAACTATGCTGCTAACCAAGGAGAGAACCAAGCAGCTCAAGAGCACAACAAAATTGCAGAGGAGCTTTAAACTGTAATGGTTCTCTGCAAATAACCACCTCTACCACTCAGAACTTGATCCTGACAGGGACTTTTGGGAGCTGTATCGATATAAACAAGAGCCATGATGCCATGGCACAATTTAAATACCCCTTCATTAGCTTACTTGCACAAAATGCAATTCCATGGATCTGCATTTCCCCTGATGAAACAAATAACTTACTTAGCACCTAACATGAAGAAAGGAACGCAGCTCCATGTCCTGTTTCAGGAAAAGGCAGGGAATAGGACTGCACTGCAGGAGAAACCTGGAATCCTGCAGCCAGCTCTCAGAAGAAAAGGTATTACTCTGTTCACTTTGTAAATTATCTCGATGGTTAAAGTTCATGTTGAGCTATCTGATGAGATAAGAACAAACAAAAAAAGTTAATAAATATATTTACTGGGTAACAACGCACTTCAGGTCTTTTTTGTGAGGCCTTACATATTGGAAAGGCCTGAACATAGCCAAGGGAGGTTACTCAAAAGATAATCACAGAAAAAGAAAACTGGGATAATAGAGATATTAAAATGTTTCTGTGTTCTTTAAGTGAAGTTCAGGAAGTCCCATCACTTGAGGCATTTAAAAAGGGAAAACAAGCTACTCATCTGCACAGTACAGGAGCAACTCAGGTTTACACAACCTTTGATTCTGAACCCCATCATTCCCCTCATCCACTACATTTGATTAACCCATAATCTCCTCTGCTCAGAGCACTTCAGGAACGAAACACAGCACAACCACAGCTCTATTTCCAAAGCATTAAGATTTTCAAAGTTCAATCTCATCATAGTTATTTTGCTCCTACAACTGAGCACAAAAAACATAAATACCACTAACAGCAGCATGAATGCACAGACAACAGACAAAGCAAATGATAAAGACATGTTTAGAGGTATTCTTTCACCTTTTATGTCTATTCTGTATGTAAATAAATATTTGCATAAATCTTCAACAAAACTTGAGACTCCTACTTATATTCAGAAAAAAACAGGCTCTGTTTTTCAGAGAAAACAGAAGACAAGCCTCTATTGGAACCTGCCAATTCTCTTAATATACTACAAAATCATGCAAGGTAGAAATTGTGTTGAGCTGAAGATCTCAACACCAGTCAGGTTTTGTTATCATCATCTTAAAAAGCCACCCAGTGAAAATATGAGCTTTTTTTTCTCAGCCTCCTAACAGACTGAATTTATCATAGAATCCGAAAGCTATCTAAAAACCAAAGCAAATCATAGAAAACTACTTTGGCTGGAAGATCATACACATGTCAAGAGATGTGTAATACACATACTGTAACAGAACATTCAGCCTTACCTGCAAATGTATTAACAAAGAAAAAAAGATTACTAATCTACCTTATCCAGCTCTCAAAACAATACAGATTTGCACAAGGAGCCAAGTGGTTAATGTGATATGCACTTACATATTTAGAGATTGAAGAAAGATAAATATGCTTTCAGAGCTACCTCTAAATGTCTTTTTGAAATAGCTGTTCAAAGCTGCATTAAGTAATTCACCAAATCATTACAAACTTCATACGTTTTCCTCCAAAAATTCTATATCCCTCAACTACCTGAAGATGACGAGACTGCACTTCCATTACAAATGGTCTGTGAATCTCTGACATGTGCAAGAAAATGAACAGATCAGGTTTGATGTCTCATTCCATGACAGAACTGTGGAATACCAAATCCAACCAGCAGCTGTTTGGCTCACAGTTATACACAGGGCCCAAAACATGTCACCAGCCAGTGAAGCTCCTTGTCACAGGCGGCTGTCCATGCTACAACGTCATGTGAATTTAAGAGGCAACTGGAAAAGTTCACAAACTACAGAGGTATTAAAAGCAAGTCACAAACATCCACAGGGAGGGTACATCACAGAAGCATCACTCACTCCATGCTTGCACCGTTCTTGTTTCCCTTGGTTAGTATTTACTTCTGCCCCATCTTTGTTGATTTCCCCTTCACAGCCCTCCCCACAAATGAGAGAACTCATGGAAGGAGGAGCATGGAGAAAGCTGGCCCCAGACAGGTAAGAGTCAGCAGGGTGGCTATTCCTCTGCTACTGCACCTTCCCAAGAGCTGTCCAATTCCTCATGCACATCAGCATCCACTGTTTCACAACTAGGGATCAGCATGTGCCTGGTTTCATTTCCTCCCAGGAACAAAGAAACCTCAGGCGATGGAAACCAGAGCCTGTTTCACTGTACTTGTTTTTCTGAAGACATATTCAATTATCATGTTGTTTATTTCTGTGTTATGATGGTACTTGATCCTGAAGCAGCATCTAGAAAAGTCCTAGAAACACTGAAAACAGAAACTGGAACATTCCAGCCTTTTGTAGCAAATTCATCATCTAACTTGTGATCTGACAGTTGCTTTAAACCTAACTGACACAGTCTTGTAACAAGTGTTTGAAAGTGGCTTGTGACTTTGATTTGCTCAGGATACTTCACCTAAAAAAAAGTCTAGCTTTTTCAAAATTCTGAGCAGATCTAGTGCAATGGCAAGCCTACTCTCCTGCACCTGATAACCTTCAGCCAATTTAATCACATTTCTTGGTGGGATGTCTGCCTCTCATAAAAACTTTCCATAAAATATAAAACTGGGAAGTGTGTGCAAGCTGCACTCCTGTCTGACACAGAATACAGATAAAACTTCGGTGCTTACTTCAAAGGTGTACCTAATACTGTTGGACAATTTATTGTCCCCACTTCTGAGGGTTGTGACAGTTGCATTACACAGGAAGGAGCTTAATTTTTTCACTCTAAATTATACTTGAGAAATTCGCGTTACAAACTGGAGCACTACAGAAGGACACAACAAATAAAGCCACTTTGACATCACCAGATATGATAAGACAAGGGAATAATCCTAAATCACCAGCCAATATAATCCTTTCCATAAAGGGGGGGAAAGAGAGGAGGGGGAAAGAGAGCCCAGAGGCAGAACCAAGATTCACAGAATCAATGAGGTTGGAAAAGACCTCTGAGATCTTCGAGTCCAGCCTGTGACTGGACACCACCACGTCACCAGCCACCACTAAGTGCCACGTCCAGTCTTTCCTTAACAGGTGGCTCCAGGCACAGTGACTCCATCACCTCCCTGGGATCCCAATCCAATATAAAACCACCCCTTCTGAAGAAATTCCTCCTAACGTCCAAACAATTCTGACAAACTAAGGGAACGGAACCAGTTGCATCCCAAAGTTTGGGAGCTCGACCCTTTCACCTGGCACCTACTTACGTGGCAGCTCCGACCGGACCATCTGCAGCCGCAGCAGAAGCGCTGACTCAGTGGTCACTGACCGAGGCGGATCCGCACCGCCCCAGGACACAGAACTTCACACACCCTCCGGCGGGGCCTGGACAGCGGCGGAGACCCCTGCACACAGCGGGCTCCTGCTACCGAGCGGCGCTTGCCAGGAGCCCCGAGCGGCCCTGGCTGCCTCCCGCGCTCGCCCTGCCCGCGGCGCTGCCGCTGCCACCACCACCACCACCCTCCCCCGAGACGGCTGCAGCGGCCGCGCTGACCGCGGCTGAGGCGCGAACGCAGCCGGCCCCGAGGCTCCGCGGCCGGGCCTGGGGCGGGTAGCGGCGGTAGGCGGGAGGGGAAGGGAGCGAGGGCGAGGCCGCGGCGCGGGCGGGGCGGGCAGGGCCGGGCGGCGGATCCGGCCGCGGGTCCCGCCCCGCCCGCGCCCCTCACGGCGCCGGCCCCGCGCGGGGGGCGCGAGCCGTACCTGGGCAGCGGGCGGCGGCGCGCGGCTCCCGCCGGGCATTGTGGGAGCGGACACGTCCGCGCGCGCCGCAGCGCCCCCGCGCGTGGCGGCCGAGGCGCTGCGGAGCGGGGCCGCCCTGAGGGCGCTCCCGGCGCCGCCGCCTCAGGGGCCCCGGCCAGCGCCGCTGTCAGCCCGCGGAGCTGGGGCGGCTGTCCTGGGGCTGGGGGCGGGTCCGGGGCCGCTGTCTGCGAAGGGGACGCCGCCCTTGCGTGGCTGGCATGCGACGGCCACGCTCCCGGGCGTGGGTGTGTCTCTCCGCCCGGGCGGGAGCAGCCGAGCACCGGCAGCGCTGTCTCGCACAGCCTTGTCTGAGGCTGAGTTTGTCATAGAATCAGTCAGGTTGGGAGATATCTCTGGAATCATGGGGATCAACTTACGACCCAACACTACCCTGTCAACCAGACCAGGGCACCGAGTGCACACGCAGTCCTTACTTACAAAGGATGGTGACTCCGCCACATCCTTGGGCAGCCCAGTCCGATGTCAAAGCACCCAGTCTGTGAAGAAGCGCTTCCTAATGACCAGCCTGAACCTCCCCTGGTGCATCTTACTGTCTCCTTGTCTGTGACCTGGGAGAAGAACCCGACCCCTGCGGGTCTGCAGCCTCTTGCCAGGGAGCTGTAGGGAGCGGTGAGGCCAGCCCCGAGCTCCTCTCGTCTCCTGCAGGACAATTGGCTCTGCTGGCAGCACAGCTGAGCTTTAGGAGCTGGGCTCTTTGGGTTCTCCCGTGTAATAACTTCTGACAGCGGCTGGCTGGTGCCCACCAGGTTTAATGGATGACACAGCCCTTGGCGTGTGCCTGGCGCTGTGTGGATAACCAGGTGTGTTTGGGGTCCTCTGCTGGGGCAGCGAGTGGCTGCTGGCACCTGAGCCACGGGGACAGAATAGCCACCAGCAAAAGTGCACTGAGATGAGACCAGATGCTAGGCTAATCTCACTCATTTCCCAAAAAATCAACTGGATGTGTTTCAACAATAAATGACAATACAAAAGTGAAAGTTTGCAAAACTTGTTAGTAACTCTAGAGTGAGGTTCCTATTTTAAAACTTTCTTTACTGATACAAGGGTAATTTTCTCCCTGTACCACTCTTTGACTTCAACACTGCTTCTCTTTTTTAAAAACCTCCTCTGTTTTTGTACCAAATCACACCATTTTAGTCCATTGGCTGAAATCTGAAATGAAAGCAGCTTATTTCCTTGCTATCTCCTTTTAATTTCTCCTTCCATCTGTTACTACTTCACTATCCAAGTGCGTGTAGCACGGCGGTGTCGGCATGGAGGTAACACACCTCACACTCTGGACTCTCAGGCTCTGCTGAGCTCTGCTCAGGAGTAAGGGCATCTTCCTGCTCAGGAAGATGGTGTTGGAGCAAATCAATGCTCTCCACTCTCAACTCTTCCTTCTCCAAGCAATTTTCTGTGGATACCTACGGCAACCCTGGATATCAGGGGGGCATTGCCTCACTCCCTATTCCAGTGATCCAAGTGAGGAAAAACAATCTCTTGTGTCACTGTGATATTTCCTGAAAAATCCCCTCACCACAATTTCTTCTCCTGGGAAGATGAGAAGTCTCAGCTTCTCCATATTTTGCTCCTCTGGAATGTGGTCTGGAGATTGGTTAGCCAAACATGTGAATTGTTTTTAATTAATGGCCAATCACAGCCAGCTGTGTCGGATCTCTTAGTCACGGGTTTTTATTATTCATTCTTGTTTAGCTTTCTGATTTTCTTTCTCTTTTCTTTAGTATAGTTTTAGTATATTATTTCTTATCATATCATATCGTATCATATCATCATATCATAATAAATCAGCCTTCTGAGAACTTGGAGTCAAATTCTCATCTCTCACCTCATCCTGGGGACCTCACAACACCACACTCTTGGATCTTAGAACAGGAGTAAATTGCTGTTGCTGGAGATTAATTTCACCCTTTCAGCCTCCAGGCTTTCTTCTCTGTGCTTCAAACAAAGCTCAGCCAAGCCAAGGGCTCGAGCTCCCTGAGTCAAGGAAGACCACAGTAAGGGGTACAAGATTAATTGTAGCTCTGGGGCTGAGTAACAGAGGGGAAAACTGGCAAAAAGGGAAAAAAAATTTTTAGAGCAGACTCAAAACAGGAAAGTGGGGAAGAGGGGGGTCAGAAGATGGGGCTGGCATGGCAGATGTGGGAGAGGAAGGAAGGAGCAGGTGAACAGAGGGGCCACAGCAGGAGAGGTCACCTGCTTGGTGAGGTAGTTTTTCTCAGAACATAAAAACTCAAGAAAAAGTGATGTCCTGGAGAGCCTTTCCTGAGCATCCTTCTCTCAGTGAAAGCTGGCTGTGGGCAGGAACTGCCAAGGATGTGCACCACGAACAGGTCTTGCTAAAGCCTCACAAGGGATGGAGCATCTGTGTGTTTGAATACACAACTTGGCATCTGCAGGTCAGTATCTTGGCCTATCAGGAAAAAACTGTTCCCAGTCGGGCTTTTGTAGAGTGGAGCATGGGAACATCTCAATCCTGACTGACTATGCCCAAGTAAAGCACACATTCAGATGATACATTAATTGAAAAATTTCCAGAGAGTCCTTATCCTGTATAAACAGAGTGCACAGTATTACACGCTGCTACACAGTTTAACAGCTTATGATAGCATCTACTATAATGCAGACAACTAGTGATTACTTAATTAGAGGTGTCTAGAGGTTTGTGATAAGTCCATACATGTGTAATTTTAATTTTTCTAGTTATTTTGAACTGTTTATCTTTCAACCCTAAAATTATCTTAACCTTTTGTAAATGTTTTAAAGAAAAAAGATAAGCATTTTCCATTTACTTAAATAGGATTTTAAGTATTGTATACATATCTATTAGTTACGATTCCTAGGGGGAAAAAACACATTATTCTTTATTTTCAGGTGAACCTGGCCCCAAGAGGTTAAATAAATTACACAAGGTCGCTTGAGGGAGGTGGTGGCAGAGTCAGAAGTGAGGTTACAGCTCCCAGCTCTCATGGTGAACTTAAATCATATGTCTTATTCAAGAATTTGCATGGCTAACAAGCCAGTTACACTTTAAATTGTGTCTTTTCCTTGTCCCATTGACTCCCCTAAGACATGGAAGCAGTAAAACATTGTCAGAGGGGCAGCGTGGAGTGAATGCATTAGTGAAAGCTGCAGCCAGAGATAAAACATTCATAAGAAGTAAATCCAGTCAGTGCAAAGGGAAGCCAAATGGAGGATTGAGGTGTTTCAGAATGAGGAGGAGAGATGAGGAGACCAAGAGCTGTGGGCAGTGTCAGAGGTTGAAGGGAGAGTGACAAGGGAGTGCCCACGGTGCCAAACCCCTCAGAAATGCCAACAAGGGGCCTCTACATGAGCAAAACAGAGAAGGCATCACTTGCTGAATGTGTCATCAGCCAGCTGAAAGCAAAGCCCAACAGTGAATGTTCAGAGATGAGTTAGGACAGGATTTGCCTCACCAATGTTCAGTGATCTGGAAATTGGCCTCTGTGAAGAAGCTCTTTGTTGCTATTTCTCCTCAGTCACTGCAGGGAGCAGACATGTCCAGCTGCATTTATACACCTTGGCTTTGGATGACTTAAGGTAGGGAAGACAAACCCTTAGGCTCTGTACACTGGATTTAAACATGACTTTTAAATCAGGTTTCCCCAGGAAAAACACCCAGCTTGAGGAGCTGGCAGTAGTTGTGTTCATCAGTGATGGAGTCACAGGAGCAGCACAAAAGTAAGGTTCTGAAAGGAAAATTCAGCTTCAGGGGGTTTTTTGCAGCAAATTAAACTATGGAATATAACAGATTACTGATCCACTTTGTAACTGTTTTTATGGGGAAAATAAAAACCTTCTCTGATTTAGACTAATTAAACCCAAAGCCTTCATATCTTTTTTTTTTCTTTTAACCCAAAAGGCAAAAACCCCCTTTCTGTTTACTACATGTTTCTCATTCTACTGCTCCTTTCACTGTACCATTTCTTTTCTTACATCTTTCTTAAAGTTTGGTGCTTGAAGCTGGAGGTATTATTCAAGCTGAGGCTTTAGCTAAAAACCAGACTAACAACCATTAATATGCTTCCTGTTTCTTGAAAAGTACTGTCAATTCCCAGGAAAAACCAGGTATGGTGAATTAGTGAATTCAGGTGGAGTGCAGCCCAGCTGCATCACAAGGCCTTTGCACTCTGAATCAGGCTCCTGAAATCAAGGCACTAGCTAAAAGCCCATGACTTTCTAACAATTTTGCACTCTAAAAATTACATTTGATTTTTGAGGTTTCAGAAGAAACCTGTGTTCATAATCGCAAGAGCAAGGATTATACTCACTGAAATGAACTGTTCTTGCTAACACAGCATCAGCAGAAGTGTGAGCAAGGTCATAAAAATCATCAGCAGAATGTGCAGTTTATTTCCTTGCTTCTCTTTTTTAAAAACCTCCTCTGCTGATTCAGTCTTAAGGTCCTGTGCTGGGCCCAAAAGTTTCTTTCCTGGAACACTAGCATTTAACTCTCAAGGGCTTTGCAAGACTGAAGCAACCTCATAATGTCACAGAAAGTCTCTCACTGGCAATAAATGCAGCTGTTAGAACAAAATACAGTGCTGTCCCAAAGGCTCTTGTTGCAGCAGGGCCCAGTATGATCTCCTGCATAAAGAACATCCTATTTCTGAAAAGTAATCTTCACACTGCATCTCAATTAGTTTGAAAAGCAACATGTTGTTAATGTATTTGTATTTACAGGGCCATAAGCATTATGGGCTTCTGGAAATAACACGAGTGAGCTTTTCTGATGATCATGTCCCAAGCCATTCCAACAGTGATGGGCTCTCTTTGAGGCTTTTCTGCTTGCTTTATTCCCTTTCTGGTAGAAGCAGCTGATCTGAAAAGCCACATGAATATACTCCTAGTACACATAATCCCTTTAGTTCCCTGCATGACTGTAATTGAACATATTGGCAGACTTTGTTTATATTTAAATATTTTCATAGAAGGGAAAGTCATTCCAAGCTGATCACTTCATGAGGCCAAAAACTTCATTAGGAGCCATTTGAACAATTACAATAAATAAAAACATCCTTATTTGTCAGTACAGTTGTGCCATAAACACTGTAATTTATATGAAAATAATTCTTAGTCCCTAATGAAATTCCTCTTTGTTTACGATAATCACCACAACAAATTTATTGAGTAAGAAAGAAAACACATATGGCTTTGTAATCCACAGTTAGGTTGTTCTATTTGAAATTTAATTCAGAAGGATAGAAAGGTTTCTTAGGACTGAAGGGATTATAGGTACTGTAATATCTAATAGCATTATAAGATGGAGGTGGTGGCTCGCTGTAATAGAAACCCACTAAGACACAAGATAGGCAGGACTTTCTGGATTATCAGATCCAGTCCCCAGGTAGGCAACTGGATCACATGGTCCATTTAATACATTTTGTGAGCTTCATGAAAAGCTAGGTATGATTTTATCCCTATAACTTTTATACCCTCACTATGCAGGTGCATAAAGAACACCTAATTGATAGTCTAAATTATTCATGGCCAATTTATACCTACTTGCTCATACATGCAGATGCCCTACCCTTAATATTCCCCGTAGAGAAAGTAATCAAACCACATCTCACTCTTCAGCTGCTGGCCTGAACAAGCCCCCTGTGTACCCTGTCCTTTCATGAAAGGCTCTCCAGTGCTCTCTTAGCAGCCCTTTGCTGTACCCATTTCATTAAGAACCCAGCTTTCTTTAACACAATCAGAATAATGTGGTTTATTCCAAGCATAATCTTACTAGGGTCTTATTCAAGGATGTTCATACTTCCCTTGCTTTGCTAGAAATGTGTCTCCTACTGCATTTTAGAGTTGCAGTTGTCTTTTCCATGCCCATGCTGCACTGAAACACAAAATCTTTCAGTGTCATTGGAGGTTTCCTGCAGAATTTTGTCTGCTGCTACCTCCCTTACTACTTCTGTGGCCTTGCTCTTCAAGGATATTCAGCTCTTGCTGTGTGATATTCTGAACTTTCTCTACACTGATGATACCTCCTAACTTGGTGATTTCAATGTATTTTTATGATCAGACACCTCTGTTTTCCAAATAGGTCACTGATGAAAATAATACCAATCAGTCTTAAGACTTACAGTTTAGGAGCTCTGAATAATTTCCTTTCAATACATATCAGCTTCTCATCTTCCAACACCATGTATGCCTTGCAGTTCCTCTATAAATCTCAGACTTCTCCATGCAGGAGATATAAATTTATACGCAGCTCCTCATTGGCTATTTTATTCAGGTCCAGACAGCCACATTTCCCTCTTTGTCTAGCTAATGAATTACTCTATCAAAGAAACCTATTGAATTAGTTTGATATTATCTAGCCTTGGTAAATACCCATTCCATTTTATTCTGTTTTCCAGTGACTGTCATGACTTGTACAATTCTCTCCTCCCACATTATTTCCAAAAGCCTGACATAAAATATTGCTGTACACAAAACAAAATATATTGTGCTTTTTCAGTGAAAAATCCATGTTTTATTTGTCTATGTATAGATTAGTTATTTACAGCAATATACAATTTTGACCAGCAGGTAGTGTTGAGCAGCAGTTATGGATTGGTTAGCTCTATATTCGCAGCAGAAATGTATATGCACCCTTTTTTATTTTAAATAATGTTAGTATCACTTTTTAAAAGGATTGGAATACAAATTTGGCAAGCTGGTCCAACTGAGAGACAGCCCCACATGCAGCAGGGTCTTTTCCTGAACAGCTTTATAGCTAACTGATACATGTTGCAGACAATCAGAGGACAACACCTACAGTGACTTGCAGGGTGATCACAGGCATTGGGCATGGCAGAAATACAGGTTTTGAAGAGACAGAGAAGAGTTGGGGAGGATTTGGCTGAGAGGTGCTGGATGATTGTTACAGATAGAGATAAATTGCATAGAATGTTGTCTTCTTTGTGCTTAATTTTAATTATGTTGTGGGCAGTACACAAATGGAAAGAAGAGCTAGTAAGAAAAGAAACCAAGACTTGAATTTCAAGTCCACTCCTGACCCACAGACTTTGTGTGTCCTTGGGCAAAATGCTTTGTTGGGGTTTTTTTCTGTCTCACTGCCTCATCTGTAAAACAGAGATAACACTACTTCTTTTTTCCCAACCTGACTATTTACATAATAAAAGCCCTTCCATGCATGACAGCCTCTTATATATTTGTACAGCATCTAGAATAATGAGGACTTGAATCTAGGGACTACAACACAAACAATACACAACAATTAGGATTATACATCCATCCAAAATATACCTAATGCACCTCATCCTACAGTACCTTGCCAGAGAGACATGACTTTATTCCGTGGTGAATTCTGTTTCTTTGATTTCGGCAGTCCCTCCTCTTGTGCTACTCTTTTGCCTAAGAAAAGCTTTGGCAGAGAGTTAAGTTTAGGGTAAGCAGTGACAATGCTTTTGTGGTGTCCTGCAGGTGGAAGGCGTGATGGACCCCAGAGCCCAGAGGGAATTGCATGGAAGTGGCAGTATTGTGCAGCATCTCTGCATTTCTGCAGCAGCTCTCCCGTGGCCCCATTCACCTCCCACTGATTCATGGAAAATCTGCCTTAAAGGATGCTTGTCCCTCTGTGAAAAGGGAAAAAAACCAATTTTGCCTCTGGGGAGGACTGTGCACCCACTGCAGGTGAGACCAGCACAGAGCTGTCTTCTTGGCAAGCAAACCCTAACACCCTTGGAGAGCTCTCAGTACATCTGGGGATGCAGTAGGAATGTTGGATGTGCTCAACCTGTTCCATGCTTGTGGGGTGTGGTACAGTAATAAGCATTTTTCACCATCAACCTGGTGGCTACAGGATCAGAGATCCATTATTGTGCTTCACATTTTCCTAGGAAATGTTCTCTGAAGAGTTTATGCTCAGCTTGGAGAAAGACAGCTTCCCACGCCAGAACTTTGGGAAGTGGGAAGCTTTTTCCCCCCAGCCTGTATGCCCAGAAGGTAATGCCAAAATATGTTGGAGGTCAGGCTGGGTTCGCACTGTGATTTTTCTTCGTGCTGAGACAAAATAAAACAGAGGGTGCTTGGCTGCCCTGAGCTGGTGTGTCCAGGCCCTAAGGCTGGGCTGGCTCTGCAGCTACTTGGCATGGAGAGGAGGAAAAACATGCATAAATTAGGAGCTCTTAAAGCCAGTTTCCTTCTTTGGTCCCAGAATAACTGGCCGAGGGCATTTGTATTGCAGCAGCAGACCAACCTCTCCGTGCTGACAGGTGACACTCTTTAGTGCTTCCCTTGTGCTGGCAGATGCACCACAACATTAATTACACTGTGCAGCACTGCCCTGGCTAAAAAACACAGATGTTAAAAAAACCTAACTTCATCCCTCTCCTTTTCTTCATGAGATTTTTACAAACAAAAAACCCCAAGAGTAGTGATGGCAACTGCATTATTAATAATACACAGTTGTAACTGATTAGTTTGGTTTGCTGTCCTGCACAAGGAAGATGGCATTGTGCTGTGACTATTGTCTTCTGGGAACTCAGGCTGGATACCAGATGTCTGTTACAAATGTTGGGCACCAAATTAAACACCCACACATCCTGAAAGGACCAGCAACACGACACGAAGAATTATTCATTTTGCCAGCAGTAAAATGACAAAGCAGAGGAGTGACAAATGCTCTAGATAAACCCAGAGCTCCAATTTAATGCATGGGATAAAGACCTCTTTTTCCAGATAAAGACTCCCAACTCTTGCAGTTTCTTCCTTCTCCATAATTTAGCTGTGCACATATTTGGCATTTAGAGTGTGACGGATTTACACATTTGCTATCAAATGAGCTGCAAGAGCTAATCAGCTCGCACAGAATTGCACATATTAATGAAGAAGGCTCTTCTGCATGCCTGCAATGTAGACACCCACTTAACTGGGGCACCAGAGACTAATTTGAAAAGATTTTGTTCACGTAGCTCTTTTCCTATGATGAATGCTTGCAGGGAATCATGCTGTAGAGAGGGAGCAAGCAGTATCTGCAAAATCTGGCTAAATGGTTCTCATTACTGAGTGATGGAAGAGCAATAGGAAAGATAATTTATTAGTGGCTCAAAGCTAATGAGAATAATTAGCACTATTATGCTTTCTATGCAAACACAGAATAAGTGTTCCTTAAGGAGCACTGTCTCCCTGCAGCAGCACTGAGTGCTCTGGGCAGGAGGAGATGACTTCCAGGGGCAGGAATCTTACCAACCAAGGACCAAGGAACAGGCCCATAGGATGTCAGGGAAACACCCAGACATCCTATGGGCCTGTATTAGAGCTGTGATTTCCTAAATTTTGGGCTAACAGACCATCTCTTTTTCTATCTCAAAACCAACTACACTGGGCTGATGAATAGAGTTTACACTTCAGCTTACCTCCTCAGAAACCAGAGGTTGGAAATTGCTGCCTTGGATACTGAGATTTTTTTGCAGTATCGCATCACACAGTACCTTCCAAAACCTTGCAAAAGCCAAGCCAGTCAACAGTGCTTTGCAGGGAATATTTCAGCAGCAATGGTCAGTCCCCATGTATCCTGGCTGCCAGCAGAAAAAATGGCATTTGGCTTCATTTCCTTTTTAGATACCCAAGTATCCTCCTTCTCCACTCTGTAAATAAAAGCAGGATGTGCAGAGAAAACACAGCATCTTCTTATCACCAGTCAAAGAAACTAATGGGAAAAATTCTGGTTTCCAATCAGTTCCAGCACAGAGCAGTAATGTACACAACCAGATTAGCCAAAGGGCTGCACTCCTGTGGTTCCTGCAGAGCCATGGAACGCTCAGGGGTGCTGGGCTGCCAAAGGCAAAGGAAATGCCAGCATTTGGCTACAGTGCTCAACACCTGCTGATAAGAGCTGATTTTCCCCCCCATCTCTCAGTTTTCAGAATTTACTCCTGCAATCTCAGTGTTCCATTACAGAGCCAATCACACTAAAGTAAGCTATTAAATTAAAACGAGGTGCACGTGGGCAGTAGTCCCCACTCCCCCGAGTGTGAGTGTTGTTTGGAGCAAATAGCTTGTTTCATAGCTAGTAAAATGCAATTGGCAGGGGTTCAGTGTTATTCTAGGAAATCCATGTAGGCAACATTTCTTTCTTGTAATATAGCACTATCAGGAATATGGAGTTATTCTGATTTTTATTATTTTTAAAAGGCAAACAGACAAAACATCTGTAGGCTATGCCACCAAGTCTTGACTTTTCTTTTGAAAAGCAGTTTGCCTCTAAAATTGAAATCACCCATTAAGCAATTCCATCTGAAACAAGACTCTGAAGCATCTCTTAGAGCTTACTCATGATGGGAGTTTTATCTGCTTTTTTTACTCCCAAATTAAATGCTGCAATAACATAGACCTTACCTCTCTAATCTTTTTTTCACCAGTAATATCAATCTGTCTTTGCAGATGCCTATCGGAAGGATTTTAAGTTAGCAAGATTTGGGGACTTAATTTGATCTGAGTGGGAGTTTAGGAAAATTCCCAAGGCTTTTTCACCCAACTGCAACTATTTAGGAGAGGCTTGGGGGTCAACATCACTGTCAGATCCAAAATGCAATTTTACAGGGGGAGGAGAGAGAAAATGGAGGTTTGTTAGGCTGCTTTTCTTGACTCAGATTGGAAAGCAAGTCTCTTCCAGTCTCTCTTGGAGGAGTTGCTCTGGTTTGAACAAGTAAGGACACAGTTACTGGGTCAGAGATAGATGGATTACAACAGAGCCAAATCATCCTCTGAGGTTGCAGGGGCTGGTATAGAAGCTTACACTCATCTTTGGACTCCCAACTTGTGTTTGCCATATCCCAGAGCATTCACTCTCCTGGGAACTTTTCCCTCCTTTTGATGGATGAAACAAATCCAGCATCTCAGGCTCTTTCATTAGATGGGAAAACCATTTCCTCTCCAGCTTCCAGTGTGTACAAAATGCTTGGCCCTGCTGCCCTTCATCTCTTGGTCCAGCCACACAGCAGGACTAACACAGCCCTGTGGGCTATTTATATCTTGTTTAAGCCAACACTGGGGAACAAAATGATGCACAATGCTTGCTCAGCCTCTCTGCTGTGTACACGTTTTGCCCTTCCTCAACAAGATTTAATCTGCTTAGGGTTAACTATGTAGCAGATGTCCAAGACCTTTGAATCATACCTTAAAAAGACTGAAAGACCAAACCCATAATTGCAAGAGCAGAATCTCTGATTCACTGCAAACCATTTGTTATCAGCAATTAAGTTTCTTGCTGATAAATGATTCATGACTTGAAAGCCCAGATTACTCACTTTTAACCATGGCAGAAATTCCTGTGTGATTATGAACGCCTGGGCTACGCATCTACTGCAACAGGCTGGGGAGTCTGAATGTGTGAAATGGCCAACCATTTAAATACAGAAAATAAGAGCTCTTACATATACTTTTCATTCACAGTTTGTAAAAAAATAACATATTTCAATTTCAACGTGACTGATGTGAATATAAACTGACTTCACTCGCACTTTAAACACCAATTTTTGCTTTACTGGAGGCAACAGAACTAAAACAGTGTGACTGACCAGACCTGGCCTACTAATTAAAAAGGCTTGAAAGCAAAACTCTTAGCTCCTGGTACACTCTAGTTCACAGTAACTAAGGCCTTTGTCAGCCATTTGATGTAATCATTTATGGTGTTCAAAACTGTATTTTCCAAAAACCATTCAGACCATAAACCAGATGAGTCACGACCCTGTAACAGAAGGTAAATTATTCTCAAATATTTTATATTTGTGCATTAACACATGCACAACACATTTTTTTTTCTTTAGCCAAGGAAAAAATGAATGCCCAAGTCCAAGAAGCAACCGACAAAAGACTGAAGGGAAAAATGAGAATTCCTAATTTTATTATGGTGTAACCAGCTGTAAGGAATTACTGGTCTGAAGCACAGTGTGCAATTGTCTTATCCTAAACAATCACTAAAGCCTATAATTCAGAATGATCCTGACTAGTGAAGTCACCATTGGCAAGCTATCATTTTTTTTCTTTCTTATTTTTGAAAAAGTCTACATTTCTCACCAATTAGCACAAACATAGGCACAGCCTATGCACAGAAATGCTCAACATTTTCTGGAGACTGTATTTCGTTAGTGCCTGCTGCTTTGACTCTGAGATCAAAAGAGGCAGCAAGTTCTGTACTGGTCATATTTGATAGTTTGCTAAAAGCAGAATTCCTGCTTGAGATCAAATGGCATCAATATGTATTGTTTCCTAAATGCAGAGTGGAGTGCCGGCTACTTATGTGAAGATAGCTTTAAATAAAGAATTATCATGATCCTCTGCAAAAGTGCTATACACAACATAAGTAACTGTGCTACTTGAAAGGAAAAAAAAAAGGAGAGTGTCTTCATAAATTAAGCTACTTTTACACTATGATATTATGTACTGTTGGGCAGCTGATTTTTTTGGGTGAAGAGGCTCATCAGGTGCCTAATAAGAGAAGATACTTGGCACAGTTCCATGGCCATTCCAGTTGATGTTATGGTTAACAAGCTGGCCACCATACAAGGCAAATCAGGCTACTGGTATTGCACAATACTCACTAATGGCTTCAGCAGCTTAACAGTGCCAAACATACAGTGCCATTAATTGGGCAAGAGAGAGAAGGAAAAAACACCCAGGGAGGAGGCAAGATGCCATTCACCTCCTGAGCAGCCCCTCAGCACAGCCTGCAGATCTCAACTAGAAGAAAAAGAGACGGGCAGAATGGGGAGCAAGAGAAACATTTCAGACCCAGGTCACAGCTCTCTGCTGGGAGACGCTGTTTGTGCTCCCTGGAGTGCCAGGGCAGAGGAGTCTGACCCTCACACAGCACAGTGTGACCCTCACACAGCACACAGTGTGACCCTCAGAGCACAGTGTGACCCTCAGAGCACACAGTGTGACCCTCAGAGCACACAGTGTGACCCTCACACAGCACAGTGTGACCCTCAGAGCACAGTGTGACCCTCACACAGCACACAGTGTGACCCTCACACAGCACACAGTGTGACCCTCAGAGCACACTGTGACCCTCACACAGCACAGTGTGACCCTCACACAGCACAGTGTGACCCTCAGAGCACACAGTGTGACCCTCACATAGCACAGTGTGACCCTCACACAGCACAGTGTGACCCTCACACAGCACACTGTGACCCTCACACAGCACAGTGTGACCCTCACACAGCACAGTGTGACCCTCAGAGCACACACTGTGACCCTCACACAGCACACTGTGACCCTCACACAGCACAGTGTGACCCTCAGAGCACACTGTGACCCTCACACAGCACACAGTGTGACCCTCACACAGCACACAGTGTGACCCTCACACAGCACACAGTGTGACCCTCACACAGCACAGTGTGACCCTCACACAGCACAGTGTGACCCTCACACAGCACACTGTGTGACCCTCATACAGCACACACTGTGACCCTCACACAGCACACAGTGTGACCCTCACACAGCACAGTGTGACCCTCACACAGCACACTGTGTGACCCTCACACAGCACAGTGTGACCCTCACACAGCACAGTGTGACCCTCAGAGCACACACTGTGACCCTCACACAGCACACTGTGACCCTCACACAGCACACTGTGTGACCCTCACACAGCACACAGTGTGACCCTCACACAGCACACAGTGTGACCCTCAGAGCACAGTGTGACCCTCACACAGCACAGTGTGACCCTCAGAGCACACTGTGTGACCCTCAGAGCACAGTGTGACCCTCACACAGCACACTGTGTGACCCTCACACAGCACACTGTGTGACCCTCACACAGCACACAGTGTGACCCTCAGAGCACAGTGTGACCCTCACACAGCACAGTGTGACCCTCAGAGCACACTGTGTGACCCTCAGAGCACAGTGTGACCCTCACACAGCACAGTGTGACCCTCACACAGCACACACTGTGACCCTCACACAGCATAGTGTGACCCTCACACAGCATAGTGTGACCCTCAGGGCAGACAGTGTGACCCTCACACAGCAC
Organism: Calcarius lapponicus; assembly: GCA_039654755.1. Lineage (NCBI taxonomy): Eukaryota > Metazoa > Chordata > Aves > Passeriformes > Fringillidae > Calcarius > Calcarius lapponicus. The sequence goes on along the minus strand of CM077470.1, from coordinate 16,000,531 downwards.
ACAGTGTGACCCTCACACAGCACACAGTGTGACCCTCACACAGCACAGTGTGACCCTCACACAGCACATACCTGCAGTGCTGCCCAGCACTCCCAAGGCCACAGGCTGTTGGAACTCATCCCGCATGCTCCGACTTTTCCTAAGCCACCACCAGCTGTGATCACTCGCCCAGTGGGGAAGAAGCTGAACAAGGCTGATTAATGATAAAAATATTTGTCCTTTTAAAAATTTATTTTTAGTTCAAAGTGAATCACAACTTCCTGCCCCTCCCTCTCCCCTCCTGCAAAGACAGAAGTACCTCCAGATCAACTTTTTTCTTGTTTAAGCATCAAAAGTGTAACACATTTCAACTGCTGCTGATACAGGTTTTACAGTGATGACTGTCAGAGAGAGATTGTTTGTGCAACTCCTTAAGGAGCAAAAAGGAAAAATCCCTCCTACAAATGCAGATAACTTTTGGAATGTAAACAGGTAATACACACAATTACTGCATTACCAGAAGTATTACGCATTTCTCAAAACATTTGAACATAACACTTTACAACACGTATTTGATATGACCCAGTAATAACTTGAAGGGAAACTGTGTACCCTATAAGAATAACTATGTACCCCTATAAGATAGTCATTCCTGCCCTAACTAAAAGATACATTGACAGTATTGATGCCAAAGAAGGAGGGTTTAGTCTGATTGAACCCATGCTCTGCTGATTTTTAATGTGGGGCTTAATTCACTCAATACATTTTATAAAGGTATGTAAACAGTTCTGATTTAAAGACCAGAGAGCTTTAAATGAAATTAACAGATCTGGACTGGTCAGTGTTAATGTCTTCATTAACTCAGATACCTTATTTATCCCTGAGCACCTTAAAATTGTTCCCCCCCAAATCTCAGTCAAGAACACATAACTATTTCACAAGAATGAAAAACTTCATTTGAATAAATCTGTGTCTTATAAATCCCATTTTCCTGTGCTGATTTTAACAAAACATAACAAAACAAACCCAAAACAAACCGTGTCCCCTCCCCTTTGTTTTTTACATGTACTGCAATACCGGAACAAAAATTTCACCCTAACAAACAACATCACCTACAGACACACTACAGACTACAAAAATATTGCATAGGAGTGTCAGTGGGCATAGTCTCCCAACATGAGAGAAAATGCTAAGTTTTCTTTAAAACATTATGGCAACATTCTAATTTATTTTCCTTTTAAAAATCAAGTGGTTTCACTTTATTTCAAAATTGTACAAAATGGCCATGGCTGTTTATAAAAAAAAAGTCTCTGTCTTGAGAATATGTGAAGTCTCAGGTGCATCAGCAAAAGACCTGGAACCAATTCACAGTGGCAGCGGAAAGCTTCTTTTGAGGCAGAAACTACAATTCATCCTTCTTCTTTCCTACTCTTTCATGATCTCTTTCTCTCAGGGTTCGCATGAAAGTGGTGAATCCAGACTCCTGGTTTTGAAGGAAGAAAAATATGGGTCATATTTTTACCAACAAAGCAAAAACAATGCATCAAGAACACTTGAGCTTCTGTATCCCAGCAGAATATAAACTAAGGAGCATTTGTTTATTTTCTGTAGCCCACGGCAGAATAGAAACCAGGGAGCAGTTACTGCTTCTGCACTGCCTCATCCTGCCGTAACTCAGGTCCTGTGCTGCTCCACTGCAGGGGAAAATATCCATGCACATCCCACGTGTCAAACTTTGAAGTGATGGGACATCAGAGAAAAAGTCCCTAAAACTCATAGGACAAGGTAAAATCTGTCATTAGAAGTGCCATTGATGCCTTTTCATTGAAAATACTCAAAAGACATTTTCAAGCTGTCTTTGTATGCTATTTGAGTATTTTAAAAGCAGTTACTTGATTGTTTGTTGACCTATACACACATTGCCACTCATCCTCTAATAGTTTTGATCACAATTTTTCTCCTTCTCTAAACATTCCAATGATGGAAATCACTCTCCCCCCCCCCCCCCCCAAGTTACTATTAAAATTATTATCAAAAATTTCAAGCCTGGTTGTCTAGATGCCAACCTCTGTATTTCAACAGCTTATGATTTAAGGTGTTGAATGCCCACCAGTTTTCTTTTCCAAGGCAAGCTGTGAACCCAGCTTCTTAGGCATTTCAAAAGGCTCAGATGGGTGGAGGTGTGAACACCTGTGTTGGAATACACTGTCTACTGGTACCCCCAACATTGAAGTTTTCTGGGAAAGTGACACTGCTCCCACTCAATCTGACCATTTTTGCATTTAAACAATCACAGAACATACCACTCAAAACTGGTGATGAAGAGGGAAAATACCAAAGGTAAAGAGCAACTAACAGAAGTTAAAAGACTTAAAGAATGTTGTGGAACAACAAAACAAAATAAACCCAACCGAAACCACAAGGCTGGTAAGCTTTTAGAAGGCTGAACAACAAAAAGCTTTTCTAAAACTATTCACTATTCTTCCACTGAAAATAAATGAAGTGACATGCTTCATCCCTTTGTCACCTGGAGACATCTGGCAATCAGCAGCCCCCATGACAAGCTCTGTGCTAAGCACTGCCTCCAGCATTACCATGATAAGAGATAACAAACCCCAATTCAATGCTGCACAAGCAGAAGACGTAGGGTCCCCAGAGAGGTGGAAGGGGAACAAAGCAGCCATCAGCAGAGAGACCAGGATGTTCCTCTTGGGTAATTTTTACCCAAGAAAGGGTTGGCTGCATATAGGGGATTTGTTAGTCCCCTTTCCAGCATATGGATAAATATCTCCTAACTCCTGTGGCCTCAGAGCACTCCTGTATTGGATATAAATTCTTTTTATCAGCCAGAACAGATCCTTCCTTTTATATATCGTTTCTCTAAGAATAGGTTAGAAATGCAAAAACTGCAGCTGAAATCTTACTTCAATTGTTGGCTACCGCACCTATCTTTACTTTTGAGTAAAAAGTACTTTTAAGAAAAGATCCAGAATTGGAACTAAACACAGTATCCATAACAACGGCTGGATCAGCACCATGAAATGGTAATTACTCCAAATATGATGAAAAAAACTGGGAGGCGAATCTCCATGAAGACTTCTCCAAGATCCTGACTAACAGAGAACCTCAGAACCTGACTTTTTAATTCATGCTTCTATATAATTTTCTGAGCTCTAACAGCAGCAATAACTTTCAGGCAAGAATCTTTTTTCAAAATCACTGCATGGCTCAAAGACCCCAAGTTTTTCTTGCAGACCCCAGGCAATCAATGGCTGCTGAGGAGTAACCTCCCTCTAGGAGGTTAGGACAAAGGCGGCCCACAAATAATTGAATTGCTTCCTTATTTTCAGGCACTTTACAACCACTGAAGCCATTATGCCATTTCTGCCCCCATTTCTTGCACTCATAGCATATAATTAGCTGGCCACAGCAGGACAAAAGAATGAAACTTCAGCCCAGGGGTAGGTGGCACGATTTGTCTTCCCATCCTGAGTGCCAGGAGTGAATCTGATTCAGGGCAAATGAGATATTTACTTTCCTCTAGTCTCCAAAGGACAGACAGCTTTGTCCTGGCTATAAAACCAATGGTCTGTCACCATTTGGCAGGCTGGTGGATCTGTAACACGTTTGCAGTGTCCATGCGATCCAGAACTGACAGGAGTTAAACCCTGTATTTTCTGGCATTTCTGCCAGCAACACATGCAAAAAACCCTTCCCTTTCACTCAGTCCAAATTCACTCACAGACTTCAGCTTAAAGAATAAAATATACAAAGCATATTACCAAATCTAATCCTTTTTCCTCTTCTCATGCTCCTAAAAATAGACCAAGAGTGTTCCTAATGCAGAGATGTACAGGGGTGTGGTACACTATGATTCATCCATGTAAGACAGCAACACAGACATGGTAAAATATCACTCTGCAGTTTTCATTTGCAAGGCAGGACAGGCAGAGGAGACTTTGCTCCCTGTACCAGGTGATGACTCTTGCTTTCACTTACCCCTCGATCTCCAGTATATTTTTCCACAAATTTCCCATAGTTGTAATAGTTGAAGGTGGGGTAACCATCGACCCCCTCCTGCTTACACAGGTCATGATTCTGTCCTTTGGCACAGTCCACTGCAGCGTAGGCAATCTGAAACACAAGAGATCACTCTGAGGCAGGAGAGAACAAAGCAAGAACCCATTTCATGGTGATACTGCTGCAGCTTAGCCTTAGCACTGAGAGAAACCCAAGTCTTCTGCTAAACATGCAATGGCTTCTGTAAGGGCATAGCTGTGGAGGGAGAGCAGAGGATGGCCATCACCTGGCCTGTGCATGGCAGGTTCAACTCACAGAGCAGAAAATCACCTTTGCAGCCTTCCACACTGAGCTCTGCATTAGACTCCAAACAGGAAATCCAGAGGCTGGATTAATAAAACCAAATCCAGACACGCTGGTCACAGCTCTGTCATGCTGCAATGTTTTTCCTCCATTTTGGTTTTAAGTGATGAACAGTGACAGTGGCTTTGGTGATGGTAATGACCCACCTAACCCAACCTCATTTCTGTGGCATTGCTAAAGCTCAGAAAAGTTACCAAACATGGCTGGTCACTAATGCAGCCTATTCGCAGATTAATGATTTCTACTCCAAACAGCTTTTCTAAACTGCATGCAGTTCTTCCCATGTCAGATGGGGATGGGTGAGAAGCCAGAGCATCATCTACCAAGCACTTCATATAGAGAAAAAGGTTCCTTGCTTACAATCTCAGCCTGGGTTTGTATTTTCTTTCCTGTCTTCTTCCAGGATTGTACATTATATGCAGCCATTAGCTAAATGGGCTTTAATTCCTTTTTAAACCTCTAGATGCTACTGTCACACAGACAAACCCTGAGTAGGAGAGAGCCTGCCACACTTTCAGCCTATTGACAGTGGAGCAACACCCTCAGTCCCTGACTGCTTCCACACAGGGACAGGAAACACAGCCTCACAGCCCCAGAGCAGCAGCTCGGAACATTCAAGTCCTGACTCTGTGAAGTATTGAGGAGGGGCTGCCCTTAACAGTTCTGATGCTGAAACAAAATGTAATGCATAGGCTTCTACTCAAAGCAACTGAGCCCTGTGCTGTGATTTCACCCTGACTGTGGCTGTGAGCAGCATTTGGGGCTCTGAATGCAGGTGCTCACATAAGCTCTGCCTTCACAGCAAGCACGTTAAAGTACAACCTATGTAAAGAAACCAAACAAATTAGAGGAATGACTTCTTGCAACTTTTTTGTGGGTTACAATTTATCAAGTGCTAATTTCATAGCAGACACATCCTAATTTGAAATTTCCATTCCACAAGCCTCCTTCAAACAGCTGATCAAAATACCTTTGCTTGCATGACTTTAGGGTAGCGGTTGAACTGTTCTTCCATAATTAAAAGATCACTTAATATTCCACAAAGCCCTCCTGTTTCATGGTGACACTGTCAAAATGGGAAAACCTGATCTCATTATCCTAGCAGTAATTAAAGAGATTGGCAAAGCCAACTTCAGTTAATTTGCTTGTTTTGTTTAGGCTTTGAAAGCCTGACAAGACAATTCTCAGTATGATCTTGCTTGGTCTGTCTTCAAGTGGAAAGTTCTAGATAAAGTGAACAGTGTTCTTATCTTAAATATCTGGTTTCTGATTTTAAACATTAATAAGGCTATTATAGAACCAGGACTCTTGAAAGCTGCTAAAAACGTGTATGATCCTATTTTTTTTTTCTTTTTGTAAACACAAAGACTCCTACACATTCAGGGCCAATTTAAATGAAAGATCAGGAATAATAAACGGTAGAAGAGTTTCATCTAAGTATTTCTGCCTTCCTGACCTCAGCAGCCAGCCAAAATTTAGCACTCTGTTGGCTACTTCTGTGTAAAGAAAAGCTTAGAATGGAGACTTTTATTTCATGACACAGCATGAAGTAGAAAGAATACCAGAAGTCCTGATTTCCTAAAAACTAGAAGAATAAATAAAATAATTTTTTTTCTCACTGCTCTATATATCACACAGGGAGAGATTACAGCCAGAAAAAGGGGAAGGCATGCATGTGCTCATCTAGATCTTAGTAGCTGGTTTGAGACATTCAACTGTTGTGACTGTTGACCCATCTGTTCTCAGTGTCTTGGAGATTAGGAAAATTAGTTTTTAGTACACTGGAAGGAACAGGGAAGAAGGAAAACTAACTCTCTTTATCTGTACCTCTGGAAATATCTAAACTGGTACCGGCTGGAGCAAACTGTCCGATTTAATTTACAAAAGGATTTTGTAAGAACAGCCCCCAGTGAGGAGAGGGTGCAGTGCAGGAATGCAATGCTGCAAGCCACTGTTAACCTTGTTCAGAACATCTTCACCTGCTGCCTCAGAACAGATGACCCATGGACGTTAAAGAAGCGGCTTCTTTAACATGGCTCAGTGGGGTTCTTGAGACACAGCTCTCCTCTACAGCACATGGAACCTCAGCTGGCCCATCTGTGCCTTTGCTGTGCATACAAAGATCCCAGTCTAAGTCTGTCCATGGCAGCCACATGAGCCCAGCGCCATGTCTAATCCAACAGGTCTAACAGCACATCTGGAATAGCAGCTGGGGGATGTGTCCATGGCCTGTCCCCTCTGCAATCCTCCTAATGCAAGCTCCCCCACAGCCCCACCACTGCAGCCACCATTTTGAGCCCAGCTCTTCAGAACACACAAGTTTGGTTATTTTTACAGCCAGGGAGAGAAGAGAAATGGCGATTTTCAAAAGCCTTGTAACTCATACAGACGTGAGCAAAATTTCATAGAGGAACATCTAATTCCCAAGGCTGTATCTGAGGCTGCATTCAATGCCTGCTGCCAACAGTGGCTGAGTAAGAGTACTTAGGAGAGCTTGAGTGATTACTTTAGAGTGGAAATGTTAAGGCAGCCTAAATATAGAGGTTGCTACCATCTCTGTGCACTCATTATCATAGCATCAGAGTCCTAATTGTCTTGCCTGTCTCACAGCGGAAGATCAAATATAGTGCACTGAGAGAGGAGAAAAGTGATGCTGGAAAACACTTGTAGCAAAACACACTTCTGGACTCAGGACCAATCCTCATCTCCATTCCATCAACTCCAGACAGCTGAACTCTGAGACTCACCAGAATTTCAGCAAATAGCACTGATGCTCTGCTTCTTTCTGTTTGTGTTTTCATGGACTGGGAATACTGAGCTCCATTGCTGATAGAGAAGTGCTCTGTCACTGAATTCCTGCATGGCTCTACTGAAAGGCTGAGTGTAAAAAGATGCAGAATCCTAGCTCAAGTGAGCAGTGATACACTGTAGGGAAAGTTTCCTCTCATTAGCAACTCTCTTAGCAACAGTCAGCTTTTCTGCTTCACTAAAGAAGGAAACTGAGTCAGGAAAAATAACAACCCAAAAAAAAACTCTCTCAAAATGTGGTTAAAGACTTCTGGAGAATCTGATCCTCATATTCAACTACCAGCAACAAGTTACAGAGAAGTGCACTGGAGAGCACAGGTTAGGATGACCTGTATGCTCTGAACTGCAAACCCTAAGTTTACTCAAGCAGAAACTGCAGGCATATTAAGCATAAGACATCTGTAGTATGTGTCCGAGAGCCAAGACACTTGGTATCACTTCTCACTAATTCCCTCTCATCAAGAGGGAAAAACCCTGTAAAAATATGTGAGAGAAAAAAATCCTGCTAACATTGGTCTAAAATTTATGTGTGTGTGTGTGTATATATATATATATATGTCCATTATGGAAAAATCCAGTGTAACAGCCTTCAGAAGGCGAGATTGATTTTAGGGAGATTTTGATTGTTAGGGCTAAAATTTAATTTCTTGAGCTTTCCTCTAACCAGAGGGGAAAATCCACTGAAAAAAACATTTCAGGGAGAAAAAGCTGTAAGTGCTGCAACATGCACAAAACTCCACAGGATTATGGATTCTCTATAACCCAAAGCTCTGCTGCCTTAGATATTGACAACACATCATTATATACAAGTCCTTTCTCCAGAGCCAGTGTGTTCAGGTCCATCACCAGCCTGTTCAGTAGCTGTAGCAGGAATAGAAATGTTATCAAACGAAGAGATAATCAATGAGAGACTGTGGACCCTAAAGGAAGTTTCTTGGAGTATATCCAACTTTCTTAATTATACAAGTAGTTCCTCATGACTGGTATGTACTCTATAATAATTAATAGTATCAGGTGAGTATATACAGTAATGCATAATAATGACAACAACAGCAACAACAGTAACCCACCAAATAAGTATGCATTTCTCCATAGTCAGGATAGGTTAATATGAGTCTGGAAACATCTGGGACTGGAAAATACCTTTACTTGAAAAATAAATCCTACAATGTTTCGTGGTTCTACCAAAAAAACTGGGAGCTTAACTACAGAGTTGCAAACTTAACTTAGCATGGCAATAGACTGTGAGCAGGGTATGAGCAGCTCTGAAGAGCTCTGAGGAAATAGAGCATGGCATATTTTTCAGATGAAAAAGACTGATCACAAAAGTTGACCTGTTGCAAAACCCAGAACTTTTCATTTAGGTGCTTCAGTAGAAGTGGAGCTATGCCAAAAATACGACCACTGATCTCCAGGTACCCCAACTGTAACAGAAGGGTGATGCCTTATTTTGTTAATAAGTGTTGAAAGGAAAATGAAGTACTGGCAGTATAATCTAATCATACATCAGAAATCACAGTTCCCTTCCAACAGATTTATGAAACAACTTTTTGCTTTAGAGGGATTTTACAGGTAAGAAACACAATTACACTGAGCAGTTCAAACAGATGTGTAGAAAATTGAAAGTGGGATCCCTTGACCTTCCAGGTAACTCCTTTCTGTTCTTAAAGCTTTCTTTTTAACGGTTTGCCTCCCAGTCACCACATGATGATACAGTAAAAAAAAACCCCCTACAATCCTAGCTGCTCTCCTGTTAAAATATGTACTGCCACACACTGGTTTATTGATTCAAGAAAATAAATCTCTGCTAGAGCTAATATTGACTTTTGTTATGAAAATTGAAGTGAATAGCTAACTGAATATTGATTTGAGAGAGGAATGATATTTGATAAGCTTAAAAAAAGTAAAACCAAAGTTGCAGCATGGAAAGAAATGTTTCCAAACAACATTTTAAAAGTAGAATCAATTTCAGATGACAATTACCTGTTTACTAGTAAAAAAGTCTGTTGTTGCCAAATATTTTGAAAGCACCTGTAAATAAGACAGATGTGCATTCTTCCCTATGATTACTCCATAGGTTTCTATTTATATCACCTGTTCTGGATCCTAACAGCAGTTAGGGACTGGTCTGCTAAAGCTTGCTGCAATTCAGCTACTGCTCTCAAAGTGAAAGGCCTTGCAAATGGGAGATTCATTATTAGCTGCCCTGGCGTGGCATGGCATCATTACAGGAGGTGCAGTTCATCAGCTGCTCTCAAAGCAGGCCTGTTTGCAAAGGCGACATCCATTAGTACAACATGATGTACAGCGCTAACATCACCATATTTAATGAGTCTAATTAAAAAGAAATTCAACACATGCTTTTTAAGCAAACGGGGATCAAATTCCTTGCCAAACTAAAATATTATCTCATTTGGATAACTCTGTACAGTCATTTGGTTGGTATAATAATTTTAAACTGTGATTCACAATACACATTGGGGACCCACCAGTTTCAGTGCTGACTGACCCACTAACACCCAGCTCACCCCATTTGCTGCACCCTTTCCAGCAATTGCTGCCACAGCTGTTTCCGTGGGAACTCACTGGAACCCAGCTGTGGTCCTTGGATTTGGGTCAATGCATTTGTACAGGAACAGTCTCTTGTGAAAATGGGAAGATGGGTCAAAAAGCAGCTCCTTTGCAGGACTGCCAGAGATTTGTTACTGAGAGGCCTTAAAGAGTCAAGAGCTTTCCTTCAACAAATCCAAACTGGAACACCACAAATCAGTTCCTTCAAGCTGAACTTTGGGATCAGCCAAAAGGCAGAATGCTGACTTTTTTAAAGATTTAGTTTTCAAGAGAGACCGTGGAGCAATTACTGAACATGCCTTCCTGCTCTTCAATCTGTTCAGCTAAGTGACAACCCTCACATTTGCATTTTCTGATGTTCACTTGTCACTGGTGACTGCCAGAACTTGAGCTGTGGGGCACTGGCCATGGGCTTTTCCCTGGCAGCTGTATGCTATGGCCACAGCGCCCCAAGCTAAGAATGCTCCAGATGGCTTTATTTTTCCACCTTTTTTTTTCCTTTTACATAACTGAAACAATATGCTCACTGCCACTGGAGTAGCCTCTCCATTGATCTGGTTCTACTGGCACTGAATTTCTCCAGGAAGATGGAAAGACTGAAGGCTCTGGTTTGTGGGTCTCAGCCTGAGCCGTGTTTTGCAGCAGCCACAGGATTGCCCCAGGCCAGCGAGCAGGCTGGGGATTCTGGCTAAAACCACCAGCAGTGATGTGGCCAATGAGAGCTGACATTTGGGGCCAATGTTCCAAGCAGTGCATTTTTAAACTCCAACTCCAGCAGTGCAGATGATGAAAAAGTACAGAGCATTACACACAGCGCTGGGGGAGGGGGCTTCAGTGCCAAAACCAAGAGACACGTACTTCACAGCTTCAAGCTCTGCTCATCTTCAAAATTCCAATGTAAAGACTCAAAGTCTCCCAAAGGATACCTTTTAAGATACTATCTATAACCAATTCAAGACTGGAATGTTTTTGATTGTTCTTTGGCTTCTGCAGGATTAAATGTTTAATTAAAAGACCCTTCTGTTACGAAGAAGATATATGCAAAAATACTCTGTTAAGTGAAAAACTTTCTCTAGGGGAAAAAAAAAAAGGACACTACTATAGAAATGAAGTAGTGAAAAGAATCTACTACTTAAAATGAAAATGAGTAATCTTGCCCTGTTTTTGAAAGAATAAATACTTCCTTTCTCTTAAGCAGTGATTTTACTGGTTTGAAACCTACAGAACTACAAATTAGTTTGAAGGCTCAGTCCAGTTTGAAACATGGGAATATGGCCTGTGCTGCTTGTGGGAACAGCGATGTGCCCTTCTAAAGTCTAAAACAGGTTTGTTTTCTTTTCCATAATGGCACAAACTGGCAGCAGGAAGCACCTTGGCAGGTTATAGCTGTACACAATTAAATAGGTGCTCCCAACATAATCAATCCCTGGCACTCTCATAAGTCATTGGGGTGGAATAACACCATTCTCCCTAACTGCACACACCTCTTTAAAACTGTACCAACCTTCATATTCCCTACTGGCTCTCCTGTTCCAACTCATTACATTTTATATCTCCCCACTTCAGCCTTAAACTGAAGTCAAGAGTTGCAACCGTCAATCACTGCTCTGCTCCTGGAGTCTTTTCATACCTGCACTCTGAAGGAAAAGCTTCCCAGGCCTGCATTTCCCACCACCACCCTCTCCAACTAACTGTGGCATGATTCTGATTGCTTGTTAATAAATCCTGGGGCTCTAATAAGCAAGCTTCACATTGTTTGATACGTTTGTTTCAACTCCTCTGACTGAAATTTTAATGAGTTTAGGAAAGAGAGGCTTCGTTTGGAACTACCAGAAAAGTGGGAAAACAAGGATACTTTCTCAGACATCTTGGAAACAAAGAAGTAACCAAAAGGCATCTGAGAAAATTATTTTACAGCAGTAGGAGAACTAAAAGCTGCATGCCTATGAATCTTCTGTGTGCCAGAGGGCAGAAGTGATGGAATAATTTATGCAGTCAGTGATATAAGAATGATTTGTTTCTTGTCACTCTGATGCATTCTCTGTGAGTTAGAGAACAGATTACAGGAAAAGAAAAAAAATTACAAAAATTCTTCTGTTATGGAGTACAACTGTTGCAAAATTACCTCTTCATTTAGAACACAGAATAGGATAAACTATTTCAGCTGGATGGGACCTACAAGGATTATCTACTCCAGCTGCCTGACCAATTCAGAGCTGACCAAAAGTTACAGCCTGTTGTTAAGATGTTGTCCAAATGTCCCTTAAGCACTGACAGGCTCAGGGCACTGACCAGCTCTCTAAGGAAGCCTCTTCCAGGGACTGTTCACCCTCTTCAGGTGAATAAGTGTCTCCTACTATACAGTCAGAACCTCCCCTGGCACAGCTTTGAATTATTCCCACATGTCCTATCACTGGATTCCAGGGAGAAGAGCTCAGCATGTCCCTCTCTGTTTCCCCTCCTGAGGAAGGTGTAGAGAGCAATTTCCATAGTAAATTACCCAATCTTTTTCTTGCCACACATAAACACAAAGCAATTGTGTAGGTGGAATGAATTCAGAGATTAGAATGAAATACTGAAAGATATCAAACAGGTTCCTAGCTAGTTATCTGGTTAAATCCAGGGGCTCAAGTGTTTTTTGTTTTTTTTAAATCCTAGATCTCCATGTGCTCAGTGAAAAAGTGGGTCAGCTGATGCAAGGAAATTTCCTGGTGTGATTCAGCCATTGAATGCATTTTCAAGGCTGAAGCATCAGGGTCCTAGAAGAGCATCCTGGGCTCAAGTTGGCCAGTTAACAGAAATATATTGTATTTTGTGCTATGCAAGCAAGGATTAGTTAGTTATATGGTTGAGGGCCTCAGGACTATCACACAACTTGTGGTTTGTCTACATGCATCCCAACAGCTGCTAAAAGTTGAAGGGGAATAGAGATTATATTAATTATATTTATTTAATCCCCCAATGAGAAAAAATTGTGTTTCATACAAAGTAACTCTTACACAAAGACTTAAACATAAAAGACAGCAAATTAGGGAAACCAGAACAGGTTGGAAGTATAACTCAATTTGACCATAAAAGATAAAACCCCTACGATGCAGATATATTTTCTTTAGTGTAACAGCAATTTTATCTACAAACCTATTACCTTATCAATAAGCAAAGCCTATAAAGTACAAATTATGGAAAATATTCTTAAATATTACAGAAAAAATTAACAGCAAGTTACCTTGCGATCTTCTTTAAAGACTTCAGCAGCAGTTGTGAAATGTGGAATGGCATTTTTACAGTGAGGACACCCTGTTTGACACAGGAAGAAAAAGACATCATAAACTTTAGTTGTAGGAAAGATGCTGGGACAAACTCAAGACACAAGGTGAGTCAGTGGAAAATATGAATTAAAAATCGCTCTAAACAGGAGCTCTCCAGTTCTGGAATGAGCAGGACAAAGCAAGTGTCAGCTACATGAAAGATCCCTGATTGATATTTGTTAAAGATCCCTGTGACTTCATGGAGTTTAGGTGAACGTTTACAGTTATGCAACATCCCATAATAGGGGGCATGGTGCAGGGGCTTTTCTCCATCACCTGTCCCCTAAGGGCACTTCCAGAGCACCAGCCACAGACAGACCATTGCCCTGCTCTGTACCTCCCAGTATTGCCAGGTAGGTTTTTACTGCTGTTGCCACACATACCATGGGCATGGGAATAAAGACAGCACAGCTAGGAACAGGAGGCTGAAGTTGGAAAGACAATTGCTGGGAGCATTTATAAGTACTTGGAAAAGGCCTGTGTTAAAGCCAAGCCATTGGGAACATAAGGGAGGGGAAGAGAAGCAAGTCCAATAGGCCAGACATCTTTCATGGATGGAGAGCAGATGTCCAGTCCCAGGTTAGGATGACTGCTGCTGGCCTTCCTGGAGACCTTCCTGCTGTTCACTGCAGCTGCACAACCCCTGAAGAGTTTTACAGACACTGCACACAGGAAAGCCAGAGCTCTGTATGGGAGATGGGCTGATACTTCTTTGTGCCACTGCAGCACTGAACAAAAGGCCAGCTAATCCCGTGCTTAAATACACACTGATTTGACTCAAACGTTTCAGAAGTCACAGAAGGGAAATGAGAACTGTTCTCTTGATTCAAGGTTCAGATATGAGTGCTCTCAATTCAGAAGCAATGTCTACAAATTTTTGTCTATGAATAATCTAAACTCCTCTCAAAACATCATTACTATACTAAGTAAGCCTTTGAAAAGGAAAGTATCTGCATATGTGTAATAAATTACTTTTTTTCAAACCCAGCACAGAGGCTGATCCCAAGCAAAGACTCAAGACACTATTTTTTGCTTAGATGCACATTAAGAGAGGAATGGACACACTTCAGTCAAGCCTGTGTAATGCTGGCAAAGAAGTTCATCTGGCTATTATTTCTGGGTAGGAACAGAAAAATCCCAAATGATTTGCTCACAAGCACCAATTACAGCTTATGCTACTGTTGTTTACCAGTATTTTACATGATGAACAAGTGTCTGTGTTACTTTAAAATCAGGAGTGAACAAATGCCCTCTGAGGAGACTTGAAGCCACCCTCCTAAGCCATGCTCACTTTCAGCTGACAAGAAAAATAGTATCTGTCCATAAACACTGCACATCCTTTCCACAAAGGAAAGGCGGAATGCCTCTTCCAGATTCACCAAAATATAACTTCATTGCTTACATGCGCTGCTTTGAATTTTAGAGCATTTCTTTCTTCAGAATAGGATTCTGAAAGCACTGCAGTGACACACCTGTGTAAATACACTGAGAGTCTGTGCAGTAGCTAAGAATACCAGAAAGTCAAGGGGATGTTTCCTGGGAAACTGAGGCACTTCTGTAAATCCATCTTAATGGCTTCAAACTCTTTATGGCAGCTGTGTTTCAGTGGGAGACAGCACAGTGTTCTACAGCTTGCAAACTAGTAACCTTGTTGAGTTGTTCAGCATTTGCCTGGAAGAAAATGGTCATGAAAGAAAAGGAGGAGGAGGAAGAAGAGAAGAAAGAGGAAGAGGAGGCTAGGGTTTCAGGCTGCTCCCACGTCCATCAGCCCACTTTGGTAACCCATTTTCTCTCTTAGCCCTTGTCTGGCCTGTCTGCCTGATACTGAAGAGCCTGCAGGTCAAGCCTGCACCTTAACAAATCTTGGTTAATTTCCTGTACTGTGGGGGGACTGCCTCGGTTGCCTTGTTAACACTGCTCTACACAAATAAATCAGAACTGGTGACGACATCTAAAAAGAATTTCAGAAACAAAAAATGGATAAAAATCAGGCACCTCTAAAACAGGAACACTTGTTCTTAACTACATGCTGCACTTTTTCTGGAAAGCGCTTCCAACTGTTACACTAAAACATAAACGCTCTTAAAAACCTAAACCTTTCAGGTTCCCTTTTTTGCTTATGATCTTGAGCTTGAAATTTAGGTTTCACCAAAGAACATCTTGTAAACCCTCAATAAAAGATATTTCAGGACAATAAGGCCTCTCTCAAAGCCCCTAGAGAAGTTGTAGCAGGTAAGAGCTCTTCATGAGCCACATTCAACAAGAAAATGAGAACGCAAATAACAAGCGTATTCTTCCACACAAAAATACCAAATCCAATACCAAATCACAAGAAGTTACCTTCATTTACCCATCTGAAGCTCCATCCCTCCTCCCTTCACTTCTCCCTTGGCCCAACCTCCTTTCTTTACTGCACTGTGCTCACAAAACTAAAACACAACCATATGGCTTTTGGCAGAGCTGCCTCCAAGTCCAGTAGGCATTTTGTTAGCTTTGGACATCCATCCACGGAACAGATGTGAATGCTACACTGAATTCCCAAGGAGTTTCAAGGAGTCACTGAAAAAGGGGGAAGGAGCACATCATATGGAACAGCAGAACTTCATCTGTTACAACTTAGAAGGATTGCCAAATGCAGCAAACACTTGGAAGTCACCCAACCCAGTCATTCTATTTAAAGCACTCATGCCAAAAAAAATAAAAGCAGAGGTTGATGTCTTCATTTTGACAGACGGAAAACTTGTTCTCCCCATTCCCTCTTCACACCCACTATCACACGTTTATTTTAAGTGTTAACACTATCTTCTAGATTCGAAAGTGCAAGGAAAGGAAATGTACTGAGCACAGTACATGAGGATAGGAAGTGTGCAGCCTCCTTACAAAGGAATTTTCAGATGGGCTGCAGTGGAAAGAGATTAAACTGGTGGCATACGAAGGTGTGGGTAAGGTGTAAAGAATCAAAAGGTCCTGCCCATTCTCAGTCACTATGGACTAAACAAGTTTGAAAATTCATTTTAGTTTAATAATTTGGATCTTATGGTAAGCACACAGACTTCCTGCAAGGACAAGAAGTGGAGTTTTAACTGAGCAGCATTGAAAAGCAGCACTGCTGGGAGCAGAGCCTTCTAACACACATGCAGGGCTTTGCTTTAACAATTTTCTTTTTTCATTTTTACAACAGTGTCAAATTTGATCTCAACAGGGTTAAGAGCAGATGTGAACTTAACAGTAATTTCCTGTGCCTGACTTGAGAAATGTGAAAAAAACCTGCTCCTGAAATATCCAGCCTTTCCACAGGATCCCAGTACTGGCACTGAAAGCCTCTAATCATTCCTGCACATCTCAAGATAACTCAATTTCCTACTGCAGAAACACAGTTGCATCACCTGGTAGGAAAACAAGAGAACTTGACATCTCAGGCACGTGCAGTAGCATGTGCTGAGGCCATTCCCTGTTCACAATCAGCAAACAATACAGCTTTAATGGAGCTCTAGTCAGGCACTCAGCTCTGTGCTCAGAATTTGGCTCTTTGGTGGAACCCCCATACAGTCCCTGGTGACATCACAGTCCCAGCCAGGGCACGAGGGCTGCCTGCTTAAATCACAGGTCCCAAACACCTGCAGCTGAGGAGTTCTGAAGTTCTCTTTGCCCTTTTCCTACACATTTAAAAATGTACACATTTTCTACAAGGTTTTTCTACAAGGTTTTTCTCCACCATTTATGTTGTAAAGTTGGTAGGAGATGTGGTACAGTCACAGCAGGCATCATCACATTCCTCACCTTGAAAACCAAGTAGTTCTTGACTGAGCCAGTACATGAGAAATATGGTTTCTGTGGGAAAAATTCAAGAGGAATGGCTGATGAACAGCAGATGAGGGAAATCAAGCAAGCAAGCTAGCAAGCAGGCTTCACTCAGAGCCATTATCACTGAGGGGAGAGGGAGTCAGATTAAATCTCCTCTAATTAGAGAGGCATTTAAAGGAAAGCTACTGGGTCTTTAGGGAAATGAAGTGATGGAAAATATATAACCCAGCTTGTTTTCCATGGACTGGATTTACTGATAGCAGGAACAACCTCAAGGTACAGCACCTTCTCAGGGTATCTTTGAGGAAAGACCCAAGGAGCCAGCACTGGTTTGGGCACGGAAAGGGGCTGGAACTTCATTCTTGTGGAAACACTGTTTTGAGGACTGTGAAGAAAAACTGCAGGGTTGAGCTGGATGTGATTTCCAAAATGATGCCACAACACATTTGTTACATGATGTAAAACAAAGATAGCACATGGAAGAACTTAACTACGTGCTCACACCACCTTGTGAAGTGATTTTGTGGGTTTTAAACAAAAAGGAGACTAAGGAAAAAATAATATGAACCCATTTTTCAGGTACAGGTAGAATGACACAAAATTGATATGATGTGGTAGCAATTTTATAATTTTTCAGACATAATAATACCTGTGAAAACATTTTCCATAATTGCAGGATCCCATGGGATGTAGAAGGGATGCAAAGAGGGTTTCAAAGCACTGGAACAACCTAGTGAATAACCTACATGTTTTTATTGCATTCAAATGGAGACTTTTTCATTGAACAGGGCTTCTTTTTTTTTAACCAACGAATTGCTTAGAGATGATAGTGAGTCAAAAGTAAAACTTAAGAGATTCTTAAAACTTCAGTGCACAAAGGTATTAGGACCAGATGGCAATTCTAAAGATGTCTCGAGAGTAGTGCATGAAACAGATGCACTCTGTTGTACAACAGTCACCTCATTACATTTAAAATAAAATTGTGGCAAATTTTCAGAACTGCCTAAAGGAATCAAGTCCTTTTTCAAAAACCAAAGGTTTCTACTTGTTCAAATATGAAAAAACATCCTTTAAGTTAAGTTACTTCATGCTTTGTTTAATTTGAAACTAAAAAGCCCAGTGATATAATATAACCTCTCTACAGCTGAACAGTACAAGGTTAATTCAGTTTCCTTAGAAGAGAGGAAGCTGTATTAGCATAGCACATAGAAGAAAGGTGAAGCTGTTTTTTAATGAATATAAATCAAAAGCTAACAATTTGTACAAAATAGATAAAGCAAGCAAATGGACATCAAAGCAGTACCTATAGTCAGTAGAGGTAATAATGATGTTTTAAGTATATAAGGGGCTTTAAATGTATTAGAAGCAAAAAAATCCAAACAATGCTAGCAATATAGCTTTGAAAGAAAATGATGGAGCTGTCAAAACGAACTTCACTGAATATATAAATTAAATTAGTAAGCAGATGTGGAGAGGGCCTCTGTGCCTGGCACCTCTGAAGTGCTGATTGCAGTTCTGGGCCCACAAATCAATGAGTTCAAACTAGAGGGGGTTCAGAAGACTCGTAAGAAAAACAACAGAACTGAAAGACGTGTTTCATGGCAAAGGGAGTCAGGAAGCTCAGTGTGTCAACAGCTTAAACCCAAAGATTAAGAAGTGATAGAAATCAAGAAAAGTCAGTCTCTAAATTTCATTATAACAAGCTATTCAAGCTGGGTGCCAAAGGCTGACTAAGCTCCAGAGCTGGTTGCGTGCTGAAGCCAGTCAAATTTAGATGGAAATTCACATTCCCCATCACTAGTGATTTTTAGTCTGAAAGGAAATGGTTTTCTAAAGAGATGCTTTCACACAGTGGCTCTCTACCTGATCAGAAGACAGCTGTCCTTGGCTTGCATCGCTGAGCTGAGCTGCTCAGCAGTGACGGGGTCTGGCTGTGCTCGTGGCACCATCTCCGAGCGGCTGGGGCTGCAGGAGCCAGCCCTGCCTGTGGGTCAGGCAAGGACGAGAGCCCCTGCCAACCCTAACCTGAGCATCCCAACTAGAACACTACAGCAACACTGACTGGGCATTTTGCCTTCAGAAAGCACTACCTTATACCTTCTGCCCATCAGTAACACATAATGATTTATAACCCTACCTGTGTTGTTGCCGTGTGTGCTTTTAGCATCTCATATGTAATAAAATCCTGATAAATAAAGTCACAAAGTGGTGTGAATATATTTTACATGTGGTTTTTTTTTAAGGAGAGAGTTTAAACACGCACACATTTTAATGCAGACTGCTTTCATATTAAATACACTAACTTAAACTGTCAGTACTTTCATAACAAAGTCCTGGCCAACTCCTTAGAGGAGATCTGAAAGCCCAGTGATTTGTGAGACCGTGGCATTTGTGCTGTCTGTGCTCTGCCCTCAGCATGAGAAAGGGCTCTGCTCCCCCCTCAGCCCCCGGCTTCCTTTAGTGCCTCTCAACGGGTGATCTCAAATGCTTTAACTAATATCAATTAATTACCCTTCAAATTGCTCCTAAGAGAGACAGACGTGATTATCCCCCTCTGTCATTACATCCAAGGTTAAACAGAGTCAGGAAGAGGTTAAGTGACTCTCAGGGTTCACAATCCGGCCTGACAGGGAGCCAGGCTGCAAGGTGCTGACTCCATTTGTTCAGCTGTGAAACCATCAGGGCCTCAGAGGGCTCAGCACGTGGCAGGATGGAGCCCTCAGCGTGCAAAGTGCAGAGCAGAGAATGACTTTCCAATTCCCCATCTCTGCTTGAAATCATCACCGTTTAAATAACAGGGGTAGATAGTGCCCTCTGTTACTGGCTTTTAAATGACTGCAATTCTAAGCAAGTGCAAGCAGCAGCTCTGCACAGCTATCAAAGCCAGCCCGGGAGCTCGCAAACCACAGAGTCAAGCAAAGCCTGTTTCCACTTCAAGAGTTCCACGCGATTAACTAGAATTAAAACCAGAATATTACTTGGTCAATCAAGGAAAGACAGGCCACAGACAGTAACTGCACAGATAAGAGCTGGAAAAGGGTATACTGCTTAAACCAATGCAATTTGTGTGGCTACAGGAGTTATTGAATCCACAGGCAGAAGTGTGAAAGGCATTTGGAGATATAACTGAAAGGTTAATTCACTTTGTTTTACCAGTAGAGAACTGGAGGGCTTTTTATTGCATATCTCGACCCAAAGCTCACTTGATGACATGACCTGACACCTTAGAATAATCATATCTGTAAGACATTAGTAATTGAAAGAGGGTGACATGTCCTTTGATTTGAAAAATGTTATGAGGTTTTCAGTTAAGCATCAGGCGAACCAAGCCTTGTTTGGCTACTCTTAACAACAAGTAAACTACTCCAAATTTCACAGCCTGCTGGTAGATTTTGTTGAGGTTTTCCCAAGCTATGTGAACTCTTATTTTGTAACACCTTGGAGGTATACAAATGAGACAAAACATACAAAACCCAAATTATTGGGAAACCATAGCCATGAGATATAAGCAACTGCAACAGCAACAAAGTCATCAGAACAGGTCAAATTGCAGAAATGAGGAGAGTAAGCACAAAACTCCTGGACTGTTTCATCCACTACAAAAAAACAAGCATATGACTGACTGCAGTGAATTACAAATGACAAGCCAGCACTCAGCATTTGGCAACAAGCAATCCTTTGAGTTGGAAAGCTATACAGCAAGTCACCTCTGGACAGAAAGGGTATAAAGGTCAACAATTACACTTAAAACATACCTTTGTGCCAGTTCCAGCAGACCTGCATTTTCCACTGGCCTGTGTAGCTTGAACAAAGCTGGCAGCAGCAGTTAACCAAGCCAGCATCAGCCCTGGTTAACTGCAAACACAGTCATAGAGCAAATGAAATAATTTTACCATTTGACATGCCAGTGGACACCACTAATTGAAGACACAATGCTGAGTTAGCAACAGCCAGCAGAGCACTGGAATTTCACCTGCGCTGATGCTTAAAAGCAGCTCCTGTCAGACAATGCTACCCATCACCAAAAAAAGAATTTGTCCTATTGGAAATGGGTTTCATGACAGTGCATAAGGATGGGTGGCATGTTCATAATCTCCTAATGTACTCACAGTGACACTGCACCAACATAGCTGTGTGTCTGTGAGGAGAGAATTGCATGGAGCAATAGCGCACACTTCCCTCCTCTTCCCTTCTCACGAGCTGGAGCTGTTTATATACAGGCAATATTCTGCACACCAAATCAAGCAGCTGTAACATTTTAGGGCTACAAAACAAGAGGAGCTGGATCACCCCAACAACTTCTAGTTTACTGTCACCACTCCACCGCAGCCACTGCGAGCACTTTGCATTGGTTATGCACAGTCTGGGGAAGTGCAGCTCAAACCATTCTCTCAGCACTAATTAATCTCCTCGGCACAAACAATGGGGCTAAGAGCAGCTCTGCCAGCCTGATTGCAGAGACCACTATGAATTCATCCTTTATCAAACCCAGCCTGTTAAGGGGCTCTGTGGATCAGCACTACTTACACCGAAAGGAACACACCTCGGTAATGCACCTGTAACAAGAGCACCACTGATGCAGGAGAGAAAGCAGTTAGTGGCAGAGCTAACATCAAAATTCTGCAGTGCCAGCCCACACAGGACTTACAGCCTCATTATCAGAGGGTCCAGACATTGCCTCGCTCAGTCAACAACCAGAAAATCCTTCCTGCAACATTTTTTGCCTTGAAAGGGATTCTTTCTGTTCAGCATGTTTTTAATAATTTTTGATAGTTTAAGCTTCATTTATAAACATGCACATTTTGTTCAGGCTCTTTGATACAGCCTCCTAGTCAAAACTTAACAAGATGTGCTTGCAAGTGACAGGAAAACCTCTTGGTGGAAGCCAATCTGAGGCCATCGTAGGACACTAAATTCATCTGTGCTGCTGCTTTGCTCCGCACATCTGAACTCATAAACTCAATTGTCGAGTATGTTCTCCCTCTCTGTGCATACTTCACACAGAACAGTGTCACCCAAGTCTGCTGAGTGACCCAGCAGTGACCCAGACTGCTTATCTCAGGTCCAGCAGCCACAGGCTGAGGCCTCACAGCCAACAGAATTTGCCACAGCAGTGCAGCTTCACCAAAACACAGCATTAACTCCCCAAAACTGCCTGTGCAAAGGCCGAGATACGGTGCAACCAGTTTTGGCCAAGCTTGCTCCAAAATTAGGAAGGATGAAAAGGAAACACTACTGCTTCCTTCAGAAGAGCTCTTTGATGACAGGGAGGGAGGAGCACACCATCCTCCTGGCTGTCAGCATTAACAGCTCAAAGCCATGAGCCCCTCTGGGCCCACAGTGTGACCCACCCTGGCAAGGACTCTCAGCCAAGTGCTTCTTGTCATTGGATATTCCTTGATGTGTAACTTGGACAGAAGAAACCAAGCAGTTTTTGTTGTGAAAACACAGAGGAGGAGCAGACCAGGATACAGAATAATTAAAATCTTGAACAAACTTTGTGGGTAAAATGAATGCAGGTTTGCTTAGCTCTCAGCATTTTATGTGCTCCTGATGAAACACACAGGGATGGGCACAACTCATTTAATGAGATCCCTGATTTCTTACTGCTGAGAAAAGTCCTACCTGATTTCCCACTTACTTCTTAATGGTGGCCAGGAGCTGACCCATCAGACAGCAATAATGTCAATATTCCTGCTTTACTCTCTTTGTTTTACACCAGAACAATACCCAGGTACTATCTCCCACAAACACCTTAGATAAACACACAGCCTTTTAATGGCTCCAAAAACATCCTGAAGTCTTCTTGGACTTTATCAGATGCAACACAAATTAGGCACCTTTATTCCCTTCTTCCAGCCCAGAAAGAAAAACCCTACAAAAAAGCTGAAGTGAAGAACCAAAGAGGCTGATTATCTCTAACTGCACATCCTCTTGCAGCAGTACAGCCACTTGCTCCATCCAAAAATACTTCATTAAAATCATCCTCAGGATGGTTTACTTCTGGGTGTTCGCTCAGTACCCCTGTGGGTCAGGCTTCACTAGAAAATAACTTTTTCCAGCTGATGAAATTAATTTCTAGTGAAGTGAAAGTTTCACTGCTGAACACAGAACCAGAAATCAGCTCCCAGCAAAGCATTTATTAAAAATATCCATTCTGCAAACCCTGTTGAGTTCCACAAATAGAGGCCATTTGGCAAGTCAATAACATTGGCCACTGCTCCCCTTATGAAGCATTAAAAGGGAGCACTTTCCCCCAACTACTTTCCATTGCTGCTGAAAGTCTTTATTTTTTAAAAGAGCTTATTAACTTGTGTTTATACACTAAAGGTAAAAACTGAATGAATTTGATAAGTGCTGATTCCTGCCATTTAAAGTGACTGATCTAAAAACAGAGTGCCCTCCCCATCATCATTTGGACCTGTTAATGATTGGTCTATTATATATAATTCCTTTCTGATACAGTTGATTCATTTGTAGTCTCTTTGGAAGCAGTAATCTCAACCAAAAAATGACGTTCTTGTAACTCAAAAGTGGACATTTTCTGTTTCTGCACAAGAATTAGCAAGGGGCGTTATTAAGCCATTCCTGTTAAGAGAAAATCAGAACCGGATGAGAAGGGGGAAAAACAACCTAAACCACAAGCAGCAAAACCAAGCCCCAAACCAAATAAAAACCCACTGTGTATCTCAAACTCCAGTATAACTGTTCCTAGAAATACAGCATTGCTGTGTTGGAAGGAACTTTGGGAGATCATCTAGTCTAACTCCCTTGCTCAAAACAGGGTCAACTTCAGCAGGTTGCCCAGCACTGTCTCCAGCTGGGTTTGAATATTTCCATAGATGGAGCCTCTTGGGTCACCTTGTTCAAGTATTCAACCACAACCATAGTAAAAAAACCACCACTTCCTCTAAATGGTTATGCAAACTTTCCTGTGTTTCAATTTGAACCCTTTGCCTCCGTGTCCCTGGGCACTGCGAGAAGTCTCACCTAGCTTCAATCATTCTTTTCTTCCCCATAATTTGTTTGAGTAATGCAGAAAAAACATCTCCAACCACAGACATTATTTACTGGAACTTTTGTTACTCTTTGTGATTCTGACAACTAATCACAACCAACTGATTCTATTTTGCACAGTTTTCAGTGCTACAGTAGTAGGAGGTTAAAATTTAATGCATTGTCAAAGTCAAATCTCGATTATCTGGAATAACGGAGTGGAGAGAGCACATAAAAGTAAAAATGCAGATAAAAAATAATCCAGATAAGCTTTATAAACAGGGAGGACATAAGAGAAAGAAGAAAGAAAGGTCAGGGTGCTGATGCCAGAAGAGGCACTGATGCAAACAGGTCAGCCCAGGACACTTCACTTCAGCGCTACAAGTGTTGAACCAAGCTCTGGATGTAGGGCACAGACCTGCAGCCACTGCCCTCCCGACCCTGGCTGGTTCAGCACTGCAGTCTGCCTGCTCTTGACCATTTGGCTCACTTCTCAACACAGTCTGCAGCCCCCAAATCCTGATCATCCATGTACCAGGCTCCATGTGCACACCAAACCATACTCGGACTAGTTGTCTCCTCTCCCCGTTTCTGAACAAAGCCAAACAGTTATGAAAGTAAACCTGAAGTAGTTGATGGAATCCAGTAGTCCAAGGACTGGATTATGAAAAAAATACAGACACAAGTCCTATAAACTCTCCCCAAAAGCTTCTCAAATGCCAGTGAATCAATCCTGCTGCTTTCAAATACTCCTCCAACCCCTCACAGCAGTCCCCACACACACCTGAGGCTTCATGCTTCCCTTCTGCAGATGGTACCATTGTATTCCTCTTATTTTAGGCATTTTGAACTTAAAGATACATGAGTGGGATGACAATTACATCTTCACAAGAGCTGCACAAGGGTTCAGAGAAGAGCTGGGCCAGGTGCTGTGCAGCACAGATGCCAGCAGCCCCAAGTCCTATCCCTGAGTAGCTCTAACATGTGCCAGCCCACACTCCAGCCTGTGTGGCATGGTACAGACCTACCCAAAGGACATCTGGATGAAGACCTGGTCCCAGGTCATTATTGGCACAAGCAGCACTGGGTTTTCTGCAGCAAGCACTTTTTCCCAAGTCAGTATAGGGAACCTTCCCCTATTCCTGCCTCCTGCCCCAAATCAGTCATTGCAGCACACACAGATGCCAGCATGCAGGAAAGGGAATGTGAAATCAAGATCTCTGTGATGTCAAGTCCACAGGAGTGGACTTTTCCCCCCAGTAATTTCCAGAGTCTTGATTCTGATTCTCAGTCCTTAAAATATTCCACAGCCATGCGGAATAACCTTTACGTTTATGCTTCACCCATATTCCAGGAGACAGAGTAATGAGCTCCCTATCTTTTCCATGTGGATGTAGCAGCCTTCTCCTCCAGAGCTAAATCACTGTGAAGCACTGCTCAGTACCATTAAAGCCCTGCTCAGCTCAGCCCTGAGTTATCGGCACAGCAGCACACTGGTGGCTCTCCCATACATATTAAGTAATTTGGACTGGAAGCTGCCACAGGAAAGCCAGATCTCATTTTAATTTGCATCTAAGATATATATCTGTGGCCTTTGCCTAAAGGTTTGTCACTCTAGCTGAAAGCTTGACAAAGGTCAGAATACTCAACTTTCTGCTTTAAATTCTAATGACAGATGAGAGATACATTTCTTAGCATAAATATTTATATATAAACATACTTTATATATGCATGTATACACACCCCCCCAGTCCTAAAATATCTCAGCATATGTGTAAGTGTAACAAATACTGCCACAGAGAGTCACAAGTGAATGGAGTAGCATACTGTGAGTCTGCCCTGACCCAAGATGTGGATTTGAATAGAAAAAGAAAATTAGTTGAGGTAATGGGACCTTGAAATTTTAGCAGCATTCCTTCTGCACTAAAATAAGCAAGTTAAGATTAATTGGCAATGTAAGCTTCAAGAGGTCTCAAGATTGAGAAGATGGTAAACAAAAACTAATCTATAAAATTTAACAGGAAGCACATTATCACTGCACAAAAGCTGAAAATATATAGTGTTTTTAATAATTGTAATTATTTTACTGCATTAATGTTTATTTCATAGAAAACAGCGATTTAAAATACTCATCTGGTACTTTCCCCTGCACCAAAAAAGTGCAGGCTTGTTGCACTCCCTGTGTGTGCCTACTTTGTGCTTTGCTCACAGACACTTCCACATTTAGAGAACAAATCTGACAAATCAGAAACTGTGCATGACCCATGTACTGACACCACAACAGCAACGCTGCCTTAGGAGTCACAGGAAGGCCAGACTGGGTTCCAGTTAACACCTCTCTGTCCTGTATATAGGTGGTCTCATGCAGCACTGTGTCAAAAACAGTGCAAAAATGTGTCTCAAGTGCAGCCTCAAAGCACCCAACAGTTTTACATCACGCAAGCCTTGGTTTTTACAGCCTGCTCATATAGAAAGGGCCAGGCTGATCTTTACTCACCCCTCCTAAAATAAGGGTGGAAGTCAAACGGCAAAAATTAGCCCATCAGGGCAAGTTCCCTCATGCTTTCAACCCTGGGAGCTGCATACTCATCACACATAGTCTTTGCTTTAAATGTGGCTTTAAAAAGGATCAAGAATCTAACTGTCTTAAAAAGATGCAGCTAAAAACCAAAAGTGAAATAAATCCCTCTTATGCAGGAAGTCACTAATCAGGTAAAGAGAACTCGGGAGACAGTGAACTCCTAAATCTTACCATTTCATGGGCAATCATTTGATTTTAAAATTACAATGTGCTCTTAACCAGCTGAGGTCCATGAATCAGAAATTCCTGGCACATGGGCAATTTTTAGTCAATAGGTGGTGGGAACTGGACTGGAAAAGGGATTACGTCCCCTTCTGTTTTCTTTTACAACCTTCCAGAAATCTCTGTTCTGAACTGCACCCCTGCTTTCTCCCACATCCCTTCGTATGAGCCCCAAAGCATTCATGTTTAATTCTCTAACAGAAAAGCAAAATAAGTGACTGCCTGATTAAACATTAAGGACCTTTTTCTCTCTTTATGGAAAATACCTTTGATTTAATGGGAACAATTTGGTAGCTGTTTACCTGAAGGTCATCCATTAATTGCTGGCCATGTCATATGGAAGATATCTTTTTGCATGTGGGGGGATTGAGTCATGGTGGCATAAAGGCACATTAATAGTATCTAATATGAAATGCCTGGATTATCTTCTCCCTTTGATAAGCCCCTCAAAAGCTAAGAACTTGTACCTAGTCTGCCTGTCTCTGGGACAGCACAGGAAAACAGAAGAGGTCCTTCTCATTCACCTTATTTATAAAAGGCCTGATTCTAAACTTCTCTAGAAATATTCTCAGGAGCTTCAAAACCAAAAGTGATTATGTGATGCATGCAAAAAAATCTGGGAGGAGGAAGCTATGTCCTTACTCCCAGTGGACACTTAAATGCAGATTTATTACAGACAAAATTTATTCCATCAAAATTTGTTCTCCACCTCGTGGACTGATTCCTCCTACACTATTCTATTGATTTCACTACTGAAGTGCTGCATTAATGAATCAGGCTCTCCATGTCCACTGTGCTACTATAAAGGATCACATTTTGTTATATGGACCATAAAATGCAGCAGAGGAAAATAAATCTGCTTTGTTTTTGTATTGCTGCCTGCTTTGGTGTCTGCATTAAATAATATAACCATTATATACCATTTTGTTTCCATTTATAAAGATACAAATGATGGTGCCAATGATGTTCCCATGCACTTATATTCAGAATCCGCTCTTTACCCTTAAAAGTCTGGGGACGGCAAGGGAATTAATTCAGGATTTCATAGTAAATGTAGGGCTTATAAAACCCATCCTCGCAGAGAGGTTATTTACTCACATGGTGCATAGAACATGACAAGGGTGTGCTTCTTCTTCTTCAAGGACTCCCTGAAGTCTTCTCCAGCCAGGTGGATAACACTGGTCTGTTTTTCTTCCCATGCAGGCTCAGGTGGAGGTGGTGCTTCAGGACTAGAAAAGCAAGACAATGAAATTGGTTTGAAAATGTTTCTGGAAGCAGATAAAGGGACAGCATTGTCCTGGTCATAACTGGCATGAGGGAACTGATGTGAAAAATCCTTCAAGGTGCCTGTGCAGTAGAAAGACATGCTTGATATTTCCAGGTGCCTGTGCAGTAGAAAGACATGCTTGGTATTTCCAACACCAGGCAACAGCAAAAAATAGATGCAAGGGTAATTTCTGGAACTCAGATCAATTTAAAATATAATTTAAAATAATTAAAATATTATTTAAGTGACTGTAGTCAGGCATGTGAGTAGAAATGTCAAATAAAGACTTCCTACATTGCATCCAACATCTGGGTGGAAAAAACATTGTACATACCACTGTATCATCCACAGCCTTGAACTGAGAAGAACAGCAAGCAGGTGGAATCAAAAGGCAACAGATATAGAACAGCATCTTCCATTCAAATATCCTTTTTGTAAAACTCTTTATCCCTATCATGCAAACTTCTGTAAAGAGTTTCATGACCTTCTCTAGAATTCAGATATTAAAGCCAGGATGCAAAAATCAGCATCGTTCCACTTGGAATACTGGGGGTGACTGAACCAGAATATTTTACTTTGGTAAAGAGAATGTCAGGTTTCAATTATGACTGCACATACTGGCTAGATCAGAGCAATCCTGCACACCTAGAGCGTCTCTAACAAAAATTCTGCTATTCACTAGCTCACAGACCTCTCTCAGACTCATTAAATTCATTCCTGCTGTATCTTAAATAGTGATTACTTTATATAAAATCATCAGAATGGTGCCACGGTATAAAGACCTTCATATGTCGCCTTGGTAATAAATTAGCTTTTCAGACTTTCCTGACACTATTGAACTGACACCATTTTAAGTTGTATCAGGTACATAAAAACCAAGTGGAGAAAACACTCAATTTTTAAAGTCCTTCTCAAGGTCACTTGGTGGGACATTCATTGTATTTCCACCATCACTGATTTTCCAGTTTTTAGAGAAAGACTTAGGTGTGTTTCAGAGAAAGAAGAGTTACACAGTGTGTCCTTTAGCTGAATTCCTCCATGAACACAGTTGTTGTGAGCTATCACTGATTACAGTTACAGAGGTGGGACTTTACTCTCACACAAAATTTCCTATGCTGACCTGGAATAAGCTACCCCAGCAACTGGTAACAACCTATGTGGCAGCACAATCACCAGAGAGGGACCACAGCCAAAACCTGCATGGCTGCAAGCACCCATTGAGACATGTCTCCACAAGCTGTACTTTTATCACCAGCCTGTACCCCAGATGCATCCCTATTTCTACCAGCTTCAGTGCAGCTGTGTCAGTTGTATCCCCGTCAGAAAACCAAGGATGTTATTCTACTGCATCTCTAGCTGGGAGAAGATCCAGGAGACAAGAGCAGGAGGCAAGTTGTCTGAGCTTCACCTGTACTGCTGCCTAGCTGAGGCTGCAGACAAAAGTCTTTGAGAGCCACAGCACGATCCAGAAGAATTAACACCACTTTCCTGTTCCTCATTGCTTATTCTCCTGCTGGTACAGGCAGCATCAGCCTGACTGTTTAACTCACCACAAAGTGCACAGTGCTCAAAAGAGTTGAGCAAAGCAGTGAAATGAGGACAATGACTGCATATACAATACAGATACAGCAGCCTGGAGCCTCTATGGGCAGGGAGGGCCAAGGGAGTACCATGTCTAAAAGTAAAATACAGACAAAGCTCCTCAACATGCTACAATGATACTGCCAGACCATATTCACTACCTGCTTTGAAGCAGTCAGAGGTTTAATGAGAAAGGAAAGGAAAGGAAAGGAAAGGAAAGGAAAGGAAAGGAAAGGAAAGGAAAGGAAAGGAAAGGAAAGGAAAGGAAGGAAAGGAAAGGAAAGGAAAGGAAAGGAAAGGAAAGGAAAAGGAAAGGAAAGGAAAGGAAAGGAAAAGGAAAAGGAAAGGAAAGGAGAAAGGAAAGGAAAGGAAAGGAAAGGAAAGGAAAGGAAAGGAAGAAGGAAAGGAAGGAAAGGAAAAGGAAAGGAAAGGAAAGGAAAGGATCAAGGAAAGAAAGAGAAAGAGGAAAGGAAAGGAAAAGGAAAGGAAAGGGAAAGGAAAGGAAAGGAAAGGAAAGGAAAGGAAAGGAAAGGAAAGGAAGGAAAGGAAAGGAAAGGAAAGGAAAGGAAAGGAAAGGAAAGGAAAGGAAAGGAAAAGGAAAGGAAAGGAAAGGAAAGGAAAGGAAGAAGGAAAGGAAAGGAAAGGAAAGGAAAGGATAAGGAAAGGAAGGAAAGGAAAAGGAAAGGAAAGGAAAGGAAAGGAAAGGAAAGGAAAGGAAGGGAAAGGAAAGGAAAGGAACAGGAAGGAAAGGAAGGGAAAGGAAGGGAAGGATAAGGGAAAGGGAAAGGAGAAGGGAGGGAAAGGGAAGAGGAAAGGAAAAGGGAAAGGGAACGGAAGGGAAAGGGAAAGGGAAGATGGAAGAAAAGAAGAAAAACCAAAAAAAACCCACACCAGCCTCTTCCCCCCATCAAATACAAGGGGGAAAATAAAGATTACATTCCTCATGCCAACTAGTCAAATGATTAAAGTATTCACAAAACTCTGGCAGGTTTTCCTCCCCTTGACTAATGCAGAAAATACATGAGGCTTACAGTACCTAAAGAAAATGCATATATTATATATATATGCATACTTTTACATACATGCATATATAGAATACATACTTAAAGAGAGAATTGTACCAGCAATTTATTTTGAAATGGAATTATTGTCATCATTTTCATATCAAACTTAATTCTGCATATTGCAGCACACCACCCAAGAAAAGTTTGTTAGTGCACTCAAAGGTGCTGTCTTGTTGGTCTCACTGGCTTTCCTTCAGCCCCACGTGGGTGGAATTCTAGGCATTGGCTCTGAAATGTTGTGAAAGAGAAAAGTACAACTGTAGAAATTCAGTACTAACACTGGGATATGCTGCTTTGTATAAAGAGGGAACAACAAATGTTCTGTTTATTTTTCAGTGCCATTGCTATTCCTTCTCCAGGGAAAGGCTTAAGGTATATTTGAAAAATATTTAGTTTGGGAAAGAAATACCGGGGTAGCTATGAAAAACCCCATGGCAAATAAAGGATTTGGTGTATTAGAGACCATAATTAACATTCATGCTTCTTTGGGTTGGAATACTAGAATTCAGTGTAATTTTGTTAGCAAGGGATTTAGGCTGTGTTGAAGCTCTGCTTAGTTCCTCATCAAAGCCATCTGCAGGAGTCACTAACCAGGAACCCAAATACTATCTTAAAACCCTCAAAACTTACTTTTGTAGCCACTCAATGATCTTCTTCTTTGTTCTGAGGTGTGGCAGAGTGTATTTCTCCTCTCCATCCTTAAAATACTTTAAAGTAGGAAACCCTGAGATGTGATATCTTTCTGCCAGAGCCTTGTTGACGGTCGCATCGACTGCTGCAAGGACACCTGGACTCTGAAAAGAGAGGATCACCACCTGTAAATCCCAGCCTCCCCTCCACACACACCCCTCAGGAAGGACACAGTGGGCTTGGGGGCAATCACTCATGCTCTAGGTGCCTTTGCTGCCTCTAGGACAAGAGGACATAGTCTTAAGCTGTGCCAGGGGAGGCTTGGGTTGGACATGAGTAAGAATTTTTTCACATAAAAGTTGATTAGGACATTGGAATGGGCAGCCCAGGGAGATGGTGGAGACACCATCCCTGGAGGTGTTTAAGGAAAGACTGGATGTGGCACTTGGTGCCATGGTCTAGTTGACATGGTGGTGGCTTGGTCATGGGTTGGACTTGATTTTAATGGTCTTTTCCAAAATGTTTAATTCTGTGATTTTGTGCACAGACATACAGAAAGACACAGAGAACTGATGCAAAACCAGAAAGGGACATACTATGGACTAAATGTTACCCAGAGTCTTACCAGTTCCCCTCCCATTTCTGATGGATTCTCTTTATATAATTCGCTCTATAATGCTTAAGAGCCATTCCCATAATTGCATTTCCTCCCACATTTCCCCGTTTCTCCCAGAAGAAACAAGCACTGCTAAAGGTAAGTTTACTTTAAGGCCAAATTCATCTTCCCTAAACTTGTGGGTATCTTTTCATGGACCACCTTAGAGAGACACAGAAGAATAGGCATTTGTAAAGTGTGATTCAATGGATCTTTGTTTTTCTCATCTCCTCCCTCTCTCCAACAGCAATAACATGGAACTTTAGATGTCTCCACAGAAGATGCTTTAAGTATGCGGGGAGACCAATTCTACTTCTCCTCCTGCATGGCATACACAGCACGAGACTGAATCAATAACACTAATACTTGTATTATTGGATCGCTCTTCTCCAGCCATGCTGATGGAGCACTTATGATGAAGCTAATGGAGTGGTGCAACCCACTAAAAACAGGGCATTTGAAACAGGGGATCAACCCCTTTTGTTTTTTTCCAAATGTAATTCATAAATAAAAGCCTATGTTTTTCCACAAGTCAATGTCTTTAAGTAAGAGGAAAAAAAATCCATTTTTGGATTTGATCATATTATGTATATAGGCCTACAGTAGAATACATAAACATTTTTCGATTTTGTTTTCGTTCAAGACAGAATGTTCTTTCTCAGACTTTGGCAGGGCTCATGCATCAGCGATGAGACTGTACTTTGGAAGCACATTTTGAAGGGTCCTGTGGGAGGATGAGAACAGCTGAATTTGTTGTAGGGAGAAAAGTCACTTTTATTACTCTAGTTATTTATTACTGATTATTTGAAGGATATAATAAAAGAAATTAGCTTACACTCACTGGTTACATGGGAGAAACTCTGCAGCCTTCTCTCATATTCTGGCTTCATTTCTTACAGTGCCCACACCCTGGCCCTCAAAAAACAAAAATACAATTAAGTTGTACACCACCGTGGTTATTCACTGACCCATTCAGCCATTATCAAATCCAAAACCATGTAGTAAAGATTTACTAGAATTTTGTATGCATTTTAATTAATATATTTGTAAAACCTTAGTATGATATAGGATTTTTTCCACAATGGCCACAACAGTTTAAACAAATAATTTAATCTATTATTATTATTATTATTATTATTATTATTATTAATAATAATAATAATAAGAAGAAGAAGAAGAAGAAGAATGTGATGATGATGATGATGATGATGATGATGATAGATGATGATATACACCCCTGCTTTCACACCCATACCTGCTTTCCTTACAAAAAGTACTATAAACATTTGTCAACCCCATTGCTTCTAGCATGCACTTGGGCAGAGCACAACCTCACTCATTTCAGTTTCCAAATCTTTATCTGCTTTAAAAAGAAACAACACAGCTCCTCATGTGACTTTGTCGAGGCTTACACTAGCACAGCTTAATAGCGTAATATAATTTGAATTCAACTGCACTGATAATAAGCCCTGCTTTACAGTGGTGCAGCATGTCCTTCTAGGAAGGATTTGCACTGTTTAATCACATCAGTGTAATTACACCACCACATATGTTCCAAACATAAGCAGGATCTGTAAAACTGAGATAATGGTGCTTTCTCGCTTGTGCGAAGTTCTCCAGAGATCTGCCATTACTTCACTGCTAAGTGCTGACATTACATTAAAGTAAAATGAATGTATGAGTGAGAAAAGCAGACTTGGAATAAATTATATGGGTGTAAATTAAACCGCTTTCAGAGGTGCAGTTGCTTGCAGGCGGGCTGAACTTTCAGGCCCAGGTGAGGGTCCTGCCACAATGTGAAGTTAACACTTTGGCACCTCCACTGCACTGCTGGGGCCTCAGTGACAGCCCCCTTCCCTGTCCCCAAGGGACTGCACAATGGCAGCCCCCCCCCAGGACAGTGCACAGGGACAGAGGGGCTGGGCTGAACACCCAGCAGGTGAGGCTCAGGTCTGACTGCAGTGCAGGCAGCGGGGACAAGGCACTGGCACAGCCCCAGAGCGCTGCAATCCCGTGCAGTGCCTTGCTGCACCTCTCCCTCTCCTCTGCAGCAGCTGCCAGCTCACTTCCTGAGCTGTTATTGTTGGAAGGGGCACTTGAAAGCCCAGACTTTGCTGAGCTTTTGGAAGTTGTATCAGAAAGATATGGCTAGAAATGTGTTTCAATGCATGCCAGCAAAAAGCTGACTGACTCTGAGGTGTTCGGGTAACAGGGCTGGGGCTATTTTTACACCATTGTCCAAAGAAAATAAACTAAAGACTCTCAGCCTCAGTGCTGCTTTGTTTCCCCTCTGATGGGATGATTGGTGAAGCCAGCAGACACAAACCTGGGCCTGAACTCAACCAGATAAGCATGTTTTATAAGTCAAAGAGTGTTTGCAGCCAAGAAGCAGTAAGACATCCAGGCATAAGTAACAACTCACCGTAGCAAACAGAGCTTCAGCCACCACAGCACATCATGGAACACTTTCAGGGCATGTTTAGGGAACATTTGACCAACAAATGCAAATCCCACCTAAGAATTACAGCAAATACCAAAGCAGTTGATCTCAGACCAGCTCCTGTTCAAACACCAGCTACAGTCCATATCACTTAGTCATCTGCACAGAGACCACAGCACTAAAGAGCCCCATGCCATTTTTTTAAGCAAAAAACAGTACTGTGGTAGGAGCAGCAGAACAAGGGGAGCTCAGCTGGTGGAGAAAGCTTTGCTTTAATTTTACACACATGGTGTGAGAATGCTGGGAACCTGATGCGACAGCTTCACAGGAGAATTCAGGAAGAAGCTGGGATGGGCTGAGGAAGAGTTACTGTCTCAGCACTGCTTATCTTGGTTAAAAGCACAAAAGAGGGCTGGAAAATGATTTATTTGCCACCCACAGAAAACTTGCAGGCATATGGCTTTGTGTAAGGGGCTGACAGATCCCTCTGACACCTGCCCAATTTGATTTATTTCTCCTCTTAGGAGCAGGGAACTTAATTCATTTTGTGCTCTTCCTCACTTTTAACCCAAAGGGCATCTCAACTCCCAGTTCAGATACCTGGGAACCTCACTGAATTAGGCAGCTTAAATTTTGTACAAACAATGATTTTCTGCAGGGCTAACTTCACCTTGATGGGATTTACACAGTGTGTCCCCTTAGCCACAGCAAGGTTCACACTGTGCTCTAGCTACAGTATCCACATAATCTACATTATATTCCAATTATAATTACAATCATTAATTAGATCTGATCAACCAAAGGCATTAAAGAACCAGAGTTTTCCACAAATCCATGCAGAGGGGGAGAAAAAACCCAAATCAGTACACAGGCACATTTTGCCCAGGAAATGAAAAAATACTCAAAGCATCTGAAGATCATGTAAGTAATATTTTGGATCAAGATATCCAGACCATGAAATGTCACTGTTCCAGGTTCTTTCATGAGCATCACACAGACACAGCACTACTGACTGCCACAAAGCTAACTCACTCAGGCTTAAAATAAAGCGAAGCAACATCAGATCTTTAAAAGGCACTTAAATGCAAACTGAAAGTCTTCAAGTCTTTATTGTGAATGCTTGTTCTACCCCTGACAGAGGACAGCATGAATGTACCCGAGCCTGGAAAAAAGTCATCAACATTAAACTGAACCCTGAAGAGAGGGACCAACAAATTTTAAGAGCTTCTCCCACAAATAAACAATGCTTTTCTGGCTGTCATTCATGAGAACTTTGCTATTGTGAGCTACAGGCCTGCTTTCACCTACCATTGCAGAAAAGGGGAGATATGAATTTACAAATCAGACCTACAAACTGCAAACTAATTAATCCCTCCTATGATTATTTATCCTATCTTTGAATAATCCTGTGAAAGATTGTCATTAAATTTTTGAGACCAATGAAAAGTTATTTAAATGAATTCCAAGGTCACTGCCTCTCCCTTGATTGCTACATTTAGGTTGTTCAGGCAGCAGCTTTCATCCCTCTTGTGCTAAGCTCTCCTAGTTTTAGATGCTTTCTATTTCATAAAATGAGTAGGGAAAATAAAAATAACCCTACAGGCCCAGATGCTCCTGTGTGCTGCTGGGACAGATAGAAGGAGCCCAGAGGTCTGCAGTGGGGCATCTGTGACAGATATGCTTCTAGAAGATGCACTGTCCCTGTTTAAGTGCTTACTGACATTAAAACTCAAGAGTCTAAGCGAGGGAAGTTGGATCCCAGGTGAGAAGAAAGACTGCACTCAATGCAGAGGATGGCCTGGGGCCTGCTGCAGCACTGCCACCGCTCTGAGCCTCTGTGGGGCATGGCTGGTGGGAACACCCAAGGGTCTGCAGGTGTCCCTCCAAGAGGATTCCTCCACAGCCATCAGTCTTTTCTTGCAGAAGACAAGCAGCTGCTCTGGGAGGTGCAAGACAGAGTTACTCTCCATCCAGCAGCAGAATACCAGTGCAGGTTCAGTGCCTGGTTCAGGAGGAGTTCAGGACAACTCCTCTGACCTCTAACACCCTCATCTTGCTCCTCTTGCACAAAAGGAGCCCAGGCTGCTAGGGCCAAGGCTCAGATAGAAAGAGCACACAGATAAGCAAAAAGGAAGCGTTACAAGACAGCGAAGTGTTGCAGGCGAGGGCGCGTGGGGGCACAAGGCGATGTGGAGTGGCAGGGTGTGTAGTAGTGTGCTATAGTGAAAGGCTGGGAGGGGTGGTCGAGGGGGGTGTGGGTTAGGGGTGCGGGTAGTGGGAGAAGTAGCTGTGGGGCGTGGAAGTGACGGGGGTGGAATGGGGCAGGTGAGAGGCTGTTAGGGGTGTGGAGTGATGGTTTTAGGGGTAGGTGGTGGAGTGATCAGTGGTTGTTGGGGTGCTTGCGGGGAGGGGTGGTAGATTTGGAGTATATTGCGGGAGTGGGTTGCGGGGGTCTGTGAGCGGCAGGTGTTGCTGGTGCATAGGCGTGGTGAGGATGATTTAGCGTGTTAGGCCGTGGAGGGGTGATGAACCTAGGGTGGAGGAGGCCAGGGTGAGGGGATGGGGTGAGCGCTTCGGGGGCAGGTCGAGGGAAGGAGGTCAGGTGCGTAGTCGAGCGTGTTGGGGAGGCGGGGAAAGGGATCAGAGGGAGTGGTGCTGGGAGGTGTGGAGGGTGCGAGGAGCTGAGATGGGCGGTGTGGATGTTGTATGGAGGTGGGTGGGTGCATGGGGAGGCGGCCTTGGGCGGTGGTGTGGGGGCGCCGTAAGGCGGGATCGGGGCGCGGGGGCTGGAGCCGAGGGCCAACGGTGGGGTCTTTAAAAGTCAGGGGGGAAGAGAGATATAGGTGAAAGATGAGTGTAGGGAGTGAGGAGGAGCGGGGAGGTACGAGGGGATGGGACGGGAGAACAGGGCGGGGCGAGGGAGCGGTCTGGGTATGCAGGGGTTGCGGACAACACGGGCGGGCTGTTAGCGTGTGGGTGGGGCGTCGCAAACGCCTGCACAGCAAAGTCAACTTCCAACCAATCCGAGCTAGAGCCGAGCAGGTACCCCAGAGCTCAGCAGGCCCCCTGAATAACACTGAAACAGAAGACAGCCAAGCAGTAGAATTCTGCTAGTCCCCGTTTATTATATATCAAAATCACGTGCATGTACTCATGTAGCACTGGGAGTGAAGAGGCAGACTAGCAGCTCCTTCTTGGATGCAGTACTGAGCACAGGTCGAGCGTAGCTCCAGCTGCCTCCCCAAAGCAATGTGATCGAAAGTCCGCATGTCACCAAGTCAGTGCAGACATAGTCACCTGCCCTGCCAGAGGTTCGCCACTGCAGGGCAAGTATACTCAACACTTGCTCAGCACGTATGTCACTCTGCAGTGTGACGACAGAATGCAAATGTAGAGAGCAAAGGCCAGGATGTGTACCACGAGCAATGCAGCAGTGAAAGGTGAGACGCAGGCACATGGACAACAGTAAAGCCAAACAAACATGCACTCCGCGCAACTGTCTTTTTTCCAAGGAAATATCTGATCTTGTTTAACAGCCTGTTTTGGCACCATGGCAAAGGCTCGCATCAGGTTTCAGGGTGTTGTGCTGGTGTGGGGGTGGCGTCGTGGGTCGTGGGTGAGTGTGTCGGGTTGGTTGGGGGGGTTGGGTGGCGGTGGGGGTCA